>CM033634.1:18150700-18750700 GCA_019453435.1 Rhinogobius similis
ATTTTATACCGTTTTGAAGTAACTAGCCCTGTGCTCAGGTCTCTGCACTGGCTTCCTGTGGCTCAGAGAATAGACTTTAAAGCAGCTCTGCTTGTGTTCAAGTCTCTCCACGGCCAAATACCAAAGTACATCTCTGACATGTTAGAGCCATATGAACCATCTCGCACTCTGAGGACCTCAGGGACGGGCCTCCTGCTGGTGCCTAGAGTCAGGACTAAACATGGGGAATCAGCATTTCAGTTTTTTGCAGCTAAAATCTGGAACAGTCTCCCTGAAGATGTGAGACAGGCCTCCACTCTGACAATGTTCCAGGCTAAAAACAGTTCTGTTTAGATGTGCATACGACAGAAAGATCTATCTGCACTCTTCTCTTTTAAAGCGCTTTATTTTAAAATTATTCTGTGTGTTTGTGTTTTGTGATTTTAATGCAACTTTTCCTGTTATGTAAAGCACTTTGAATTGCCTTGTGTTAATTGTGATCTACAAATAAACTTGCCTTGCCTTGCCTAATGTATCAATGTAACATATTATATGTAATCTTTAAACATCTCTTTTTTGAAGAGCACAGTTATTTTTTTAATGTATGCTTTGTCACACCATTTATTGTTCAGCTTGATTTACACTGAGCTAGAGAAAATTACACTATGGCGAGCCAACATTAATGGGAAACAATGGAGTTGATTTCACATTTTTGTTCTTGTCCAACCACTTTCAATATTGGCTCTATGAATTCAGAATGTTACTGCATGTAATTTCTTACCAAGAGCTACATTGATGTCTGCTGGCGCTGTTTGTCTTTGCCCTTGGGACATAATTTCTTCTAAAGCGACAGGGATTTGAGTTTGTATGAGTTCTGTCCTCCAAATCTAGGGGATAAAAAGAAGCAGATCCACACAAATAGAAGAACGATCACAAACCCTTTTCTGCACTTTGTTTGTACTGATAACAAATGTGTGTATATTAAATTAAGGTCTCCACTTCTATCCATAATAAACTTTAACTCACCCTGACACCGCCATCAGAGCAGCCCGTCACAATGACGTTCCTGGTGTCCCACTCGAGTCTCTGTGAGAAGCTGACACACACAATGTCTGCCTGAGGCCCAAAGGAAGTGTCTGTGCGGGCCAACAGCTGACCCCTCATGGTCCACAGGTACAGCTGGGACCCTGCGCAAGAGGCAATGTCCCCCTGTCAAAGAGTACATACAATAGGAATGACATGGTAACAACTGCAACAGTCCTCCATTTAGAGTAAAAATAACTGCAAAAATCAAAAGAGGGATACACAGGAGGTAGACTTGTTGCTTGACTTACAGTGAGGTCATTGATGGCTATTGCAGAAACGCTGTTTGTGTGTCCTGTAAGCTGCGTGACATAGTCGAGCTCTTCCAGATCCCACAGGATACAGCTGAAGTCTCGGGACCCACTCACCAGTATATTATGAACCTCAGAAACAGCCAGGCATGTCACTGCATCTATGTGCCCATATAATGGCTGCCAATAGAGCAATGTTAAATAGCTGAGATGATAAATGAGACACAACATAAATATGCACATCATGCAGACATTATTTACATGTTCACCTGTCTGAGTTTCATGTGACTGAGTCGGTCTTTAGTGAGAGCCACATCCCACACACACACCACTGTGCTGGTTCCTGCTGTGATGACGGTGGTGGGATTTGGACAAGCTGCACACAGTGTCTCACCCCAGACACACAACTCCTCATACACGGCAAAAGTCTACAGAAATAGATTCAAATTTAAAGTTGCTCATGTGCAGGTATAAACATAATACATATTTAAAGACATGGTCGAAGAACTACATTCTGTTGCTTAAGTTAAGGTATAAAATCATAAAAATTCACTTAAAAGATTTTGAGAACTCATAAGCGTAAAATGTGTAATTTTGATAAAGAATTCAACATTTTCAAGTGAATTTTATGTGTATGTATTTTGTCAAAAACCTTTACATAGGATGCTACCATAAATGTGCTAAAAATAATCCCTGAAACCATATTAAAAGTACTTTCTACTTTTCAGTCCAGTTTTAAAATGCAGTGCAGTAGAAAGTACACATATTGCTCTGTAAAAGTAAGAAGTATCCATTGTGAAAAATACTTACGTACTGACACATAAAAACTTTACTTCAGTATAACACTTTCTTTTTTATACTTGAATACTTAATACCACTGCTTAAAGGATATGTAGAGTACCTTTCCGGAGGTGTAGTTTCCAAAGGCACAGCTGTTGTCAGGGAAGCCCCAACTGAAGTAGCAGTTCAGCGCTGGTGACAGTAAAAGCCTGTTTTTCTCCAAAATGAGGACCTCTTTGTCTACACACATTATCTGCCCAACTGCTCCCTTGGAGAGTTCTGGATTTTAATATAAAAAGGGAGAAGAGAATGTGCTTGATTTGTTTGTTAAAATGCAACTATTGAAAAAGTAAAACAAAAAGTGTGACCTTATTCTGCCTTTTGTGTCCAGGTATAAAATTGCCTGACCAAATAAAAGGTAATGGCTCTTCAAAAGCATCACATTAAAGAGTTTGGTACTTTAGTAAACTTGTAGAGGATTTTCATTAAATTGACCGCAGAAAACTGGGCAATTAAAAACTATTCCCAGATTACTCCAAGCGAGGCTCAGTCCAACGGGAACACCTGCTTTCTGGACAGGACAAGTTGTATGTGTTTGGGCCCATAATTGTACCTGTAATTGACCTATTCATGCGGCTACAGGCAGAAATCATTACATCCTATCACCAGATCTGTGTTTAAAACCTCAGAAACGAGTTGCACTAGTCTGGGCTTTCCTCGCTCCTATTCATCTCTATCTGCTTATTGATCAGATCAGACACAGTGAGATTTAATATGAAACGTAATATGCAGGAATCTCTCCCTGAGCATTCGTGGATTCATCTTCTCTGCCTCAGTGGGCCTTTAGGGATAGTCAGATTATTAAGTAGGGCTCAGCCGAAGAGTCATCTCCATATTGTGGCTCAAACGGATCGCTCCAGTGTAAATTAATCTATGGATGTACCCGCTTTCAACAATTCCCACTAGACTTTGCTACATCTTTATATATAATAATTGGCATCAAATGGGGCGAAATAAAATAAGTAAGATGCTATACAAATTGTTCCACATGAAAAGAGATGTAATTGAATGCAATCCAGTTTGTTCAACAGATGCTCGCGCAGCTATTTAAACATTTTGGAATTATAACTATTTTAATGATTTCTATAAAAGTAAGTTAATACCTCTGAAAGGCTGTACAGTGGTCTTGAGTTTGTCCAGTTTGAAGTAAAAGGGAGTGGGTGAGGAAAGTGCTGCTGCTTCTTTCTTCGAGCCAATACGTGCTGCATGTGGTCTGGTAAACAGCTGTAGGTTAGAAAACATAAAAATAAGCAATGGACCTGAAGTGAGGTCTAAAAAACACAAAAATAGTTTTCAATACTTTTTTCTTAGTTTTGACAACAAAGTAACAAGTGAGTAAACAAAAGAAATGCTGGTTCAATTTGACTTCTAGAATTGTTTTAAAATATGGACGAAAACATACTAACTTTTATTTACTTATTTGTCTAAGCCTTGGCAGGGATTCACACTCTTCTTTTGTGTAGTTTTGTTTCAATCAAAATTCTTGATAGGACAAAAATACATTGGATCTGATATAATATTGATTTCTAGTTTTATACATTCAAACATTTAAATTACAGTACTAGACTCAGAATTAAGCCATTCTTTGAAAGAAAAAAGCATTGCACGCAGCAAAAATAAAATATGTAAAAAATTGTGAGGTTAAAATTATGCCCAGAACAGCACAATTTAATTTAAATATTCTTTTTGTCTCATTCTTGTGGACAAAATCTCGTGTTTTGTCTTGCAGGAATTGTGTTTTGTCCAATCTCTACTAAACAATGAAGTAATGCAGGTAATGCCGTACCTGTTTTGGTACTTGGCCAAAGTTGCTCACATATCCTAACTTTAAATTTTTGATGAGTGGGTCTTTGGAGTCTGCTCTCTCCCGCTGGGCGTAGAAGTACGGGTGAAACAGATTTAGACTCTCTTCTGCTGCTGGTCCTTGCTGCTTATATCCAAAAATCAGATCGATCCACAAGTGAAGGTATGAACTCACATAGTCACTCTCCAAGGCCTGAGGACAGAGCAGGAGATTCTCAAACTTAGCAATAATGTAAAACAACTACACCTGCATTAAGGTGACACAATCCAAGGGAGAGAATTGTTATTACAGCGAGAGGGAGGCATCTGTCAAATTGTTAATATCTGAGTTTGGAAAGAAAAGAAACTTCTACATAAAAGCACAAACAATCTCGGATGTTGTACAGTATTCTCTACAATTACATTTTAAGGTCTAAATCAGCAGAAACACAGCTGTATTATGAGCTTATCTTCATGTTACAATTAAAGAATGATTTTGGTAGCATTAGGCAAAGATTGTTTTTGAACAGTTAATAAGAGAAAAGTGGGCATTATGACCATCCATACTGTACCCCAATCTTAATAACTCCATCCAAGAATAGCAGCAAAAAATCATAACTAGGATATATTGTCCTGAGTTAATTTGTCCATAGAAGAAAAACAATCTTCCAAAGTCACTAATTTTATGACAGTGGTAGGCAATATGAGTAGCTCAGTAGATTATAGAGATAATGATCGCCATTGCCCCAGGAACAGAAAAAGTAGGGTCAGGTTGTAAAAGAATCAGGCCAACAGAAAATGCAGAACAGAGCAGCACAGAGAGAAGAAGTGACTTTTAATGGGGAGAAAATAGTGTAAAAAGAATAGGAGACAAATAAAGACAAGAGAGCACTGTGTTGGACATTGTGTACTTTCTGTATAGGACACTTGCTCTTTTATACTTAGATACTTAGTCTGCTATTATACTTGACAAAGATATGTTTATTTGGATTAAGCTTTTTGTGGTGTTTGCTAATACTGCAGTACAATTACTATAATATGTTCCTTCTATCAACATTAGATGATTAAAACACATGTCTGTTTCTGACGCCTTTGAGCATAGTACCAACTGTATGATTGCTCTGATTGGACATTTGTAAACTGGCTGGTGGGGTCATAAGTCACTGACCTCTCGATGGACTCTAATGAACTCCTTCGGGTCACCCTTTGCCCATGGAGGCAGCTCCACATCTCCCAAAGGAGTCCCATCCTCCAAACAACCTATGGACAAGAGTGAGGAAAATGGAATAATTTCAATATTTTTTATATTTGATTAAATAAAAAAATTCATTAAAATTTAAAAAAGAATTATCACACAATTGTTTTTTTTGCACTAACCCAGGTTGATATGATTAGAATTAACCAGAAAATCAGGCAGATAGAAGAACTCAGGGATCAGCTCTCGGACATCACCCATGTTGTCCCGAGAGGCTGAGTCCCACTCCTTCTTCACACTGTGAAACATGCGCTCTGGGATGTCGAAGCCGCCCTGTTCATAGACAAAACATTGTCAGGTAAATCAGTGCATTATGTTTCTGCATGCATGAAAGAGCACAGCATTTTATTTCTGTAAAAAATCATAATCTGGGATAAAGCTCTCATGAGAGAGAATGTAATTTAGACTAAAACAATTACCCAAATGAACAGAAATAGCATATATACTGGTAAAATGAGTTAGAGATGGAAATCCAGTTATGGATATTACTTCACACTCATAATGCGCTTTAGAAGACAAAAAGGCACTGTAATTCACCAACCTGTTTATTGCTTTATTCAGACTATCAAATATGCATGGCTTTTTATTATAATCAATTGCATGCTGAATTGTAAATGAGCAACATCTGTGGCTTTTTGCTGTGTTCTTTTAGACACTTTCTGTAATTATTTGCATATATATTGAGATCAAGCCATAATGCATTTACAAACCTAAAATAGGAACAGAAGCAAAAGGATAGGAATAACTAAGGATTAAAACTGACGAGATCAAAAATGGGGAGAAAAATACAGTTATATGTCTATTTTCATTGTGTTCAAGTAAGCAATGGAGTGAAGCATCTATGCCCTCACCTGTAATGTGCAGTAGGTTTGAGAAAAGGGCTCCATTCTGACGAGAAAGGAGGCTATGATGATGGCAGAGGAGTAGTGAGTGCAATAGTGACACTGTGCTGATAAATTCCCTATAATAACGAATATATATTAATTAAAGTAACATAACATTCTTAAAAGGAAAGAGCAAAAGGCTTCACCTACCTTCGCCCTCGCTGCCACCAACTTCCTTGAACCTCTGGATAAACATCTGCTTCCTTTTCTCTGTCTGAGCTCCCATTGGTTTAGAAAGATCACGGAAAGAAGCAGGACTGGCCAGATCGAGTGTCTAAACGGAACATACAGATTAACTTAACTGAAAATGTAATATGTGCCCATTACATAAGGATTAAATGTACCTCAGACTCGTAGTCTGCTAAAATCCATGGAAAAACTGGATACTGCATCAAGTCATTGTATGTTCTACCGGCCAAGGTGTTCAGATGCATTAAATACTCAAAATTACTTATCTCTCCTCGCTGTAAAAAGTGTCAATGTGAAGAATAAATAGTAACAATAACATTTAGCAAAATGGAAAATAAATACAAATAAATTTGTACCTGCCACTTGAGAAGAGCAGCCTTTTCGACCAAAGGGGCCTTTCTAAAAACCAAAACCAAAAATGGAATATTTCATGAATAACATATCAAAACACCTTAAGAACTGTCCTGTGCCATCCAATTTTATTTGTAGTCTAATGTGGTTCTAAATGTACTGATTCAGTCATTGTTACGTGGTTTTTAGATTGAAATTGAGGCTAAACCAGGACTAAACCTGAAACTAACCATGGACGAGGCCAGCGTTAAACTGGGACAAAACAGAACCAAATCAAGTCAAATTTGGAATAAAACTGGGCTCAAATCGGGACGAAACAATTCATTTTCCTTATTTGGTACTGCTCGTTTTTGCCAAATTAAAAACCGGTGTTGAAAAAGTTAAAGTTCTACAGCTCCTTTTAAAATCTCTGTACCCGGAAACCAAACTCTCGGCTGTTGCTTGGTAACGCTGTTTAAAGTTAACACACAAGCACTAGAGCAGTGAAGAAGACAGAGCACGAAGGAAACTTAAATCCTGTGTACACAGCTGTAGGAACAGTTAAGAACAAGAGACATTTAGGGCAAAGAAAGCAGAAGATGCAATACCTGATGCCATCTGTAGACTGTGAGTGAGCTTGCATTTTATGATTTTAAGTCATAGTTATCTCATACGTGGTAACTAGTCAAAGAATGAGTTAGCTAATGTTAACATAACGCTAATTGGGACAGTTTAGAGTTGGCAAATGGTAAAATGTGTCGAAGGGCATGGGAAAGGTACAACTTTGCCAGATTTATTAGCCAGCACTAGCTATAATTTACTTTACAGCTGTTTGTGTTTAAACAGGGCTGTTGTAAGATGATACTGAAGGAATTTTTACAAAATGAGCAAACGCTGTCTGAGAATTACACTAACATTATTAAGAGCATGAATTAAACAACACTACAAAAAATTTTGTTATAAACAGCTTTTTAGTGAAAATACGTTGATTTAAATCAGGGAAGACACTCATCAATGTGTTTTCCCTCTGTGAACTTTTAACATGGCAGTAAAATACTGGCGCCAAGCACCTTCGTTGCCTAGAAACATTGTAAAACAACTTGACTTTTCTTTTCTTTGTTGTGTAATTGTTAACGCTACATCAACGGTCTGGGAGTTCTTCTCAGAAACAAGCATTTTTTCTTACTTTATTTGTTATTATTAAGTGTCAGTTTCTCAATTGTATGTTTTAAAATCCAGCTTCTAATGGAAAATTGTGCCCTTTTTAAGTTATTCCTCTGTGTGTTCATGTGTCGGAATCCACCAACTAATTAACTAAATCCTTTTTGAATAAATGTTTAGGACGTGAGATATCACCATCATATTACCATCCTAGACCAGAAATAATAAGATCCACAAGAAAACAGGTAAGTAAAGACTCAAATACATCAGTGTTTTCAGATGAAAAAAAAGTGAGCGGAAAAGATTTCCTCCATTTCTAATACAAATAGCTCCATGTCCGAACACTCCTGACCAATTTATTTTCTAAATCTACACTAAATCAATCATCAAATTTGGCCCAGTAGTGTGATCTAATTGCAGGCAATAATTTCACGCAATAGTTTTCTATAGGAGGTTATAATGGGAACAAGCAGCGCTGAATAACCTCTCTCATCCTGAGGATGATGAATGAGGCGAGAGAGGGCCTTGGGGTGTAACACCGACACAAACAGACAAACACCTTGCTCTTTTAGACAGCGGAGAGTCCCCATCACACTCCAACATTCCCCAATTTATCAAAGTCCTGCTTTGACTTTATACACGCAGTACAGTATCACAGTGTATCTACGTCAGCACACAGAGGTTGTCCTGTTTATGACATGCTTGAACAGAGAGGCTCAATCCTGTGAATGGAGAGAAAGCTTCGGCTCTCATTTATTTTTGCTGTATTACCCAGTGTCGCCTCTCTCCTATTGTTCCCCTGCATTAGCCTTAATTAGAGAGTCATGCTCTTAAATACCCCCATGGGCTACACAGGGCAAACACGCGCACACTTACAGAGACACACAGCGTTCACACTTTCATTCCTCTCCCGCTGCCCCAGGCCATACATAGGCCTTTATATCTGAATAAATCACATCACCCTCACACACACATACTGACACGCAAACATCCACACTACACACTAGGTCCCATGTAGAGCTAAAATAGAATAAACCACTGCAAATTAGGATATTGGGGCAGCTATCACAGAGAGAGGTTGATCTAAACTTAGCTTGCTCTTTTCTGTGTTTCAGAACAATGCCCAAAGCAAAAGGACCCAAAGGGACAAAGGTGACACTGAAGATGGCCAAAAAGGCTGTAAGAACCACAATAGAGGGCAAGCGCAGGCTCATACTCGCAAACATGGGAATTGTGGTTTTCCCCAAATGTATACTCAAACTGGGTAACATTGATGAACTGGACCTGAGCAGAAACCAAATAGAGAAGATTCCAAATGATATCGGAGATTTCCAGTCACTGAAAGTGTTGGACCTACACAGCAACAGGCTGGAGTCAGTTCCAGACGCAATGGGGAATCTGAAAGATTTGGAGTACCTCAACCTCTCAAATAACTTTATAAAAACTCTACCGTCAGCTGTGGGGTCTCTCACCAACCTCAAGGTTTTTAACATAGGAATGAACAATTTGGATTGTCTCCCTACATCTATGGAGAAACTAGAAAATCTGGAGGAGCTAAGACTTTTTGACAATCAATTAAAAACAATCCCCAACTTTGTGAACGATCTCCCCAGCTTGATGAAGTTGAATTTAAGAAGGAATCCTGTGTGGTACTCTCAGGGAGACAGTACAACAAAGCCACAAAGTCATGTGTATCTAGTTCATGAAAACAGTCTGTGCAAGACATGCCTCAGAAAGTGTCAACAAGAGAAACAGAAATCTTTCACACGAGGAGGAGGAAACAAAGCAATAACACAAGAAGGAGATGAGGAAGAAGTATTAAAAGATAAACATTCAAGAAAGTTTACTGGACTCATCACACCAAACTCTGTGGCTAAAGTTAACCAGAATGCGTGGAGGATCAGAAAGGTTTTCTGACTGGATGTAATTTGTTTGTTTACTAACAGGGATGCCGAAAGATGTATGTTACTATGTATTATTTCCACTGAAGGGTTTCTTACAGATGAATGTGCTGTGGCATGTGTCAATAACAATGAATGTGAATAATAGTGATTATGTGTGTGGTTTTGTTTTTTGCTTTGATTGTAATAAATAACTTACCGAGCATTAGCAATAACCTCAGTCACACCTCTTCCTTTTAATGAAGGCACTGCCAGGCACAACCTACACATACGTAGATAGATTAAAACATGCAAACATCACAATGTATTAAAGTGAAGTATAATTTATAAAAATTAAGTACTTCTTAAAAGCATTGACATGGTCCCTGTTGAGGAATACTAAGAATGCTGAATGTCCATTTTTCATGAAGATCTCCAAAGCATTGTCCTTATGAACACAAATATGGCATAAATATCCAACTCTGTTACATTTTTATTGCTTTAACATGTAATATATGATTCACTTTCACCTCCAACAGGTATCGCATAAAACGTGCATCCTTTATGTCCTGATAGAGCCAGCGCCTGCAGCTGGGCATGGGCAGATCTTTACTCAGCATAGATGCAATGTAGGAATTTCTCACACTGACAGTAAAGGACAATATTTAATGGATATTTACTTAATATAATGATGAATGGTGTTTGCTGATTTACCTGCTGGGATGATGATTTCTACAACAGACCTCTCCAGTTGAACTTAAGGTAAAGCCTTCACACAAGTAAACACTGTCCTTTCCAAAGAGCAGCACTCCTTCGGTGACTTTAAGGCCATTTACAGTCACTACGCACATTTTAGCTTTGACCTGAAAAAGATTGATTCACTGATTCATCAGTAATTAGGAGAAGTCACAATATAACTGTGTATCCTGAAAGGTAATCATAGGAGTTTGTTGTATACATTTTGAAAGATAATAATTTAAAGTGTACATTATGCAGTGGGTGCACATCAGTGAATGAAAGTGAATTTTCCCTCACATTTGATACATGGGTGAACACACTGCCCTCTTTGAGAGCCACCTTACACCTTTCTTCAGAGACATGACAACAGCCACTTCAGGCTTATGTGATTGATCATTTTAATCACATATTTTAATCATTATTAAAAAGACACAGTTGAACATTTCATTATATGGACTGATTGATGGACACTGGAAGAGCCTGTTTCAGCTATATAACTATGGTCCCAAAGGTGCTTCTCAAGCTGCTTTCAGCACTCGTTGTAGCTAATGCTAACTGCGATGTGATAATGTGCAGCTAATTCTATTGTCTCCCTTCATTTCACACAGAGTGCGTGCACCTGGCTGTGGTCCTGTGCTGGCTCCCTTGCAGCCCCCCTGGGACACAGCACCCAAAAACATATGGGGCCCTAACAAAGCCCCAGGCCCCTCACAATTTATACTAATCAAATCAGACCTCGACTCTAGACACAGTTGGTAGAGTAGAAGGGCTGGCCATTATTAGACAAATTAATCACTGCCACATGCACAATGGTAGACCTGCTAAGTGATCAGAACCTCTGTTTTCACACTTAACAAGATGCCACAGTGATAATAATAGTCGGCATATAACTTAATTTAAGAGACAAGAGATGGGAGCATTAACTGTACAGTTACCCAGTACTGTTGAACAATCTGATTTAATGGCAGACTATCTAAATGTGTCTAAATCCTACCAGCTAAAATTAGTTAAATAGATTGTTGTCGAAGATTGAGTACAAAACAATAAACTTGACTTTATCTCCTAACTGTGCAGCACAGATATCCGTTATCACTCTCCCAGTGATTTAGCCGATGATGGGAAGTAGGAGGAAAGAAGGACTTTTATTGACTGAGCGCCTAATGTCAGACCATTGATTTCTCCCCGCACACATTACTGTCATAATCACACTATTGGCGCTGTCGAGCTAATTATGAGCAGCGCTCCCTTTGTGTGTTTCAGAGTATTCATGTTAGCTGAGTGAGTGTGTGCAGTTTTACAGCTAATGACTGTGTTCATTTGACAGGAAGCTCAGCAGGACCCACACACTGAACCACAGTGAGACACCAGGACGCACTCGCTCAGATCACACACTTACTAAGTGAATGTTAGACAGCTTGTAACACCTCCCACTGTTTTTATTAATACTTCTGTCGGAAACATTAAAAGCCGCGGCTGGTTGCCGCAGTGAAGAGAGCCCCTGTCAACATGTATCTTGGTTTCTAACTGATTGGAAGAATGAGAAAAACTGGACTGGGCCTCCATATTAAAATAAAACACAGATGATCAACAATATAATTAAAAGCCTACTAAAGTTATTAATGGAGAGAACTTGTGTTTTAGTTTGTATCAAAGTACCTCGTCTCCTTCTTGCAGCTCTTGTAGAATGATGCGGATGGAAGAGCAGTCTGATGAGTGCGAACAGTTTGTGGAGGATCCAGGGTCAGAAGCAGACTCAGCACTCACTGGGGTTTCACTCAGAACAGGGAAGAAGGTCAACTGAACACTGTCCTGCTCCTCATCCGCTATGGTTTCTTTCACTTCAGCTCCAACCTCACACAAGATCTTTGCCTCTGATGAGAACAACAGTTAAATATGAAAAAATACCAGTAAATGATAAAATAGTCTCCATATATTGCTTTAATATGGTACATTAATAACCTGTTTCAATTTCTCCACTTCCTGAGCCCAAACACAATGGCTTCATCACCTGTTGACAAAAAATCTACAATTTTCATACTTCATCTAAGTTATATTTCTAAACACCAAACAATTTTAAAGCTATACCTTATTTGATTTTCTGTGAGTTTTTCTGCGGATGTGAGGTTTTGTTCTGTTAGGACCTTCCGCAGCATCTTGCACCCAGTCTCTGCTCAGGAGCACTCCAGGTCCAGGACCAAAAATAGCCCTCTCCCTCAACAGTTCAGCCTCCACATCCAGCCACTTGGAAGACAAACGCTCCCACTCACTGGTCTTTTGCTGTAAAATAAAAAACATAATGTGAGATAATATCATAAACCGCTAATGAATTTACTTTCACTCAAATTCAAGGTTCAAAGGTAAATACTTATTCAACTGAACCACAAAATGCTTGATCTCAACTAAATGATGAATGAATTAACTAAATTAATTAATTAATTAATTAATTAATTAATAAACAGTGTCTTTGCATTTTCTTTAAGTGAATAGATTTAATATCTTAAAATTAAAAAGACTCATAGTTCCACTACAAAATAAATTTCATGAATTTCATTATATGCACTACATATGTATAGAGCTTGGAATTGTGTCATCACACAGAGATATTTTATTTTAAGATGCTCAATACCAAACTTTCATTCAAAAGTATTCTGACACTAGAAGGATAAATGTATTTGCCAGTTGTTCCACGGCTTTTTCCTTTTACATTTTTAGATTGTTTTTGTTAGTGTATCTCTATGGACATCTGGTGCCAGTAAGGTAGAGTTTTTAACATTTGATCTGACCAGTGATGTAAAGTTTCTCATGTTCAGTCCCAAGCTCTATAGTTAACTGTTTTCGAGTCATACCTGTATGTGATTCATCCTCATGCGTTCAAACATTTTTTGACCTTCCTGTCGAATCAGCTCCATAGAAAACAGAAACTCCTAGAACAAAAACAAACTTTGGAATAATGACCGTAAATGAAAAGAGTAATATCTCCAACACAAGACAACACACGTGTTCACAGAGATCCTATTTTCATAATGGCATTGTTGTTTCCTCATGCAATTACAAAACATTCAAATAATTACGTTTGTAGTAAATTGCATTCAGTGGGCAAAATAAGCTAGTGGCAACAGTCTTACAATAACCCTGTCAACATATGTAATCATTTGTTTGTGTGATCCAATTAGTATAAACATTAATATTACAGGGCCAAACAACAGTCAAGGAAAACCCCTTGTGTATGTGGGTGCAATGTGGTTAAAAGAGACTGCGGAAGTCACAGAGATGTATAAAAAGCCAAAACGGAGGCATACTGACACTGCAGGATGCTCATGTTGGGCAAACACACCGGGATCGTATTTGAGTGTTAACGGCTTCATTAAGCCCATCATCACAGTAGTGCTCGCGCAGAGACTAGTGAAACAACATGTGTCCATCCTCACAGCTGACCCAGAAAAGCTGTTTAATTGACTAAATCAACATGCACTATCATCTTTATGATATCAAGTCTTAGTTACAGATGTTAACACACTCATTTGGGTTATAATTTCTCTACCAAAACGGTTGTAACCATTTTCTTTCTTTTGACTGCCAAAGATTGCCAAAGACTGGAGAATTTGCATTAAGTTTGACACGGATGCCTTTTCCAATAAAAGCTTTTCCATTTATCTAGGCTGGGGAACAACACATGTACAATATATTACAGTAGGAAAGTATTCAATAATAGCAAATGCCTTCCAAAAAGTTACAAACTAGTAAATTCTAGAGAATAACAGTGGTTTGTCAGAATGAGTGACTGTCTATCTCTATCCAAATGTAGAAAGGCGAATTAAATAAGGCAGTAATTTGAGGAGAGATTAGGGAAAACATTACAGAAAGAAAAGAGTGTAATAATGAAGTTTGTGGGCTGCAGTTGTTTTGTTACAGATAAACCGAGAGCTGGCATCATCATTTTCTAATTTCATTCCTTCATTTTGACAAACATAAGTAATATATAGCATTAATTAGCCCATTTAGCAGATAGGAACCTCGCTGGCTTTTAAAATGCTGCATTAAATACATAACTCATCTCTTCCTTCTGCAATTAACATCAGAACATCACACTCATTTCCATTTTAATGGCTTCCCAACAATACGCAACCTTTGATGATAAGGCAACATAATGTCAACTTCATTGTGGGCAGGCAAGAGAATCTGTAATGAACTTAACGCGATCATTAGTGCTGTTAATTATCTTTCTAATATGAGGACACAGATATGATTATGGAAAACTGCATTCGTTGATGAAATAAATCTCTCGAAACATTGCACTGAGGCTTGACTGGGGACAGAGACAGACTATCAGATAATGTATTGCCATTTAGTACCTATAAAGAATAAGAAGTCTAAGCTTCTTTACAGTAAACAATAATAATGTACTCTTTTGAGAACATTACTGTGGCAAAAAATCTGCAAATAAGTGACTTGTCCAATAAGTTAATGATACAGAAACTAATTAATGACTTGATTGTTTTTTCCGGAAAAGAAAAGTAAAACAACAAAAGTTTTGAACATAATATATTATACTTTTATGGAGCAGACTGGACTACGATGGTGCAACACTCGGTAGAGTAAAAGAAGTAACAGCCGCTTCCTCATCTTTCCTGCCTCTGAGATGGAAAAACAATTCATCACCCTCTCTGATAGCCTGTCAAAGACTGATATGATAAAAAATAACATCAAATGAATAATGTTTTCATCAGATTGCTACCACTATAATTGCCGACGTGATTTCTATGGGCGAAAGATATGCACAAACAAGAACGCACATAGACTTTGTGGAGGTGAGACAGACACACAGACGCAGTAATTTCATGCCTGTGTGCCTGAGTAATATGTCCCCGCTCCCTGCTCCAGATGGCTCAGCGTCTTAAGCGTTGTGGGGGAACTAATGATGTGGGCCACGTGTTTCAGGGGGAAAAACAACAATAACTGTGTCCTTAACCTTCAGCAGCAAACTGTGTGTTGTAGCAAGCGTTCCCATGGATAGGTCTAACAGATATCAATTACTATGCCCACTCAGGGGCGATCAGCTGTGATAATCCAAATGCATTTAAAGAAATAATCAAACATCCCCACAGGGCTGGAAGGCCCACCGCCCAAAAATAACAGTGACTTTGGGACAAGAGGCCTGAAGTCATGAGATTTCAAACTCAGTAAAGACCAATGGCCAAACAGGACTTACCTCGACAGTTGAAGGCTCTTTGCTCAGTTTACTCAGGACTGAAGAAACAGCACTACTAATGCGCTCAAAGGTGTTTTGGGAGCTGCTAAACAATGTTTTCTTCAAAGAATCTATAAAGAAAAGTTAATTTTGATTGTTGCACATAAATATTAACTTTATAATATTTTTTTACATATTCACCCGTGTACAGTTGCCAGCCTTTATGGATAATCTCCTCCCACAGAGGGCTGATTTCAGTCATGAGGACGGGCTGTGTCTTTGGTGTGTTGCCAACTGAAATCTCAGTCTTAAAACTTTCCTCAAGCCTACACTGCCTCTCCTTCATGAGCCGTGACCAACAGGCTTCAACTAAAGATTCTAGTCTTTGATCGTCTGTATTACACATATCAATTATAATGATGTACAAATTCATGATCTTGCACAATGTTCATACCTGAGATAAAACTGTTGCTTCTAGACTTGTTGACATCATGTCTGATTTTAGCAGGGAATATTTGGGATGGCACATTTCTGTCGTGTACTTTTCCACAGGTACACTCAAATCCTTCAGGGTACCTAAAATAAACACACACATACACACACACAATTACAACACTGTCTGATGTTGCAAACAGGAATCACAAAAATATGTGAAATATTACTAATACAGTACCCTCCAGATCGTGTCATTAATAGACAATGGAGAAAACATGTCATAAAGTTGACATTGGCGTTGTAAGTAGCCATTACAACATCCCAGCGCTCCAGCACTGTCTCCAATGTCCTGATCACAACATCTTTGTCTTTTTTAAAATGTTGAGGTTGAGACAGGAAGAAAAGCATCACTCTGTTTATGCAGGAATACAACTCTGATAGGAGCTTGTCTTTCTGTGCCTGTCCATTTTCCAAGACCTAAAATATAATGCAGCGCAGTGTTATTGTTCAATCAAAAAGTAATAAAGATAATCAGTGTGTTGGAAAATTATCTCACCATAACAATTTGATCACCAAGGAAATGTAGCAAACTCCTGCAGTCTCCTGTAATCGTCCCACTATAAAGTTTTTGCACCACTGTCTTAGTGAAAAGCACCACATTCTCCATCAAAATGAGTAAATGTCCTTCAGGCATCTGGGTGTTGTGGTCTTGAAAAAAGATCACTTTGATAGAATGAAAAAACACAAGCTACAGGATGTTGTAAAAGAATAAAAACGTACCTTTTGAGGTTAGGTTAATGTTATTTTCTTCTTCACCACTGAGTACATACATAATGTCAATGACAAATTCAACCAACTCTGTTTGGAAAAGGAGAGAATGTTCCTGTGAAGCTCCATTTGGGGAAAACTGTAAAACAATAGATCAAAATTGTAAATATACAGTTAGTTATAGATGGTGTGCATTACCTTGTTCTTGTTAAAAATAAAACAATAAGGCTTGACAATTGACAATAAATATTAACTAAAAGTTTTGTAATATATAGTAACTTTTATGATGATATGAAACTAATGCATCAGTCTTAGATTTTTCTTTTAGGCACTCAAAGTTGTTTAACATTGCATTATTTATTCACTTCAACTCCATGAGTAGTAAATTCTCTTTCCTCAGCTGGTCACAGAGATGTGGCTGACAATTAACATCAACAAAAGCTTTTATGACCTCCACTGATTCATCATGCACACACCACGTTCATTTTAACGCAACGTATGTGATGTGTCTGACCCACGACAAAACAACAATGCACAGATCACAACCGGGATCCAACCTTCAACCTTCCAGAGCCACTATCACTTGATTTCTGTTATTACTTGTTATCATTTCTCACTAAAATTGTATTAACACTCAACCACAGTAGCTGTACAGCATTGCTTTGTAACTGAGCAAAGAGTGACATCTTTTGGGAGAAAACTAGAACTGCAGTAAAACAGCAGAGTGACGTGCCTAAAAACTAACCCCACTCTCAAACCTCCTGCCATATTGTGAAATATTAAAATGAATTGTTTACAATCACCTCCATTAGAATTATAACAGGGTGGTTGCTGCTGGCTGAAGTATTGAGTAGGCTGTCCATAAGAAGAATGCGAAGAAAATCACACACTGGCTTTTTGGATGGAGCTTCCTGCAGTTCTGTTTCACCTTCATCACCCAAGGCCTGAAAGAAATGAGAAATCCACATATGTAAGGACTACAAAATTCAGCTGATGTTTAACTACATATTACAACAAAAACCTGTGAAGGATGCAAAACACTCGCAAGACTCTGAATGAACTCTGGCAAAGTCCAAAGTGTATCTCTGGGTCGAAGGTTATGAAGAAGACAGAAGAACTGCATCACACTTGACACAATACCAGATTTTGATATTGAAGGGTTTGATGTTTGATTTACTCCAACAATCACCTATAAAAGATGAGAAAATGTACAACTTATTAAATCTAAATCTAAATATATAACAACAATATTTACAACATACTGGATTTATGGTGACTTTGATCAGTTCAAGAAGTATTGTTGCGGCTTCAACACAAAGCTGTTCTGCCAGATTGTTTTTTTCATGGTCAATATAAGACTGCAGAATGTCATCCAAAGGCAACTGTGGTGGGTCAAAAAGGGTAATGTTGTAATGCCGGTAGCAAATAAATAGACTTACAGTATGCTTTAACTCACATTTTCTTTTGTTTTGTGGTTTAACTTTTTTCCAAGTAACAGTGCCACCATGAACTCATAAACCTGAGAAATGCTAAAGTGTGGAACTACGAGCTCCTTTAGAACATCAAAGCCAGAACAAGCAGTTCTAGGACACTCTGCTGAAGATGACCGGACCCGAAGATTGTCTAACAATTGAAAATACAAACATAAGTAAGTTAAATAATTTAATGATCTAACAAAGGAAACTTTTCTCAACCAAAGTTTACCCAAAGCAAAGAAAGGCTCTTCCATTATTGAGCACAATGAAACCCCGTCCCTGAAGATGTTCAGGTGACTGGGGCTCAACAGAAGGTGATTCAACAAGACAAGACCCAGTTTTATGGTTGAAGGGTGAAGGTGAGACTGAAGGAAGAGCAGGAACCAACCACAGCCCAATGTATCGAACAAAATTTGCCTTCTGTTGAGAAATTCAAACATAAATTGGTTAATGCACCTCTACATAAAATGCATGATATGTACTCACTCCTTTTCTTGCAGCTTGTCTGAGTTGAGGATTTGATCAAAAACACACAGGATCTGGTTTCGAACATATATGTGACTAACTGGACCTGAGTTCTCAGCTGCAACACAAGAAAAGATAGATTTTTTTTTTTTAAACCAAGACCAAAGCCCCACAGTGTAGATATGTATTTTGAGATACACACCACTTGTATTGTGACGATTATCTAAAATATCATGGCTCTCAGCTGTATTCCGTTGTGGGGGAAGTGTATAAACTAGATAAAGTCCAAGCCTTGACAACCAGAAAAGGTTTTCGTAAGCATATAGAAAATTTTAAAATAGCATAATGCAGTAGTGATTTAATACCTGTTTATGTCCAGAGGGTTGAAACATTCTTTCAAAAGTAAAGTGATGACAGACGAAATAACTTCTACCCTCCGAGGTGTCAGAGAAGGATTGGTGAGCACAAACAACATTTTTGGTAAAATACCAATTTTGTGCATTAACCCTGCATTCCTGTTGTCGTCACTGCGATGACAGAGAAACAAAAATACATCTAATTATGTGATCCATGCACTCTCTCAGTCATGCTCATGTTGTCAGACTGTAACAAATTCTGCAAAACATTTTCATAGTCTAGGGACAGACCACTGTAGGTGATGGGCCAACTGAGGTCTGTCATAATGTCTGAACAAGAAGTTCTTTCTTTGAGACATGGGACAGTTAGTTACATAATCAGCAGACCGTGTGAGTTAATAGAAAATGTAATTATGGCTGCAGCTGTAATGCTACGGTCAAGTCATGCACAAATACCTAAAGGACTTCAAGACTTCAGCAAAGTGGTTGAGAACTGTAAGATCCAGATTATCAGAAGTGGTCTGCCACACCTAAAACAAAAGCAGCTATTATTAGCTTCCAGAGGACAGTGAAAAATGAATTACTCATGGACTATTTCTATTCCAGTCTGACTCAATGTACTCACGTCTAGGTCAGAAATTAGTGCCCTAAATGCTGGAACGTTCTTTTGGTGAATCGAGCTGGAGTTTGCCTCCGTCGACTCGGAGAGGCACAAAACCAGCTGCAGAGTTCTGTTACTGACTATGCTGCTCTTACTCTTAAGAAGGAAAGCTAAAAGCTGAGAAAAAGTTTGAATAATTAACATTCATAAAACGATACATTTCATATTGACAAATTGATGTAGCAGACCTTATAGCCATCAATGCGTGCCATTTCTTGCTGCATAGTTGAGTCAGTCTCCAGCACAGAAAGAAGAACTTTGACTGCTGCGTAAAGGGAGCTATCGTCAGGTGCCATTGCAACTAGACTCAGAACAACTGCAGGTCCACCCACACACAAAAATCCATTGTGTGCACTTTTTGGCTTAAAGGTACGAACACCTAGGAAAAATAAAAACTTGTGTCTACAATATCTGTAAATTAGCCATACACAATAACGGTTAAATTAGCCATATCTACCAAAATGACCAATAAGGGCTGCTCCGATGGTCCGTGCGGTACCACTTAAGTGTTGACTGATGTTACGGGCAAGAAACACAGGGGTAGAATTATCTCGTGAAGTTATGCCCATCTGTAATGACAAACAATGAACACTAAAAACTATTCTGACTCATAAATATAAATACAGACAAAACTGCACCTCTTTAGCAATAAGTCGACAGTCCACCTCGTTGTAATCCTCCCTGATTTGAGCAACTGTTGTCACTGTTGAAATTGCTGGATTGATGCCAAATGAGATCCTCTCTTCAGGAACCAGTCGCACAGGGTTACATTCAACACCTAAATCGTAATGAGGATTAGATAAAAATGTTTTCAATGTCCAAATAAACTACCAAACAAAACAGCCAAAATAGACAATGACTTTTTATTACTGATATAAATTGCTATTAAACAAAAACAATCTATAAATAATTGCAATTTATTTGGAAAGATTAACTCTCAATTAAAACAAAGTATTATATTTTAATGTAATTTATGCATGGCAGTCTATACACTGTATGAAAGGAAAATTACATCACCTGACTTGCACACAGACAAGAAGTTGCCGAGGTAAGCAGTGCCTTGTGAGTAAAAAACACTGATGGCCTCAGAGGTCAAGGGTTCCTCAAACAGGTAAGATGGACCCACTTTCCAAATTAAAGCAGCATAGTCCTTCCAGAGAGCTGGCGTCCCAATCACTGCATACACATCTGTGACTGCTGTTGGCTCCATGGAGACATACGTGCCTGGAAATGGTTGTATGTATCTCATCTAGGAAAAGAAATTACAAAATAACAACACACAGTGAAAGCACAGGTAAAAGTTTGACATACCTTTCCAGTTCCCACAGCTTTGCCATTTAGATACACAGAGGCCAGACAGCTCTTCTTTACGTCCTTGGCTAAAACCACAACTAAATGATGCCACTGTCCTGGGATCAGCAGACTAGAGCAGCGAAACCTCAGTGATGTTGCTAAAGACGTAGGGCTGGACAACTCTGGCTCCATCATATCTGGCAATAAAAGACTTTAGTTTAATAACTTTGTCATCTGAATTAACACTGGCCCTAATCACACTAACCCAGGTATGTCAGGGCCTCCTCCTCTGTAGATATGACCAAACAGCCATCACAGGCAGAGAGAGAAATGGACAGACAGATGAACTGCTGCTCAGTGCGGGACATGTGACGAACCACTGACAGGAGACGTATGGGGTGAGATTCACAAGCAGAACTGAACCTGTTGATCTGGAACCAGCACGAGTAGGTGAGACCAGCAGTGGGAGGAAACCCTCTGCTGTCTAAAATATAAAACAAGGTTGCTTTAATCTTTTATCTTGAAGAGAAATATTGTTTAAAAAATAATCAAAGCTGTTCTTGCCTCCTCCAGTTCCACCAATGGGAATTGAGTCTGCAGTGACTCCCTTCACTGTGGCCAGAGAGGGAAGGAAAAGACACCTGAAATGCACAGGGTTGTCCAAAATGGGGATTAAAAAATGTTATGTAAAACTTTTAATTTGTACTAAATCTACATTGTCTTACCCATATCCACTTTCACTCATATCAAACTCAACAAAAGCAGGTGTGGATGATATTCTGTGTGGCCTGTAGGTCCGAGGTGATGTCATAGATACAAGACTGACAATTTGGTGAGCGGGAATCGCAGAGCCCACAGAGCATTTAGAGTTTAGTAGGCTAAAGGTTCTCTTGGTGGTCTTTTGTGAGGATCCCGATGACTGGCCTCCATCTGATATTGGAGTAGAAAATCAAAAACAGAATAAAACAATAAAATAATACAAAAGGAAATGAACGTAAAACAATACTAAGCATTACCACTAGAGACAGGGGTATTCTCATTTTCCGACAAGTCACTTTGAACCGTTTTGTCTGATAAACACATGAGAGGGTTCCCAAGACAAAGGAAATTCCTGTGAGAAATAAAGTAAGATAAGATTATTATTTCTTATGTTAAAGTGTATAGTAAAGACACTAGATTAAACATTACCGGAAGTCTTTGAGTGTTATTGACTGAGAGGAGAGCTTTTCCAAAATGCGAGTGACTGGGAGATGTAAAGGGTGTTTTGGTTCAATCAACATTTTACCACAATGAGCCAGTAGAGTTGCAATCAGTCCACCCTCACACATGATTTGTCTGTTTCTCTCTGATTTAACCATAACTTGGATGTGGTGCACAACTGCGTATTGGACATCCATGGAAAGCTGAAAAAGATTGTTGCAAACTTTAATTTGGCCCAAAATATTTTTTCAAAAGGGTTCATATTTTTTTAACAAATACCTGTGGGTCCTCAAGAGTAAAAACAAATGGAAAGAGACTCATAATGGCTCTAATTGCTCCAGGATGAAGAATAACACTATCACAGTTTAACCTCCAATTAAAAAAAGTTTAAAAATTCAGAACAAAGCCATGTAAAATGTAAAGGTAATATTAAACTGAATTAATTGAGGAATTAATCATACCTGCAGTGTGACTCAGTACTGACATTAGAGATACTAGGTGCTGCTTTTCTGCTTTGCCCATGTGTGTCCTCGGCCTTAACATGCACAGCAAGAATATTTTCATCACAGTTTTGGACCAAGTTGAGCTCAGGAGAAGAGAAGGTCCCTGTGGAGAACTGATTTAGGTAGGACAAGAGCACTACACATGTCCGGAGAGTGACTGGAAGCATGAGTTGTAATTCAGATTTAGATAAAGATGACTGAGAGGAAATTGAGGACTCTGCTAAACAAACAAACTCTTCAAATGTTCTCCCTGGTGACTGGTTGTCCTCAGCAATCAGAGGCCAGCACTCCTTCACAGTACACATATCTGTGTAATCATCATCAGATGTTTTACAGTGGAAGCAGCCCAGGTGGAGCAGTGCCTCTGTCAGTCTTTCATAATAGCCACCAGTCTCAAAACAGTGTCCATTTATCCTGTGTATGTGGACAGCCAGGGCAATAGTGTGCAAGGTAAGTAGAAGAAGCTCCAAAAGACGTTCTTGTCCTATAGACTTCAATGCTTCAGCCCGAGGCGGATTAGCAAATGCTCCTTCCATGTCGGTCACAAGTGACAGTAAACCAGTGAATCCCCCGGCCTTCCTGAAGGCATCCCAGCTGTTAGGACTCTCCAAGACCTTCAATACAGACTGAAATAAAAAGCAACAATGTAACAAGGTAAAGCATCTGTAATAAACTAATGTTAATTTTAAATTATTAGACTGTATTAAATGTACTTAAGTGTTAAACCTACAAATGCTGGAGCTTTTTCTTAGGTTTCTGAAAGTGTTTCTCCAGTCAATTAAGGTATTACAATAAAAAATTGATGAAACATATAGATATATCATAAATCATTGTGTGTAACTAGTTTTTGGGGGTGAACAAATCGCATTAGCTTTATTCAATTTGGACAGCTAATCCATCAGATAGGTAATGTGTGAGGCAGAACGTAAAGGGGAATGTGATTAACTGAAAGTGGAGTAATCACAATGGCTCTCAACACTTGCCAACACAGGTCGGACCCAATCTGATTGCCACCTGCTTTAACTGTGTTAGCACCAGCTCAAAGAACACACATCTATACAGACATAAACAAACACAGCCTGCACACCTACACATGCTGAACACAAAATAAGATAGTAAGTACTCTCCCCACTGCCATCTATAAAATGGACACTCCACACTAGGTGTGTAACTTATTTAACTTTAATCAGATCTGTCCGATTCACTGATCTCACAGAGGTGGTAATCTTCAGAGGGCCACAGCACAATCTGCCAGCATAATCAAATCAGTCCAGAGTTAACAGCTAAACCTATTTTAGCAAATCAATCTGCGTTATCTATAACACAATCACAGTCCCACATGCTAAGAAAATAAATTCATTGACCCATTATGTTGTAAATGCATTAGAAATTGTTACTATTTGATGTAGAGGCCATAGTTACTGCTCAGTTTGAATCCCCGTCAGCTAAATGTGTGTGACAGTGATGCCGGATGTACCTGTAAGAGATCCTTTTTCAGTTTGATTTCTTGTTGTGTCGAGGAACAAAGAGCTCCAATGGCTATACTCATAAACTCCTCAGGGTTGATCTCAGCTAATTGCTCCAAAATGCTTAAAGTTGAATCTCGATACTGATCCTCATTCAAGAAGATCTTAATATAGGGAACCATGCCGAGTTCCCTAACTGAAACTAAAAGAGGACTTGGATTACAGTTGGATAAGAACATTTACAGTATACAGTAACTAGTAAATAGTTGTGTACCAATGTTTTTTATTGAGCGCAAAGTAAATGTAGAAACAACTTGAAGCATGTAGTTGGTGAGAAGCCTTTCATTGTCGTCAGTGTGTGAAAGTTGTGATGCATCTGAAATTCACAGATTTTACCACTTTATAAACTCTTTTAAAAAGGCAATATCATGTCCTGGGAAAAGAAAGTAATCTTTACCTGTGGTGACAGCTACAGCCTTTATCAGGATTTTAGCTCTTCTGCGCAGTTCCCCAAGAAGCAACTTGAGTAGGCCCCAGTCACTGAGTACCTCAGTTAAAAGACCACTATGCACTGTAATCCTGACAAAATAAAAATGAGCAAGGTTATATCTTTATATTGATTCAGCATACTTCTTAATTAATTTAGTTTACTTACCTATGGAAACACTTGACAGCTGCGACTCCAAACTCCAACCCATTCATTTGTTGTAATGTTGCTCCTGTCCACATTTTCTTCAGAACAGTGAGCACTGCTCGCAAGGTCTCATGGGGGATGAAGTTTAATTTGAATATTATCTACAAAAAATGCATACAGTAATTAATTCTAAGAACTTTGGATGTGACTGCTGAGCAAACATTGCATGTAACAGTGATTACCATTTCTATGAGTGAGAAAAATAGTTTATGCACAGCTACTGGCTTAGACAGCACACAAGAGGCCAACTGAGTCATTGTCTGGACTGACCACTCCAAAAGAAAAAAGTTTGCAGTCTCTTTTTCCCAAATCCTCTGCATGGTTTGGAGAATCTGGCAACACAACCAAGAGTCCTGAGATCGCAGCAGCGACCCCTGCAGCAGGTGAAAGGCTGGGAGGTTCTTGACAACTGAACCTATAAAAAGAGTTTATTTTAAAACACTGACAATACAACAGTTTTTTTTTATATTAGAAAACCTGCCATAAACCCACCTTTCTGAATATTGTCTAACACAACATTGAAAAATGTACATCTACCAATACAATGAACATTCATTCAAAATATACATATCAAAACAAAGTAAAACTACACTCAATCATATTAATTAAAAAATATATAACTTTGGCCCTTTGTTTGATAGAGGCTTGTTGAAGTGAATTTATTCTAGACAGTCGGATCATGAGTGTGGGATGAAGAGGCGTGTGTCTGTGATAGATGGCTGGTTGTTGTAGGCCAGTGGTGAATGGATGTGAGGCATGTTAACAGAGTTAGTGCAGAAGGCTCCACTTCATCATCCCAGACATAATCATCTCAGCTTCCTGTTAACCTGAGGAGTGTAGTCCGCTGCCATGGGGCAGTGCAGGGAGGAGAGTCAGGCAGCTTGGGAAATAAGCTATCAGTGTGGTGCACTTAGGGGGGTCATAAGAGGGCGGATGTGAAAATATGCTGTGACCTGTGCTGGCATTTAGGGATCAAACCTTTGTTTCTGTAAATAATGGATGCATGGTTTACAAAGTTATTTATGGATAGCATTCTTGTGGAGAAAACCAACAATATTAGAAGTGACCAAGAACAATGAATAGGTCGGGCTACCTGTGGTTTGAGGAGCATCAAATTTAAAGCCTGGAGGTTGAGGGTTACTGACACAAAGAGCTACTTTCAGCTCTGTCTTTCCAAACATGATCAGTTTTGCAATAAGTGCAATCAATTCCTCCACGGGAGTAAACTGATCATCAGGTACACCTCCTTCACAACTTCAAATGTGACAATATACAAACAAACAACAAAAATCAAGTTAAAAAGTAAATTTACAGTCTTTCTCAGAAATGAATAAAAACCTTGAATCTTTTTTCTCTTACCATTTCAAGATGTTCTCTAGAGCTTTATAGCCATTGTTGGTGTCAAATTCTTCAAAAAGAGCAGGATTGAGGTCGTAAGTGTCTTTAATAAAACTAAATACAGCAACTGCCACTTCAGCTAATAAAGGTCCAGAGACATCTGTCCGAATGTGCAACAAGTTCTGGATGCAGATACGTATAGAATGCTTGCCTGATAAGACAGGAAAAATATATATATATTAAGTACAGATATCAGAACATATTAATAACTAGTCAGTAACCATACCTAACAAACTTGGAATCATGTTTCTGGTTGCAGCTGCAGCAACAGCCTTGAGAACTCGGGATGCCTGGTGTCTCCATAAAGCACTAGTCTGGTCCCACAGTGATGTGAGGCCAATAATTAAACAATGAAGCTCATCTGTCTCTACTAATTTTTCCACATTCACAGGTACCCTGCACAAGTGGAGAAAAACCTGAATGAAAACAATAAACACTAGTTTAGTACATCCTTTAATTTTCAGTATCCCATGTAATGTAGTGTATGCTATTATTATGTAAATAACAACTATACACATTACCTGTGTAAGTGGCTCCTGAAAGGAGTGCTCAAGTGCTAAGGTTTCTTGGCTGGGGGGCAAGCACACCAGTAAGTAGAGACATTTCACCAGGGTAGCAGGGAGCTCAAGGTTTAAACTGGAGAGTAGATCCTATGTACAAATAGAATTACAGTTTGACATTTGATATTAAATACTAAGATAACAAACATTCAGGTACATGAAATTAAGCTGCAAACATTTAACCAACACTTACAGAGTTGCCAGCTGTGAGCAGACTTAAAGATTTCAACAGCAACCACCCAGAGCAATGTTTATTTTCAAAGGTTGTGCTTATATCTTGACTCTGGAAAAACAGCACAACTTCTTTTCGGGCTTCATCTGAAAAATACACATGTTATCAATCAAATATGTCTGCCATGCAAATTCAATCTTGATGGATATATATGAAGGTTTTTTTGGAGTAGGTTGTTTTGCATTTAATTGTCTGTTGTTCTGCCATGCATGCCATGCCATGGTTAGAGGAACTTCTTTATAGGGTAAAACCAAATCCAAGAAAAAGCAGAACTTGTCACAGCAACATAAAAGTCTCCACAACCCAATAACAAATCCTAATAAGCAATGTCCTGGCAATACCAGCAGGCTTTTCTGCCAGTCTCCTGTGGATGTTGTAGATGACAGTGTCAGCCGTGAGAGCAGCAAGTCCCTTTAAATTCACAACTTCAACTGTGCCTCCATCCTCACAAATCTAATAAAAGAGAAGAATAAAGTATATCAACAATATATTACTCAACACAACATGAGTCATGAACAGTAATAAAAAATATCTCAACTGCTTCGTATAATGTTAGCCACCATAAATAATAGAAGTCCTTTTTCTGTTACTTAAGAGGATATCACATCTCCCTAAGTTGGCTGATCTCATAAACAAGGCCTTATGTTCTGGTCAAATCTCTAGTCATGAGGTTTACATACACTACATTTCTAAGCCACCGAAGGGTGGACGTTTTCACCGTAACAAGTTCATTCAGTTGTTATTGATGCCTGGAGATTTAAGATGGCATACACACTAAACCTTTAACGACAATGACAGGATCAGCTGAGAACCAACCAAGATCTGACAGAAGTTTGTTATTGCATGCAGTTTACAATTTAATTATAAAATGTCCCTTTTCACGGTACCTGTATATAAAGAGACAAGATTGTGGCAAGCGTTTCCTCTTTTGGCACTAGTGGAGATTCCTCTGTCTTCTGATCAAAATACGAGTGAATCCCCAGCTCATGCAACTGTTTTATGAACACATCCTGAGGCTGAGGGTCTTCAGAGGACCTTGATCTTTCAGTCTTTAACTCCACAGAGACAGATAATTCTCCTGAGGCGCTCAGCTCCCCTGTCTCTTTATTGATCCTTACCCCTTTAGCAGGCTGATCCTGGGAAAAAGTATGTAAAACATGAGGTAACATGTTTCAATAACTTTAATATAAATAAATATATATAAATATAAATAAATATATTTTATATATACATATATATATTTTCACCACTTTATACAATGCAGCTACAGGGTTGTTCACAGTGAAGTGGCACTGTGATTGAAAATGATGTATGTATTTAAAATGTTTCAATTAATAAGATGTTGTGAAAAAATTAAAGTGCAACAAAACAATAAAGAGTAAACAGTTTCCTAAGAATATTAGCTTATGTTTTAAAACAATTCATTCAGAAAAATGTCAGCCCTAATTTTTTCACCATAAGTTGTAAACTATGCTTTTGAACCAGGTTATAGCCTATAGAGTAATCCATTGTATTTTGCAACCTATATTGAACACAAATGAACACATACCTGTATTTGTGTAAGAGCCATTCTGGAAATTCCCTAGGTAGAACTGGAGGACATCTGTTGAGTTGTTTTGTGAAGTTGAGTAAAGTGTCTATCCATGTTCCTACATTAACAGTGTACAAGTAGAAACTTGTTAAAGTATGACTGGTCCTTCCATTGCAGAACCTTCTGTAAAACTCCACTCACTAATCTGACACAAGCTGACTGAACTTTGAACAGCAGAGTAACTCACATCAGCTGGTCCAAGTCATGTGCTTTTCTGACTTCCTGAGAGAAGGAGAAGTGAAAAACTGTTGTCTAGCTGGTTGGATGGGCCCTCCCACAGTTCAAAACTTTGCTTTTATTTGACGCCTCACTCGCCATAATAATCAGAGATACAACATCACATGCTTTAAGAAATGAGACACTAAATAATCAATTATAACACCGTTAATAATGACAATTTTAGTAGAGCTGAAACAAGATTAATCGAAACTAATCGATTATTGAAATAATGATTGACTAATTTAGTAACCTAAACGAATAATAATTTTCTGAGCTATACACAAACTCTAAAGCATGCAATTTGTTGAGAGAACAATTATTATGACTCAGACAAAGCAGTAATTCCAAAATGCGTGTTTCTCTTGTTCGTTTTTTGTACTCCACGAATGCGTTCTCATCTCAACTTCATCTTGGTTACACGCCACAGGCTTTTCGCGATTAAAACAACTAATCGATTTTATTATAATACAACAAGCAAAGCTTTTAATATCATGTATTGCTCAGCTTGTTTTAATCTATGACAATGGGGGGCCACGGTAGTCTTATCTGAAATACTGGGCTATTTGATCTTTGGAAGTTTGAGGAAGGGCTGATAAAAAAACATAGTAGCGTTGTCTGTGTATATAGCAGTCATACTTAGCTAAACAGTGCCCTCTTGTGTATCTTAAAGGTAATTCATAACTTGAAAATAAACCTGCTTTTTTTATTTAAAACACAGAAATTTACGGAGCTACGGAAGTGCAAGTGGCGAAAACTACATCCAACAATGTTAAAATGAACCATGTACAAACACTAGACATAAAACTGAGAGAAGTAGTCAAATACATCTAACATATGTGTCATACATTCATGGAGCTGTTAAAATATCAACAGAGAAACAACGAACGTGCCAATCAGCGTCAGCGTACATTCGTAAACGTTTTCTGTATTTCCGGTCATGTGACTCATATTATCCAATGAAGGGCTCAGGGCGTGTTCTGCTCCATCTGTTTAGTTTAGCTGCACAATGTAAGATCACCCGTTACCCACATCGTACAAAATGATGTCGCTTGTTTGACTCCTATTGCACTTCCTGGTCGTGAATATTTTTGTAGAGCATTTATGATAATGCACCCGATGCCGGTTTGCAGTGTGAGTGGTGGAGACATATTTGACTGTATACAGAGGGGAGATTTAGAGCAGTGCATACACTTCATACAAAATGACCGATCAATCTTAAAACACAAAGGTAAGATACATTCATGTCCTTTCAAGTGACCCTTGTTTCTTGTAAATGTAAAGTTATTTTAATCTGTGCAATGGATGATTGTTGGAACATTATGAGATTTCATTGTTTTGCTAGTTTTAATAGCATTTCTGGTCTTCCAACTATATTACATTTGAAACTTTGAACTGGTTGTTATTACATTATAGTTACTCCTTTTAAAGCGTGATGATTAGCACTGACCTTTTAAAGCAGTGGTTCTTAACCTTTTTCCCCCTAAGCTTTTGTCTTATAGTATCTCCTCACTCTAGACAGATAAATCTGTTTACTGTAATATTATATTTAATGTCAATGTCAATTATTACCATAACATTTTTTTGTTTAATAATACTGATGTACACAATCCTCTAAAACATTCTTGAATATTTTAAATTTATTTCAAATGTAACTAATTATTCAAATACCGTTAACTTCTTTTATAATGTGCGACGATTCCAAAGGCTAAGTGATCGTGTGTCCCCAGTGGTCACCGTACCCCGGGTTGGGAAACACTGTTTTAGAGGGTGAAAATGAAAATGAAAGTGTAGGTAAATAATGTAATAAAAAAATAATGTGTAGGTAATAATTTCATCAGGTTGGGGTGGTTTCACCCCTCTGCACTATGCTGCCCTACATGGGAGTCGTTCGATGGTGGATCTATTCTTAAGTAATGGAGCTGACCCTAACATAACATGTGATGCCGGACAGACAGCCTTTCAGTTTGCATGCAGGTAAATTATCTCAAATGTTTTATATATAATATGTTTGTAGATAAAGAAATGCAATTTTGTTTAAGTAATAGACTGTCACTTGACTATTTTACTTCTTTCAGGCAGGGAAACATTTATATAATATATCAAATGATGCAATATGGTGCTGATTTACGCATCATAGACCTGCAAGGAAAGACATCTCTGCATCATGCTGTCACTGGTGGAAACATGTAAGGAAAAATGTGTTAAAAATGTAATATTATATGATACACTTATTGTTTTCATCTGTATTTTTCAGTGTTGCAGTGCACTATCTTTGGGAGACTGGGATGTTCAGATTTTCTGATACAGATATGTACAAAGTGACTCCTCTTCACCTGGCTGCATCCACAGGCAACACAGAGGTAGTCCGGTACCTGCTTCGAGACCAGGTCAGCTGAGTTTAATTACTTAGGCATGGTGTGAGGTGTGTAGAAGTTAGTAAATTTGATTATACCCAAAAATGTGTGTAATGTTTGCATTAAATTGTTTCAGAGATGTGCAGTAGAAGCTGTTGACCAGCAGGGAGCGACAGCACTTCATGTTGCAGCAGAGCGAGGGGGAGTGGAGGTGTGTTGGACTCTGCTGCAGAAAGCTGGTTGCAGAATGCTTCGTCAGAAGAACCATAGTGGCCTCACACCATTGGATCTCTGCAAACAAGGGAAAACATTTAGGTAAAGTTGTTTTTCTAAATGATTTTGGCAAATCTCTGCATAGCTGGTAAATCTCTGCAGGAAATAATACCTCTGGTCTATACAATATCTAGCATGTTAGCAGTTCCCAATGACATTTTTCTCTAGGGAATCTTGTGCTGATTAATACATTGCTATGCTCTGTGTTTTTTTCTAGACATCAGCAACTCACCAAACTACTGAGTCGGTACATTAATGAACCCTTGTACCACAAGCCCAGAGAGTCCCATGGTTGTAGCATGCACTTAAAACACTTCAATTATAAAGTAATGTTAACAGTTTGACATAAAGGTTTATTCTTATGTGTTTGTGTGTTGTTTTCAGTATTGTATTACTGGACACTGTTTTTCCCCTTGTTGAGCGGTGCTGCCATTTTACTCATAGCCGCCATGTTGGGTGTCTATGGTGGCCTTATATGTAGTCTGCTGTTTCCCTGGCTTGCCAGAAGTATATTTACTCAATATCATCGCATGACAACTTACCAAAGGTTTGGTGTAAAAAGCAGTATGATATTGTGAAAGTGTAACCCATATACTTTACCAATCATGTCTTGTTTCTAGGCTGCCTAATCCAGTCTACTTGGGAACACTTGTAGCTGGTTTGTTCCATTCTCTCCTCTGCTTCTATGAGAAAATCATGCCTAATATCCTTGTTAATAGGTGTTTAGTAACAGTAACATAGTAACAATATGACGTTTATGTTAAAGTTCATCTAATTTAATCAAATTATGCACCTTTCTATACTATTATGAAAAATAATTTTCTTAACTTTGTGAACGTGTTTGGCCTGCCTCTGCATTGGTCCAAGTGTCAATGATCCACTTCTCTATAGTTTTGTGCTTGTTTTGTAAGATTTTAATCCAGGATCCTGGGAGACTGAAAAGAGAGGAAGCCAATCCGAGATTTTCCTGCATAGCTGATTTAGTTGAAAATAACCAAAGTCATCATAGATTCTGCCCATATTGTGAAGTAAGTAATGGTGGTGCATCTGAATCTAAATAATTACATCAAATATTACATATCATTTACTAATTTGATACACCTGTTAATTTATCATTTTCTTTTAGGAAAAATTATGTTCAGAATACTGTGGATTAACCAAGACTCTGTTGCTTTTCAGCTGTTTCTGCCGGACAACACTAAACACTGTAAACTGTGCGATGTCTGCATTAAGGACTACGACCATCATTGCCTTTTCCTAAACCGGTGCATTGGCCAGCGCAACCATAGGCTCTTTCTCCTTTTCATTTTGTCTATGATGGTAGCCCACATTCTCTTTGGAGCAACAGCAACAACTTACTTATTCAACAAGAAGCCAATGGGCAGCCACACTTTTTCAGTTTGGCTATCACTGGTTGGAGAGGAGTTTTGGGTAGTGGTCCTGCTGGTGATGAATGTACTGACTCTCCTTTGGGAGATATGGCTATTGACAGAGCAGTTTGAAGCTATTGCAAATGGCACCACCACCTACTTCAGACAAAGTGAGACGGGGTCCAGACATAGGTCAACTATTCAACGCTGGGCTACTGTTATTACCTTTATGTTGGAGGGACAAAAGCGGGGAGGTGGTGGGCCAACGCGAGAGAACAAATCTGCCATCGATATCTAGCACTGTTATACCTTTTTGTGCGATATTGGTCATATAATGATGTTTAACTATACGTTTACAGTGTATTAAGTGTGCTATTGTGACGTAATGTTGTTCCTTGTCAAAATATACTTTAATGTAATTTATAAGATGTACTTGAACTCAAACCTTGCCATATTTTTGCTTACTGTGCTTTTAAATGCCGAAGATTTTTAGAAAGAACATACTTTTACATTGTGTCATTGTGACCCTACTGATCATGACTGTCTTTATTAATAGTTTACAAACATTTTATAAATAGTTTACAAGCTGTGACATATATATATATATATTGTTTGTATTTTATGATTTCACATGAGTTTTAATACTCTTTCATAATCAGATTCATATACCTTAACAAAATGATAAGGTTATGGTTACATGTTATGTATAGTGATAAAATTGTGGACATTTTTGTTACGCAGTTATAATTATTGATCATCTTTACTAGCACAGTAGACAATTATTACTTCATTACCTCCATGTTCCATGTTACGTGTCAAGACAAATTCCCGGCTCATTATGGAACATGGTCTTTCCAATTACACAAACCCATTTCCTGCGTCGCTCAAAACCATATTTCTTGATTATAGATCACACCCCACACTCATGGCAATATCTACGTGGTAAATTGCTTTTTTCATTGACATACAATTATATTTCTACTTTGTGTTGTCTACTTGCTTATGCGTGGTTAAGATATGCACTTTGCACTTGTATTATTGGTTTTACTGTGAAATCCTAAACATATTTATGAATCATAAAAGACTAGATGTAATTAATATACAATGTTTGCTATTAAAGAAAAACCTGTTTATCATACTGAATCTTATTTTCCACTACAGTCACACCTCTCAACGATATGTACTGGCTAAATTACAAGTAAACTCTTGAGTAACCTTTGCTGACAATGATTACATTTGAAAAATAAATAGTTTATTTCCTTCAGTGTCAGTCAGCAGTTTTCACTTCTTCATCACACTTCCTGAATGATAACCATACAGATACAAATGTCATGTCTGGGTTTTAATTGGAATACCATATTACAGATCTTTCTGCATGATTTGTTTCATTTTATATCAAAGAAAAGCTCCAGACTTTATTCAATGGGAAGTTATACTCTTATGACTATCTATCAGACTCTGCCTAAGTCAGCATTTTTAAGGCACACGTCACTTGAGTGTTGACATTGGTAAGTAGCATTATAGGAACTCTGGAATGTTCACTCATTTCTCAGTCCTTACACCAATTAAAGCGAGGACGAAGAAATCAGTATCACCATTGTTTGGCCTCTCAGTGTGCTGGTGTGTTTGCCTGCATTTCCTAACTCCAGAAATGGGTCCACTGGAGAAGAAAGTAGACTGTGGAGACCAGTTTATGTGTTTACCAATACAGAGCTATTCAACAAGAGAAAGGCAGGAAGAGTTGGCAGGTAAAGTACAACTTTCTATTAGCTTCTGTTCTGTCTTATACACTTTTATCAGGTCTGTAAGGGATGGTGTGAGTTCACTTACAGGCTACTAACTCAATGTGTCTATTCTCAGCCCCATAGCCTTTTGATAAAAATGTTATGATTTCGTTCAAATGTTGCAAAATATGTGTTGTAATATATAATATTTCAATACTGTAGGTCAATACAGCTGTAGGAGTGGGTATATTAGGCTACTAGTAGTCAATCCTTTCACCAATATGTAATCAGAAATTAAAACAAGGAATAAAGAACAGTGTGGATTTCCCCATGTCACATTTTCGAGTGGTTTGTAAAAGTACTTCAGCTTTTTCCTCTGTCGCTGTGTGAGTGATTGGAATCATTTGCCAACAGAGATTAACATTGGTCATATTGGGGTTGAGTGTTATTTTGAATGATCAGGGGCATGTAGATGTGTATGTGAGGCGAAGGAGAGGGGCTTAGAATGTATGTGCTTTTTAATGGGTGGAAGTTGGTAGTATTTGAATGTGGCCCTGTGTAATATCTGTTTGTGTATTTATTTATGGTCATTTTTTTCTAACACAATGACTTTTGTCCTGAATGTATAGTCTACCATACCATACCATACCATACCATACCATACCATACCATACCATACTAATAAATATTAAATAATTAAAGGTGTATTCTCAAAAGTCAAATCAGTAAATTCACCGACAATCTGATCAAAATGTATTGATGTTTTTCCAATAAATAATTTACTACCTGTATTGAATGTTCAGCCTATCACTGTACTCAAGGTTGCTAATCGAATCACCTTTGGCAAACAGCTGGGAGGAATTTTAAGACCTGATTAAAGGCAGTGCCTGTGTGAAAAGAGAAGACAGAGGCAGAGGACACACAACCAGACATATTTATAGACAGTGAGAAATTGATACTGAGAGTGCAGCAGCAGTGAGCAGAGAGACACTCAGCTGAGGAGGGAGAGGGAGATAGTGGGCAGGGCTCTGGGTATGTGAGAACAACAGCACGCTGCCGTGGCCAGTGGGGCAGAAAAGGAGGGAGAGCCAGAAAGAGGCGTGATTGGGAGGGAAGGAGGGGTGACCGGCGACGGCGGTGGTTGTAAGTGCACGCAAATGTGTGTCTGCGAGTGTGTGGGAGCCGGCGAGTGGAAGATGCGCAGGGATGAGGAGTAGCAGGGCGAGGCTCTGGAGCTGTCTGCTGTGTGTGTGAATGGTGGGATGCAGTCATGTCTCTGTAGGAGGGGAGCAGCACAGCAACTGTAACCATGCTGAGCCCCAAGATAAAACAGGCACGCCGGGGTAAGCACCTCCCATTGCTTCATTGGCTTTTTTCTCTCCGTTATCCATCTCTCTGTAGTGAATGTCATTCTTTTATTATGTCTGCAAAGCCTGTCCCAACAGTGTGAGTGTTATACCTGTGTTGATAATGCCAATGTTCTAATTGTATAATGAATATGAATGAATGATTATGAATTTGAGCGTACCACTTTTTGACAGTAGTTGTTGATCTGCTTTGTTCAAGTGTTAAACCTCTGCTACAACACGGTGATGTCATCCACTTTCATAATCCCTCCTTATTCCTAGAAGGCTTGGACCCTAATGGGGAGACACTAGGTTGTAGTAAAACATGGCTGCTACCTCCCACAATGGTTTTCTCACACCTGCAGTCCTTCTCTAGAAGATTTGCTTAGTTGTTGCTTGTTAAGGTTATGTGCAGATATGAGATGGTTTGAAAATTGGGAGACCCTTCTTCCACCTTGTAAATCACAGCAGCTGACTGTCAAACCTAGTTCCTCTAACTGAGGTAAAAATCCTCTTGACTGTGGACAAGAGACACCACAAAGACAGGGCATGCTTCTCACATGAGGAGGAAATTGGAATACACACACCAGCTCTGAAATTGCATGAAACTAGAAATAAATACTTGTGTATTCAACAGAGCAGGTGGTTGCTATAGACAACCATCACACACTGGTTCATATGGATTGGAGAGCTTATTGACAGAAGAGGCTTACAATCGCTTATGAGGAAACTATTCAAAGCAGTTGATCGTTTATAAATATTTTACATGCAGATAATGTGAAGGTGGTTTACTGATGCATACTTTGTGGCCATGTCATAAGAGCGTACAAGACGTTGGTCAGAAGATACGCCTCATCTTTCTCCTTTATGAGCACAGTTGGAGAGTGCAGTGATTTTCAGTTTGCTCACTTGCACGTCATCTCTCATTTACTGCATGGTATTCTTCTTTGATTAGATTTGTAGCTCGGCTCTTCCTGACCCCTCTATCATTCAAACCAAATGGAGCATCAGTGAAGATAATGTGTTGGCTACTGTATTTCAAACAAGAATCCTAAACTATTCTGTAACATTTCATGATTACAAAAGACCAGAACAAACAAAACACCAATGACGTATAAAACACACTAGAGCTTCTGTCTTCAAATTGCAATCTAAAATTAATTATCATATCCTATTGCAGAATGCCCAAGATAAGAAAAGCCAATAAATTATAACAAGAAATGCAGCAGTTCCAAGCAATTGATTATGATTGATGTTGAAGTGACAAAGAAGGTTATAAGAACAGCTCAGGTTCAATGAAATCTGCAGTTTGAGTAATAATTTTATTTAGAGACAACTCGATTCATGTTTAATGTTAATCCTTATTTACTACCGTTATAACAACTTTATCCAAGGTTTAGTCTCATTAGCCTGATTTAGTCTGATTTTAGACCATGTTTAGAGCCTAACTCTAGATGTCAGACGCCAAGAGATAACCCAAAGAGGTAATTTATACATGTATGAGACACAACGTTAGTTGGTTTAAGAGTTTTTATAGGCTACTGTATGTTGCCGCAGATACTGTAGTTATTTCATTAATTTCACATAAAAGCAAAAAAGGAAATTGTAATATCGAGCAATACACTGTAATAATGTCCAAAAAGGGAGTGGACACAAGATAAACAGAGATTTCAGGACTGTGCAGATACTGTACCTTCACTGCTGTCCTCAGCAAAAAGCCAGATGCAATTAACAAGGAAAGAAACGCCATTGATTCCTCTCTCTTCTCTTCTCTCTCTGCCTTCTGATAATCTCTCTTCCCCCATATCCCTAAGGACCGCCCCACACTGTCACTGCCTTTGCTCTACTCTATTGACATGCAGATGCTAATTTATAATCTATCCTAATAATTGTCCTGTAGATGTTAAAGCATTGCTGATCTGAAGTAAAACTCTTCTCTATGTAAAGAAGCTGAAGCGATAGCTTGGTGTAGTACACCTAAAGGCTATTAGTAAACTGTCTTAACCAGTCATTCTAGTTTTACCTGTAATCTACAGGGATGCAGTGCTTTGTGTTGTTTTGGAATGCTTTGAACACGCACTCTTTCTGTAATGAATGTTTCGTCAATCTTAATATCCTCTCTTTTAACAGAACCAATAGAGCCTGTTCTTGATGACGGATTCAAACCTTTTGGTCTTGTGTTGTTTGTATCTATGCAGCCAGGTCAAAGAGCATGGTGCTCGGGGAGCTATCGCGGGTGTCCCGGCCCTGTTCTCCTCTGGACCAGGAGAAGGCTCTGAAGGCGGGATGGCTCAAAAGGCAGCGCAGCATCATGAAGAACTGGCAGCTGCGCTGGTTTGTTCTGAGAACTGAAGCGCTGTACTTTTACAAGGACCAAGAGGAGACCAAAGCGCAGGTGACCTACTATAACATACATTATGGCAAGCAATATACAATACTAGACTGTAGGTTAAGCATTTGTCAATGAATCAGAGGGCAGTAGTCATAGGACAAGACTAGTCACTAGTCACTATAATGTCACTATAATGTGGCTGGCTGCAATAGCAAGAGGTCTCAAGTCAAAAGTCTTTCCCTAGTCAAATGATGATGGTTGTGACAAGATGTTAATTCAGTGAAAAATCTTTTAATTAAATAAATGTGCAAAACAACAATTGGGTATAATATAATGGTGTGCATGGTGTGATGAAAATTTAAACACTAGAGATGATATTTTAAGATGGACTGTTAGCTACTGTCCATTTGGACATCCATTATTATCCACTTGCCATTAAACTCTTAAGTGTGTTTGCAATGCCTTGAGATATTTGCTGCTGCACTGATAATGTGGTAACGGACTGCCCTATGGTGCTTGTCCAGGCACTTAGTCGGTGACCTATGACCTCGTGTGTGGTGAGGTTGAGTGTGTAAACCAGGAAGTAAATATGGATAAATAGATGAAGCGATGTTTCCATGGATGTATTAAAAGAACTGGATAAGGTACGCCCCCTCTGTCTGTGGTCCCAGATTGATTTGTGGCCGTGCGAGGTACTGCAGCCTCTTGGAACCAGCCTTTTTCTCAAATGTCACATTATAATTGCAGACAGTACTGAATTATTATCTGTATTTAAATAAAATAGAAGGAAATGTTCTTTTCTACCGTTTCTAAAATCACCGAAATTACCGTTTTTATATAAAGTGGGGGATTGTCGTCACGTGGCGTCCTAAAACAAAGATGGCAGCCATCGTATCAGGAAGTAAAACAAAGATGTCAGCCTTCGTATCAGGAAGTAAATGCGGAAGTAAGAAACTTTTTTGGGGTCATGCGCCAATGAGCACTCTCCATAGGGATAAACAGGACGGCCATCTTGGATTCATCTTCCAGGTTTTATTATAGTTCTATGGATGTTTCCCTGAGTCATCCCTGCCTCCATCATCATTACCTTACTTTCTTGGATGGCCGCCCAGAGCCCTCCGTTCTGAGAGCTTAATAATGTTTAACATACACTACACGTTCAAGTCCACAACCACCAATTGATTTCCGGAGAGTGAACAGCATAGGTGCAATGTTTTCGTCCTGTTTTTGATTCTCTGTCAACCTGTCTTTCTCATGTCCTGGTTTCTTTTGCAGGGCTGTATTCCTCTTCAGGGGAGTCAGGTCAATGAGCTGCCTGCCACTCAAGATGAACCCGGACGCCACCTTTTTGAAATTGTGCCAGGTGAGTTTGCTCTGAGATTTGGTCACTTTAAAAGATGCCTTTTGGTAAGGATCATTGTTTGAATATGTCTACATCCACAAATACATTTTCTAAAACAGCTTTTATTTGACTGAAATGCTTTACTCAAGTATTATGTGGATGTTATTGTTTTTGAGGGGGTGGGGGCATTGGATAAGTAAAATGAATAGGTTAAACTGTGAATGTTAAATGCACACTAAACCTTGAAAGGCATTAGGAACTATGCAGAGTAAGAGCCGTGGCACAGTTGCTGGTGTCCACTGGGAATTGTATCCTTTCTGGGTCATTTAATCCACATACAGCAGTGCACACCACAGCGAAGGACACAGTCACAAATGCAGAGGCCAGTTGCTTACAGAGATGTTTAGGAAATCAGAGATATTTAAAAGTGCACTATGTAACTTTTCTGGTGGAGGGACCTGCCTTCAGGTAGAGGGTATTGCTGTGCCTGAAATGCTACACACTGTGATACTGAATCTATCTATCTCTATGGAGACATGCAGGTCAGATCTATGGAGAAGCGACCTCGCTCTCTATAAACGCATGTTGTTTAAGGTATTTTTGAGCAATAAAATGCCTGTAATTGGAAAAATGGAAGATAGATAAGTTTAATGCCATACTGTGGAACAATCAGGCGAGTAGTGTAATCCTACATTTGATTAACGTAATTTTGGTCTTTCCATTATCATATTGCACTACCTTAGTGCAGTACCTTAGTTGTACGGTTTACATTGTAATATCTATTACAAATTATTATAATTTACAAGAGATTATTATTATTTTTATAGGAGCCAGTGGAGAAAAGGAGAAGCCTGGAATAAGCCATGAGTCTTATCTACTCATGGCAAACTCTCAGAGTGACATGGAGGAATGGGTCAGAGCCATTCGCAGAGCTATTTGGGCCCCACTTGGAGGAGGTAGGATGCTTTCACTTCATTATTGTATCTTTAACTTTAAGCTAGTTTGTTGGTGTTGAACATCAAAACACACAAAATGTTATGATAATGGTTATTGTTCATTGTTTATATTTGTTGTGGTCCTCAGGCATCTTCGGGCAGCACTTAGAGGAGACCATGTTGTATGAGGCTCAGTCCGCACAGCGACAGGTCCCAGTGCTGGTGGAGCAGTGTGTCAGTTTTATTCGTGAGCATGGACTAAAAGAAGAGGGTCTTTTCAGGGCTCCAGGACAGACCAATCATGTCCGAGAGCTGCAAGATGCTTTTGACCGAGGAGAAAAGCCTGTATTTGATAGGTAACACAAACAGAAAGTCTTTATTTCTCTATCATATTGCTTTGTCCTTTAACCTCTGCTGTCCTTCGTTTAACAGTACCACTGATGTCCACACAGTGGCATCGCTGCTGAAGCTGTACATCAGAGAGCTGCCTGAGCCTGTGATCCCATTTGCCAAATACACACAATTCCTCTCTTGTGCCCAACTTCTCACTAAGGATAGAGAAATGGTAATTTGGATTGCACACATACTATATATTAGTTTTTGTAATAATCCAGATATTCTTATTTCAGGCTGTTGTAGAGCTTTGCAAACAGGTTAAATCCCTTCCTCAGGTCAACTACAACCTCCTTCGCTACATCTGCAAGTAAGTAACAGTTTTGATGATCAAAGTATTACCCATTTATGGCCAGTATTACACTAATGGACCACAACAGAAATTTTTATGTTTAAATTTTTACTTTGAATAAATTGTCTGAATTAACAAAAGATTTGTCAATCTGTCAAATCTTTGAATGGAGAAGTGTTCTTACCACATTGATAGACAGTTTAATTGCATCCCTCCTCTTCCTTCCGCTTTTTAAAAATAACATTTGCTGACCACACACAAGCAAAAAACAAAACAAAAAAAAAACATGACTCAGACTACCCTATCAGTCATTTGAATTTTAATAAATAAATACAAAGCGAAGATGTTGATGAATTAAAGCCATGCAGTCAGCACTAAACACTATCCTATCCAGGTTCTTGGACGAGGTTCAGAGTCATTCGAACGAGAATAAGATGAGCGTTCAGAACCTGGCCACTGTGTTCGGGCCCAACGTCCTTCGACCCAGAATGGAGGATCCCGTCACAATGATGGAGGGTTAGTAATATCTATTACAATGAGGGAAATATGTTGGGCTGGCAATGTATGTATGTTTGGAACCGATTACAGTTTCATTTTCAATAAATGTCATGTTTTTGCTTGTTACCTAGAATAAAACGTGATTAAATAATTTAACTAAATCCCCACATTTGCTGTAATCTTGACACAATACAAATACACAATTTCTCTTTTTCAAAACAAAACAGTAGAAGTTTTGTTATATGCAGTTATACTACTAGTTCTCATAAAGATCAAGACCTGATTGATTCTACTTTTATACTATAAAACTACTTTTATACTAGTTTGAATACATTGACAACACTACATTTTGCTATAAAATGTGTGTGTTTTATTTCTTCTTTGATACCTGTTGTGTTCAAGATCGTTTAAAATGTTATGTGTGTTTTCTTTACTGCAGGCAGCTCTCAGGTCCAGCACCTAATGACTGTTCTGATCAGTGAACATTCTCGGCTTTACCAAAGAGACCAGCCTGAACCAGACACGAAAACACCTTCACAACCACAAAATACTCCTCCCATTCAACGTGGGAGAGCTGAGTGGCTGCCCCAAGAAGACAAAGACACACCCCCTACTTCAGAACCAGTCGCCACTCACAACGAACTGCCCCAATGTGCAACAGGCATGGACGCTCAAACTGAGGACAGGTGTAAAAAGGAGGACAGAGTAGAGGATAAGTCAGAAAGCAAAGTTGATGCGAAAGGAGGGGGCGGTTTGACTGTGAGCCCAAGCAAACAGTCCAAGCCATTACCAACGTGGAAGTTGAAGGGCGGGGCAGCATCTGGAGGTCCAAGGGGTAAAATAGGTGGCTCAGCTGGAGATGTGTCTGCCCCAGGGGGTAGTAACTGGTTGATGAACGGTTTGTCATCCTTACGATCTCACAGGAGAACTACATCGTCTGGAGAGAGACTAAAAGACTCGACTCTTTCACTTAAGGATTCAGATGAGGATTCTAGGACTAATTCATCCACCCTGAGCCAGAGAGCCCTTCAGACCCACAGACTGTCAGCTTATGACAATGTAGCACCGTCCAGTCTAAGCTTGCCAGCAGACACCTCCTCTTTGTGGACATCGTATGAGATCTCACTAGAAGAACCCAAGGGCAGTGATAAAGATGTAAAAGTAGGGCAAGCTAAAGACAAGGACACAGACGTGAAGGACACTGAAAATGTTGAAGAGACAACTGTGAGCATTACTGTGAATGAACCTGAAGAGACAGACACAGAGAAACAGGAGGAGTGTAACGAGGCAGTGAGTGAACTCAAGCAAGAGCTGAGGAATCAAAGGAAGAACTACGAAACACGCATCCGCAAGTATGACCTTATTACTTTTAGTGTACTTCTCTTTTTATATGAAAACATGAGTCATAAAGGAAAATATAAAATCTCAGTTAAAAAATGAAAGGCTTTGATACTTCTACAAAATATTGAATAGGGGGAACCAAACAGCTATTAAACTACACTTGACATTTTTTATTAAATTGGGATGCACGCACTTTCTTATTAAATTGACACTTTTTTCTCTTTCTGACTGAGGTTGGAGGAGTCCTGCTCTAAATACCAGTTGCAGGTGAGTCGGCTCGAGGAGGAGCTGGACCAGGAGAAGAAGAAGCTCCACATGTTAGAGATTCGGCTCAGGAACTCCGAAAGGGCTCATCAAGACGCAGAGAAACGCAATGTTCTTCTTCAAAAGGAGATGGAGGACTTTTTTAAAACACTGGGAGACCTGACGACCGGAACAGTGCGGACAACCTAACGAGTCTGTCTTCAGGAGGACTATCAGAGCAATGACTACTTCTACTGCTGTCCTACTTGCCATTGTGTCCTCTAAGCGGCCATCTTGTGCCTACACTGACTTATGCTGGTGCAAAACCCTAAACTGGACCAAGCATTTATTTTAAGATTTTGTTGCCGTTTTTAACTTATTAGCAAAAATTTAAAATATCACAGAAAGCCTTGACATGAGGTACAATGTGTGTGTCTGTCCTGAAAGAAAAGAGAAAACATTAGACTTTGTAATTGTAGTCATTTATTTGTTGGGAGTTAAAAGGTGACAGACTGCATTACTAATGCACGGGACATCATTGATCTGTTAGTGGGACACAGGTGGCCTTGGTAAAATACAGGTTAGCTTTGTTGTCAGTGTTGGGCTCATTCATAAATTACACCAATAGGACTTCCTTGTTTCCTCCTCACATGACACAGATTTTGCGCTGTGCTTGAAATATGAAAGAGACAAAAAGGAAGCCACTACAGTTCCTAGAATCCCACTGGGTATTGATCATTTGGATCAAGGTCGCTCCTAAACGAGCATGCTGACTGTCTGAGCCAAAGGATATTATGGCAAATGTCAGTTTCCTGGTTCTCAGAAAACATACGTACATCTAAGCCTATTGTAAATTTGTACATATTCGCTATTCTAAAAAAATTATATTGCACAGGATACTATAGAACAAAAAATGCATATAAATAGTACAGTACATACAAACGGACATCTCGTAGCCTGAAATAAATAGATACATAAATAAATACCAATGTTGTGTCTTGATTTACAGTACTGACTGTAACTTCATTATAGTGTGTGTGAGAGGTAGAACTAACAAAGGTGCACCAAAAAAAAAATGACTGAAGGGATTAAGGACACTTAAATTAATAAAAAAAAAAAAAAAACAAGTGTTGAAATGAAATCTGCCATAACAAAAAGTGTCTGGTTCAGATTAAAATTTTATAACAATCTTCAGTTCAGTCATTCAAAGAGTGGTCTATATTAGTGTCACAGCGCATCACAATTGAACATACATTCACCCTGTTCTTCCTGACAAAAAGATTCCTCAACAAGCTGTTAAAACATGCATGTAGCAAACGTGTGTGTCATTGTCCATACACACAATCCAAATAGACGATAATTTTGAGGCTTATTTTCTACAAAAAGAAGCCCCGATCTATTTGCATCTGGCTTTTTTTTAAACATGAAATGTGCTTTGTCAAATTTACTGACACAAAAATAAAAAATAGATTATTTCAATCGTCATAAAAATAATACAAAAAGCAAACCTAGTAATTTGGATCAATACTCAAAAATGAATATTGAAGTAACAGCAGGCTGTGATGTACCCACTGTGTAGTTGTACCTTAAAAACACCATGTAATTTATACACATTTTTTCTCTTTCAAAACATACATCACAAGTTCACATTAAAACCTATTGTGATTCTTCTTTGCAGCAAAAATACAATCATAATTATACATTTTAAAACCACATCATACAGCAGGAGGAGGAGAGTTCAAGACAAACTGTACATTAACAGTGCACCTCTACAGACTAAAAAACACATTTTTGGCGTAAACCGTGCCCCATCATACATGTGTTATACATGCATATGTTTAGACAGGGTTTGTTTCTGTGTTCATGTGTGTGGGATACTATACGTGGGTATTATCTGCAGCAGGCCAGAGCACCCAGTGACGTGTGACTGTCCAAACTGCTCTCTGTCTCCGAAGTCATGGTGGGGTCACTGCTGGGGTCAGACGGCTCTGTGGACATGGACGACACATCGTTGACTGAAGAGGAGGAGGAAGCGGGCTGAGGGGGGCTGTCCACTACTGCTGCACCTGTGCTGCGAAAAATACATGTCAACACATACGCTTTTATTAAAAGGCAAAGGAAAGAGTCAACGTGAACTTTGAAGTCAAGTTGTAGTAATGATACTTAAACTATCCATAAAAATAAAGTTATAATCACACTCAAATACAGTACATCCATGTTCTGCTGATGACATACCTAAAGGAGACGGCTGGCCTCTTATAACTCCATTTCTATGCCATTCTTCCCAGTCATATACTTCTTTATAAATTAGCTCTGGGGAAAAAAGAAAAAAAAAGATAATAAATACATTACATGCATCAAACACAACGACAAAAATGTTTATAGTCAAATAAAATAATATAATTGAATCCAGCATTTTATAACCGGTTTGCTACCTAAAGAAGACCTAATGAACTAAACGGGTCAAATTATATCAGAGCATTTACAAAAGAAGAGTTGTGCCTGACCTTTCCACTCTTCCACTGTGTGCTCTCTCTCATCCAATTGTTTGTCTGGAATTTTTGGAGGTGGCTAAAGAAGAGGAGGGAAAAAAAGAGAGGTTGTCAGCACCCATTATTACAAAACATACATAACTACACACAGATACATACTTATCATGTCGAATATAGTAAGATTTAAAGTCTCCTTACCGCTTCAACTTCAGCAGGATCGTACCAAACGTTGATATAAGGATGCTTTAGGGCCTCATCTACAGAAATGCGTTTGGAGGCATCAATCACTAACATCTTGGACAGAAGATCTCTCGCTTGGCTTGCTAAAGACAAAACGACACAATGATGCATTAAACATACTGTACATTGTCAATATATAGATTATTTAATACAATTTTCACAATATTTTTTACCTTTTAGCTTGTTGTGATCTGAATCAGCAGGGAAGAGAACATCTGGAAAGAGCTTCTCAAAGCTGTATCCTGCATAACGAGGTCTGTTTTCCACGTACGTCCTGACTGACTGATTGAGCTTCATCATGAACTCCTGGGTCGGAGTGCCAAGCTGCTCGATTACCTTGTTCCACTGGTCAATATCTATGTACAACCGTTAAGGTAGTTGTAGCATATTGTGGAAAAAAAACATATCCTGTGACGCACCCCTGACATTTGAGTGTCTTTACCTGCTCAGACTGCAGCAGTACACAAATACACACACAATACCACACCTATGTCACATGACTGACATTGTAAAGGACATACACACTGTGCTATGCAGCTGATATGGTGCATTCACTTTAAATAGCTGCAGTATTATTAATTACCTGAAACTAAGCTGTGTTGTTTCATACTGCTTTCTAAACAATGACATTACAATGATCAAGGACGTTTTGAGGAGACAGCAAAACGAGAGGAGGCAAACAATATCAACGATGGATTTCATTTGAGGGAACGAAATGATGATACAATGATCAATCAATGATGGGAAGGATACGATCGGTGCCAGGGAACAACACACTTCCCCTGATCATCTCAGCCACTATGCAGCCGACAGACCACACATCCACTGGGGAAGGTGTTCGCATGACAGGGAAGTGAACGCCATGCAAACAAAAAGATAAAAAAAACATAATAAAACATAAAATAATGAAACAAATGGAAATAGAAGTGTTACAATGGAGTGATCATGCAAAAGCAATGAAGTGGTGGTCAAGGTCATGAGAAAATGTTACATGCATGACAAAGCATTAGAAGAAAATACTTAAATGCAAATGTCTGTACCCAAGGATACAATCCCTTCCTGGGAATAGGATTTTATGACGAACCATTTCAGCCAGAATGCAGCCCACAGACCATATGTCCACTATCGTGGATAAGGGTAAATAAAGCCAAAAGAGGCGAGGAAAAACGCACATCAAATCAGGTTAGTTTTAAAGTTAGTGAGCATTTTCCAACGTTTAAAAAAGAACAAGAAAGAGAGACACTGTTAGAGGCATAAATATTCACTAACCATTCGCTTGATATCCCATGCCCAGTATCACTTCTGGTGCTCTGTAGTAACGTGTAACCACATATGGAGTCATCAAGAGGCCTGTGGCCGCTGTCCGAGCAAGACCAAAATCCAGAATCTTCAGTGTGCAATCGGACTTTACAACTATGTTACTGGGCTTCAGATCCTGAAGGCATAAAATCAAGACCATGTTACATTCATACACATTCATACCTTGGTTTATCATTTTCAAGGGTTTTTAAAGCTAGTCCAGTTTATCAGTTTTACTCCATTTATTTATTTACACCTGCAACTAATTTCCATTAAAGATGTCAAGATATTGCGGTTAAAGTATAAACATGATTAATAATAGTAATGCATTTAATTTATATAGCACTTTTTGGACACTCAAAGAAGCAATTATTCAGGCCAGATTGTAGCGCTTAAAAAAGATACCAAAAGTGTTTTTATTTTTTCATCTGGCTATTTATGTTAGAATAATAATTTTACTTCATCATTCAGAGTTTGATTGAATGTTTAGCTGGAATGGTAACATATTAGAGAGAAAATTTGTTTGGTCATGTATCACTTTCTTCTAGAGGTGGGTAGTATATAGAGGTTTAGATAATATTGTGAATGTTGCTTTGAAGATATGCAAAATGTAACTATCAAGTATATATTGTTTAGTAAAAAGGCTACAGAAAGACCAGATTAAAAACAAAAATGAAATAAAACATTTCACATCTGTTAAATTAAACCTCAACTACAATGTTTATAGGCATGTTTTAACATATTTCTGTTGGATTGACATCATCTGACTATCGTTATCAGGTTACTCCAAAAAAATATTGGGATTTTGACGATATTGCTGACAATATTCCCACAATAATTGTAACATAAAAATGTTAAATTATGACATCCCTAGTTTCTATCTGTTCCTGTAACAAAATACAAAAATGTCATCATAAAGACACTCGTCAGCACCATCCGCCCTTACCCTGTGAATGATGCCAGCGGCGTGAAGGTGCTTGATACCACACAACATCTGGTAGAGCAGATACGAGAGACGTTCATGATCCAACTCCATCTGAATGACCTGGCATAGGTTTGCATCCATCAGTTCCATCACCAAATATCTGCTCAAACACACATTATTGACACGTGAGCCAAAACCTCCACGTAAGCAAAAAATAAAACATATGAACCAGTACTTACACATCTTGGAATTCTTCTAAAGATTTTTGTGGTGTGAATACATTTAATAGGCCAATAATCTGTAACCAAAACATTTCCAATTGTTTATTATTTTTACTCACTGACCAAGAATCAGACCACATACAATGACAAATTACTTACATTTTTGTGATTGACATATTTCATAAGAACTAACTCTCTGTATGCACGTTTGGCATGAGTCTGATTTTGAAATGGTCGACTTAGCTTCTTGATGGCGACATTTCTTTCAAGTACCTGGTCATAGGCAGAGCTAAAAGGAAATACATGTCAGCCAATGTGTAAAATACAGAGAAATATCTAAGACAGAGATGTAAAATAAACATACCACACAATCCCTTGTGCCCCTGAGCCAATTGGCCTTAAATTCTGGTATCTCTTCAGTACTATGAATGTTGAATCCCCAACATCAACACTGTAAAACTCCTTTTCTCTCTTGTTTTTGTTCATTGTGAATTCTTGAAATGCAGCTTTCTGAGCATCAAAAAGGGTTCTCTGTGAACACAAAGATGGAGAGACCAAGAGATAAATACAAGAGCAGCTGAGTAAAGAAGGTGACTGAGGAAATCAAGTGACAATTTGAGAGCGGATCAGAGAGAGTGAAGACACAGCTAAATTTCACACTTGGTTTATACAGCACAATTCCTAAACTCAGCAACTCGATGGCAGATTTGACACTATCAGCAGGGATGCAAACAGCAGGCCATATGAAGTGCTTCTACATTATGTGAAACAGGTAAGAAGATATAAGAAGCATATAATAATAGGGCCAATGACAGAAACTACTTTGTGGTGAAACATTTGAATCATAACATTTGTTTACAGCATACATAAAACCACACTTTACAATTACACTTCTCTGTTTTCCGTTTTCCAGGCTCTGAGCCCATATGAGGGATATGATGACCAGAAGAACTAAATGAGTCAGAGATGCGCGTCTGTTGCTTCAGCGTCACAGATACGTACATAGCATCTTCTCTCACATCATCAAAAATAGATTTGACACTTTCAAATGGATAGGGAATTTCAGTGAAGGGTTGACAATTTAATAGTGTGACATTATCTCATGGTAAAATAGTCTTTGCTTATATAAGTGCCAAAACATTGAAAGTGTAAGCCACTCTATGGATTTAAGCTGTGGTAAATTATGACACTAATATATAAAGGATGTCACTTTGACCCCTAAAATGAAGTGTAATACTAGAAAAGTCTTTGCCACATTCCTTAAGACACACTACTCCCCAAGTGTGCAAGCTTATGTTATCCTTAACAAGATGCTTATTAACTGAATTATTGTTTTGCAGGTACATCCTTGCAAAACAATAACTTAATTATTGGTTTACTTGGACATCCTTGCAAAACTCACAGCCATCTATCAACTACAATAATCTGGATCCATCCACCCATCAGCCTTACACAGGCCAACTACAGAGACAAAAAAGAAGGTCAGAGGCCTGAACTGTCCAGAGCTAATGTACAGATTTATCTATCTTACTAGAAATATTCCAGGCTCTCAAAATGCACAAATCACAACTGAGTGACATCACAAGAATACAGACTGCCATGTTCATGTTGCACCATTGAACCAATGCTTTCAACACAAAGGTGCACTGGGAAAATTATGCGCAGCATTCCATGTTGAGGCAAACTGTCCACTGTGTTAATCTTTGTCGGCTTGAGGATCCCGAAAGACACTGATACGAGGCTACAGCTACAATAAATGGAGGTAGTCGTACATGGGATGGCCTAGCGCAACATCAGCATTGGTGCGCAATCGGCGTGTGCTTCAAATAGACAACATGTTTATTGACGCTTTACAACTCACAACCAACGTGGGTAGGTTATTAAATATAATTACACAATTCAGACACAAAAATAACCTCGTTGCTAACGTGCAACATACACTAAGGCGAAAAGACACGACCCTCCCCCACGGCCAAACAATAAGCACGTCTAAGGAGCAGAGGTGCGAATCCTCATCTTACCTCAGTCACCAAATCAAACTATCGATCTCTCCGCCGGTGTAAGGGCTCCAAAATGTTACAGAGCACCGCACTATGTGTTAAAACCAATCCCGGATGATGATTTATTCCGTTGTGCAGCTTAAAAATACATGACCTCACCAAATTTACTTGCCTACGTTTCCATCTGGCTGCTACTGACAGGCCGGGGACGCTTGTGCGCACGGGGCATGCGTCCCAGCACCGCGTCACTCAGCCAAAGAAACACACCCACCACTTCCATATATCCCTCCTTCCGCTTGGCCACTTAACTGTGCAGAGAGTGTACTGTGCTGTAGCTGCACTAAATCACTGCAGGGTTAATTGGAAACTCGTATAGACTGAAGACTGACACCAAATAACACAGCAGTGATTCAGAATCGGCTACATTGTACCATATTAACTGTTATTATTTATGTTAAATGTGTTTTATTAGTTGTTAATTCTATTTAGCCTAGGCCTATTATTTCAAAGTTTTCTCATTGAAAGTAATATCAATGAAACATTTTACAATCAATTAATTAAAAAAAAATAATTAATTTTTAAAAATCAGTGGGTCCTTTTGTACCCTTTTTAGCGGCTCAGAATTGGCTCATTGAATCCATTGATTGTTATAATAATTTATGTGGTTTGTATGTATTGTTATTTCTTCTTATTAAGATTTTTTCAAAGTCATAGTGGCATTAATGCAATATGCCAACATAGGATAACTACCTCAAATAGTACGTGAGTCGGCTTATAGATAAATACTGCTATAAAACCCACAGATTTTCAATGTTTATGCTTTAAAACACAGTTAGTTTGGAATAACAATAGATCACATCCTATCACAACCCAGACAGACCCCCCCACCCCTGGAATATTTACTTCCACAGTTTTGTATGTGAATCAGTCATCAGTTTCCCAATTCCTTAATTAACCACAAAAGCAAAACGATGGGGTTTATTAAAAAAGAAAAGAAAAACATAGCTACTGAATGTTGTATATTTTTGTGCATTTTCATTAGGCCCTTTACTACCCTTTACTACCCATAAGAAGCAAGTAATATAAACGTACAGCAGACACACATTGCAAGTTGTATTGTCATTGTCCAGGGCGCACGTGTAACTGTATAGGTTACAGTAGACCATGACAGGCATTGGACGCTGCACGCATCCTGTGCAGTGGTTGTATACTATCTCACCATTCAGACTTCACCCAGCAGTGAGCGCTGTATGCGGATCTAGAACTGCGAAGACATGGGACAGTGGAAGGACATAAGGTAGAATTACATTAAGTTAGAGCTGAGTTGTTTGAATTTTCACCGCAGCCCCCCGACAAACCCTGGATGACTGTTTTTATTTATCCTTGTCCCACCGCAGAGATCCCGGGGCCTGCACAAGGTAAGCGCAATATAGAGCTTCTGGGGAAAGCGGCGTGGATAGACGTCCCAGCACAGACTCCCGCAGCGACACAGCTACTACTAGTCTTCTTACCCCTTGTTCGAAGAGAGCCCGCAGTGTTATGATCATTATGGGGGAACAGCCTTGCAGCAGCACACAGTCCTGCACAGCCCTTCGTCCTTTTTCAGCGTAGCGCACCACCACCGTCGGGGATCCACCACACCTTTGGGCGTCAGACGGATTAGTTAAAATCACTGATCTCACGCCACGCGCTATTGGCGGCGTTGACCTGTCGCTGTCAAACCGCAAAGCAAATCCTATTAAGTGTTTAAGAAGTACCCAGACCAAGAATAGCACCAATCACAGAAAGGAAAAAGTTTGAAATGTTCAGCGTGGCTGTGGTGATGGAGCAGAGGAAAGGGCGCCATGGTCTGTTAATGTCATCGATGGATTGATTTCCAGAGACCGGCAGCGTTTTTCGAGAGGACATCACATCACAACACAGTCCCAGAGCTCAGGATTACAATGAGGCAACACTGAAGATAGCACAAAGGATCAGACCGCAGCCATTGATTACATATGTTGCCAGGTAATTCCTTTCTCTTTAAGCTTTTCTCCTTTTTCTCGTATAGGATAGAGCTATTTTTGTTAATCACACATGCCACGTAAGTGATCTGATGAAAACTGAAATGCGCATTCAAATGACATACATAAGGAAGTTTAATTGTAAAATACCCCCAACTAACTGAGGAGTACCACCATAATAAGGCCTGTAAGTACAGAGAGGGCTGTTGAATGCTTCGTCTGTTATGTTTGTTGTATAAGTTGAATTATACACTGGCAGGTGACCAGTGAAATGTATAGATAGTGTTGCACAGAGTGTGACCCAGGTAAAGCATGTCCCAAATGTCAATAGCTTCTTGCTATGTTTTAGGATATTCTTACACTTTGTACAGAAAATAAGTACATCTCTACAGGGGCAATTACCAGTATAGAGGATTTACAGAAGGCTATAGGCAGCAATAACACAAAAGGGTCATGGAGCATCAAGAGGAACGAATGGAGAGGGTCATTCACGTGAATGCAGTACAGTGATAGAAAGCAATTTGATGCTGCTGGTGAAAGATGAATCAGGAAAGGTCAGACTGAATAGTGTGGGCATAACAACACCACAACATGGTATGTTTCATACACTAGAATAAAGATAAAGAAATTATCATATAAAGAATTTGCAGACAAGAAGCCACTATACCAAATAAATAGACTTAACATACATTTCTATCATAATCAGAGTTCAATATGAACATGGCCCTGGATTGATTAAAACCACAACTTAAAACAAACACGACAATAACGTTGGATTTAGTATTTAAAACAATAATATTAAATCCTCAAAGAAAAATGTAAGATGACTGTGAGGTATGTGTCCTTGTGAATAGAACATGTTTGATAACTGAACCAACAGAAAAGGTTAAACTCAACAAGTACATTTTGTCTAAAGTATTCTTAAGTTAAATAGATCTCTCTGTATTTAATAAACAGAAGAGCAAAGCACATGACAACAAACTATGACTGGTCACACAGGTGAGATGAAAGCCTATTACAAAGTGGGAGGGTCTGAAAAACCAAGATGAAGTGACCCTAATGAGCAAAGATAATCTACTCAGAGTCTGGGGCAAAGAAGGTCCTTTTCTTGGAAGCCTTCAGAGAATTAACTTAAGAAATAATAAATGTAACTTTGATTTAACTCAAAAGGATGCACATTTCAAGTTCATATTTATAGACATGTGTTTTTCAAACCTACAGTACAATGGGTAATTTTTGTCCAATATATTTTTTCTTTTCCCACTGACACATTATAGAACATATTTGGCATAGATTGGAAATGTGTACAGGATGAGCAGCACATTTGTGACATTAGCTGAAGTACTAGAGGCTCGAGGGGGCCCTCTGCTGGAGGAGGAGGTCTGGTCACTTCTGCTGGCTACTGCAGAGTCTTTAGTGGATGTCGCTTATAAAGGTATGAGCTAATAAAAATGTTGGATATTTGATATATAGTATGATCGAAACAAGTGTGGTAGTCATTTACAAAGCTTCATTTAGTGTGACTTCACTAGTAAACTAGTTCTTTATTTTGCAGGTCACAACAACATGTGTAACATTATAAGCCCCACTTCTCTGCTGCTGTCGGCCTCTGGTACCTTAGCCTTTAAGAACTGTGGCATCTCAGATGAAGTGTCCACCTTTACTGCTCCAGAGATGCTCCAGGGCCGAGCTGGTGCCACTAAACCTGCCACAGAGAGGGTCAGTGTACACATCTGCACATGGGGTTGTGTATAGTAAAAAAAAAAAAAAAAAAATTCTTTTAGGGTAAAAAAACCCCAACAAAACTTAATGTATTGAAAATTGAATTGCTACAGAAATAAAGTCGAAGGAATTGTGCACGTATGCCACCTAGTGGCTGAATGGAGATATATTCAAATTCTTGGTTTTAATATTAAAATTCAGGGTGACAATATTTTTTCTTTATTTATTCAATTTTGTCAATCATGTAACAAAAAGACAACAATTTCCTGCGCATGTCCAACATCCTTTGTAACCCTCATATTTATTGTCAAATAAAACACTCTGAGAAGAATCAATATCAGTTTGTACACCAAACCTACAATCAAAAAATATGATTTTATTTGATAAAATTTAGACTTTCTGCATGCATTCTGTCGGATTTTTACATTTATAAAAGTCCCAAAATCTAATTTAAATATGACATTAAAATGGGAATTGGAAATAAGTAATTAATAATGTGTAAATCTGACTACAGAGACCAAAATTACAAAGATCAGCCATTTGTTTTATACACTGTAGGGTACGTTAACAGATTCAATATTAATTTGGAGTGGTTTTAGTCAGGTGTTTTAGGGAAAATTAGCCAGAATATGCATACTAATATGATTCCTGGAGTGGTATGAAAACGACAGTAAGTCACAGTAGAAAAGATTTGTGTTTTATTTGTGGCATGAGGAACAACCTGCCCTGGGTTAAGTTGTAGCTGTGAAGTGTTAATCCAATTTATCTTATCCTCATCTCAACCTCTGTATCTTCAACAGATGCTGGTGTACTCACTCGGCATGACTCTCTACTGGTCAGTTGATTTTCACCTACCTCAAAATCAGGTAGGACTTCAGCAAATACAGTTTTTTTAATTTACATAGTTTTACTTAGTAATGATCTGTAATTGTCATTATCTTGTGCAGCCAGTCCAGTTGAGTGACCACCTAAACAGCCTGCTCCTCAGCATGTGTGAGGACATTTCCCACCGCAGGATTAATCTGAACTCTATCCTGGAGGCATGTGAATCCCAGCATAAAACTTCCATCTTGCAGTCCCCCACCAGAGTGATTAGACAGCTGGTGGAGGAGGTCTTTCATGATTCGGTGAGTTTAAAAACTGTACTATGCTCCTGCATGAAAGCAGCATAAGCTCCTCCACAGGTGGCTACACTAATCTGTATAAAATAATGACAGACGTGTGCTCCCTGCAGGACAATGGCTCTCTGACAGACAGTAACGTTCCTCTGAGCGGCCGCAGTCAAATGATCAGAGAGAGACTTCATGGTGAGTTGACCTATTTTCTGTTGGGTCAAATAGCACAAATTATTAGTAAATGTGTTTATAATATTTAAGAATACTTGTGGTATATTTTAATCATTAGCAGTATATAATGTTTACATTTGATTAACTAATATTTAATACTATATACAGGTATATACAGAAAGTAGAGTTACTGTTCTTTTGATTCAAGACAATGTGCAAGTCAACAGGATTAAGATCTTAGCCTAAAGCAAGTTGAGGATTAAGGTGCCGCAAGAGCCAATATGCTGAGCCTGTGCACTCTAAGCTAAATAGTCTGAAAGAGTGGTCAAAATCTAAACATCTTCGTCTTTATGGAGCACATGTTGAGGAGCAAATAAACTAATGCTGCCCTGTTTCACAGGAAAGAGAGGAGCATTTGCCGACTTTAATGACAGCTCTGCTGAAGGGAGAAGATACTCAACAGACTCAGACTCAAAGTCAAGTAAGAACATTATGGATATATAGCTAAAAATCTTTGCATTGTATAGAATTTTAAATAATTATTATTGTAATTCTTGTCACAAAAATAGTGTCTCAAAAGGCTTTCTATCTTAGGTAGTTTACCACACAGACCTTGGAGAAAAAGACCAAGAAGTTCTCCAGCACCTCTCTACCACTCTTCACTAGACAGGTACGTGCACTTAACAATTTTACTCTATATTGAAGAGCAGCAAGACAAATTCTTTATACATTTGAAACAACTGTCACTTGCCTATGTTGTAGATTGCACCGTGGAGTTCGGCGCAGGGAGAGTAACAGCAGCTGGATCGGCAGAAGTCCACACCACGACATCTCTACCAAGACTTCAGGCCGGTCCCACAGTCCCTCCATCACCTTCAGTGAGTCCTCGCTCAGCCTTAGCCAAAGGAAAAACAAGGTATATAATATGCAATATCCATTTATATGATCTATGCAAATTGTTTTTTTTATTTCAATCATGATTTCGGTCTCATTTTTATCACTAGTCTTTAGGTCCTGAGTTTATCAGAATGTCAGATGAGCAACAAGTTGTTCTAGAGCTTCCAGGATCTATAGTGGTAATTTTATTTTAAGTTTGTTTGAATATCAATATGTTTCTTGATTCATTTACAGTGTATGTATGCATATGTTTGTGTGACAGTCGAAAAAAGGCCGTTCCTGTTCCTCTCAGAGAGAAGTGAGTGTGGTGCTGCCCAGTGGACATTATGTGGTAGTTCGCTGTGACATAAAATCCAAAGCCAGAGATGTGTTTGATATGGTTGTGGCTCATGCAAATTTAGTGGAACATTTCTACTTTGGTCTTGCATTCATAGATGGTAAGTATAGATTTACTTCTTGTGTAATACATCAATGTAAACTATAGATATGCACAAATATAAATATATATAATTCTGCAGATGATGAATACTTCTTTTTGGACCATGAAACAAAAATCTCCAAAGTTGCTCCTGATAGTTGGAAAAAAGGGCAGATTTCTTCTTTTTTGGTCTTTTTAAGAGTAAAATTTTTTGTTGATGACATCAGCTTTATTTTGTAAGTACCATGTATACATGTGTTTTGCTTATATTGATTTCTCAATATAATTTAGACTACAATTTTATTAAGTCTTTCTAAAATATAAAATATTCTGTTTCTTCAGGCACAAATTGACACGTCACCAATACTACTTGCAGCTGCGTAAAGATATTTTGGAGGACAGACTTTACTGTAATGAGGAAACAGGCTTGTTCCTAGCAGCTCTGGCTTTGCAAGCGGAGTTTGGGGATTACATGCCAGAGGTACAAAAAAAACGTCGAGCATGGAGCAATGTTTGCATAAACTAGATTGGGTTAAATATCAGTGCTGGATTTGTGCTTCTGATTCCAGTTGTATGGAAAGAATTATTACCAACCTGAACATTACGTGTCCAAGAGAATGCTAGAAAAGCTGGCTCTGCCCAGTGTCAGGGAAGAGCTGCCAAGACTTCATGCAAGTCATGCTCAGATGCTGCCAGAGGAGGCAGAAACTGAATATCTGAAGGTAGACAGAAAAGTACTGTGAACAAATATAAAATATTCACATATTTATTTTCCTTTTAATGTACTTTTTCCCCAGATTTGCCAGCAGCTCCCAGAGTATGGTGTCATGTTTCACCGAGTCGGCAGAGAAAAGCGTCCCGTGGTGGGCGAGTTGGTTTTAGGTGTCTGTGCAAAAGGTATTATTGTGTATGAGATGAAAAACCACCTTCGTATTGTCACCAGACGTTTCCTTTGGAGGGAGACAGACTCAATATCTACAGGGGTAATGAATTAATAATTTGTAATAAAAACTAACATGATATTATAAAACAAATATGTGACATTTTGTGTGTGTTTCTTAGCGGCGTAAACTCATTATTGAGTGTGGAGGACCTAGTGGTAAAAAACATGGCTTTGTGACAGAGAGCTCTAAAATAGCACAGTACCTTCTTAACCTCTGCTCAGCTCAACATAAGTTTCACAGTGAGATGACATCAAGGCAGCTTAATCACAGCCTTATTCCAGGTACAGTATACAACACATCGCAGTCATTCATGAAAATAAATAATTCAACTGATTATCTTCTAATTCTGTTTTTCTTCAGATGAGAATGTGGATAAGTATATGTCAATATACCAAGCTCGCAACTTAAGACTGAAGCAGATATCATGCTCTGAGGGCATGTTGAACCATGTGGGATTGTCTCCCGGCCAAGCAGACTCTCTGTCCAAGTCCTGCGACGATATCACTGCCAAACTGGAGGCCAGACTCCGACAGCAGAGAGAGATGAGGCGAGAAATGAGCCGCGAGCTGAACAAAGAACAGGCCGAACTTGGGAACGCCAGGGATGTCAAAGAGAGGACCTGGAGGTAATTTTTAACATTATGAACGAATAGTACATTCAAATGAATCTATCAATAAACAATATGATGCTAAACGTATGCTGGACATATCAGATGGATATATAAAATCATGTTTTTGTTGTAGCATTACTGAACCCAGAAGGATGTCAAATGTTTCTCTGCAGAAGCAAGACTCAGACGCCTCTTCGATACGAAGTAAATTGTTCACTACAGTTCCATTATCGTCTGGCGTTTATGTGCAGATGGTGCCCTCTTGTCTTTTAGATAGTTTCAAGTTATTCTAAATAAAGGTTTTAACAAATTTCCAATGTTTCCTATCCTATGCACAGTTGACACACCCACCAGAAGCACACCAGAACGCGAGATAGTGTGTGTAGCCTTGAAAAAGGATCCTAAACTTGGCTTTGGTGAGTTTTTAAGCCGTAATTGCTATGAACGTGGTGCAATATTAATGAGTGGAGTGGAGACTTGTCAAATTGTTTCACATTGTCTTACCTCTGTGGTCCTGTTTCAGGCTTTGTGATTGTGGGAGAGGATAATACAGGTAAACTTGACCTCGGGATCTTCATCGCTTCTATTGTGCCTGATGGACCTGCGGACAAAGATGGGCGGATAAAACCAGGTAACTAACAACAACAAAGGGAAGTAAAAATACAGCAACTTCCAATGGTATGAAACGTAAACTACAAAACACGCAAACATCTTTGGTTTAATGATAGAGCAACTGGCTGGGTTTTCATCTATTACTGTTATTTCCTGAAAATTATAATGATTGGTAAAAATACTGAACATATTTTTGTTTCTAATCACAGGCGGCCGTCTAATCTCATTGAACAAAATCAGCCTTGAAGGGGTAACTTTTAGTGATGCAGCGGCCATCTTACAAAACAGCCCTGATGAGGTTGAGCTTATTGTCTCTCAGCCAAAACGTGAGTTCTTTGGTTTCCCTTTGAGCGAGTTTGCAGAGTCAGATACGTGTTAATAAATCCTTGTCAAGCTATTGCTATGTATAGTAATGATGTAATGTCCTGTATGCCTTTCCCTGATGCTTCAACAGAAACCCTCAAGGACAGGGCAAGCTCTCTGAGTCAGAGCAGCCTGGGTCTGGCTTTGGCCAGCTTTGGCTCCCAGACCACGCTGAGTGGGACGGAGTATCGTCCTGCTGTGGAGGAGCTGGAGGAGGCCATGACCCTCTCCAACATGGCAACGCCAAAGCACAGCAAAAGACTGCACATTCCTGTTGTGCGCATCCATGACGCCCAGGTCAGTGCGTTTCCACAGAAGTGAAGAGTACATCCGCTTAGGGGACAAAGGCCAAGATGCATGCATCTGTTGTAAATAAGAACCACTTCTGTTAAAATTAAATTCAGGGAAACCGAGCAATGTTATATTTGTGGAACAGTACATTTGAAAAAAAAAAATTGTAATAATGAGAGATAAGGTGATTTTTATCAAAATACTGACAAAATACAGAACATGCGTACATGTCTTCTTTTTCCAGGACATGTGTTCACGCTCTCCATCAATAATCAGTCTAAAAGGTGGTGAGAAGTTTGTAGTTGAGCTGAAGAAAGTCAATGGAAGCCTTGGTATAAGTGTGGCTGTGAGTATATTTCATGTTATACTCTGTGCTACAGGAAACAATATACAGATTTATTCACCGTAACTGTGTCTCTGCCAAAGGGAGGGGTAAACACCAACGTCCGCTATGGAGGCATCTACATCAAGACTTTGGTCCCCGGAGGAGCTGCAGATAGAGATGGGCGCATTCAAATAGGTAATTTTATCTAATCCGTTGTATATGTGTGTTGTAGTGTACTTTTATCTAATTGATCTATAACTTCTTAGTCTAAAAATGGTAAATCACTGAAGTGATCGCATAATGCTTTGTCTCCTTGATTCATGCCTCAGTGAGCAGCAGTGATTTTTATTTTTGCTGACATTCCCATCATCACTGACAGACACAAAGTGGTTTCTGTATTGATGTTGCTAATGAAGATGTGATCTTTATTTGTGAATGTGACAGGTGACAGACTGCTGGAGGTTGACGGGTCGAACCTGAGGGGCGTGACTCACCAACAGGCCGTCGAATGCCTGAAGAGAACTGGGGAGGTGAATACACAATTAAACACCCATTATGTGGCACTATGATGTTACATTTTTAAAGGAGGTTGTTGTTTTGATATACAGTCAGTTTCCATATATTCAAGATTGTCTTCTGGTTTGATGAGTTACAATAAGTCAAATGGGTAAAAGACCAGACTAATCAGTGATATTTCTTGATTCACTGTAGGTGGTGAGTCTGCTGTTAGAACGAGAACCCACAATAGTCCTGGAGCCTAAATCGGACGCACCCTGCCCCCCCTCGCTACAGACACAGCCCCCCAGGACTGAAGTCTCCATGGAAACAACCTTGAGCGGACGAGCTAAGGACTACAGCTTTGTGACTGATGGTGAGAGGAAACAGCAGGGGACACATATGCTAGCAATAACATCAGACAGTGTTAGAAGCACACACACAGAGCAGAGAAGCCCAGAGGAGCCTGAGTCATCTGACAGCTACATTGTGCTTGCTGTCAGACACATCCAGAGCTGACGCTGCCTCTGTCCCCAGAAACCACGTGCTAAAAACCTCCAAGCTGCTGTTTATTGCCTCTGCCTAAAGGGACACTCTGCCACCTCAACAAGAAGCCTTTTTGTACAATGCAAGTCACAATGTACTTATGTATTGTGTGAACAAAATATCATAACAACAAAATGCCTGATATGGTCATTTTTTATATTGTAGAGGGTGAATCTAGCTCAGGAGGAAGATTTAAAATTATGTTTAAGTGCGCCTAAACATGGGCTGAACAATTTTAAAAACATTTTAAAAACATAAATGCATCCAAAAGGTCAGTTCACTTATATCAAAACAAACAAATCTATGCCTTAATGTATTAGTCAAACTCTGTCAAAATAAGAAGTCAGACTTAGGAAAATCACACTACAATTTGCTACTACTCCTACTTTTGTTTGTTGAACAAAGTAGGTTGTTTTTTAAAATATTTTTTATTATAAATTGTTTTAAGTATAAAAACGGTACATTTCAGTCAGGTGGAGAAGCTTAGTGTTATTGTAAAATATTTTGTTTATTGCGATAACAATTATTGCGTTAACCAATATTGCCATACCTATGTGATATATTGAGATGCCTTAATTTTAACCTCAAACTATAATAAGAACCAACAAATTTATAAAATCAGAACATGTTTGTGTAAATAATTGCAGCCTTGCAATTGTGATTTGATTTAGCTTAAATCTTGCCTCCCTAACTTTCTTTCATTTTTGGGTTTGTAGAAAACATTCATGAAGTTGTTCTGAAGAAAAGTCTGACCGGCCTGGGCTTCAGCTTCTACATCACACAGTTGAGCTCTTTTTCGGACAGGGGAAGTCTCGTCCGCATAAAGCGTCTGTTTCCTGGGCAGCCAGCTCTCGAGAGTGGCCGGCTGCGTGAGGGAGATGTCATCCTGTCAGTCAACAATGAGCCTGTCAAGGACCTTTCCTACCAGGTAAGCATTACGTGTTTTATTTGATTTATTTATTTGCAAGACCCACATTAAACTACTGACCTTTGCCAGATCTTGGAAACATTTTTGGTTCTCTGTTTTTTTTACACAAAGCCAGTTTGTAAGATAATAAACAGTTGTTCAATAATTCATAATGGATTATTTTATTTGTTTTGTCTTAGAGAGTGTTGTTTCTACTCCGTGGTGCACCATCTGAAGTCCACCTGCTTATTTGTAGACCTGGTTCTGGGGCACTGTGCGATGCAGATGATAATACACTGGTAAAAGATAGAAATACATTTTTTATATATATACAGCAGTATTTTTATGGCCTCTCTGCGTCCTTTGCAGAGTCCTGCCCTCACACGTGAGACTCGGTCACGCTCACTGGATATCCGCCTGGGAGAGGACTATAGCCAGCTCTTGAAATTTCAGTTTGATGCCAACATTTCTTCACTCCCGCAACCTTCTAGTTTGAACGAAGAGGAAAAAACAAGCAACCAATCGGAGGAGAACTTATCTCAAAGCCAAGTATCTGGGTTCCAAGACAACGTGACTCTGCCGTCACCTCCTCGATCCCCCCCTAACTGTCCTACTTCACCCCCTTCTCCGATCACCCCTCCCTCACCTCTCTCACCTCCCTCACCCGCCTCACCTGTGGATACTGAACCCACACCAGCAACAGGACCAACAGACCAACACCAAGAAGAGCTGACGAAAGAGTGCAATGTGACAGTGATAAAGAGAGATGTGAGAAAGACGGGATCTCATGTTACAATCATGGATGTTTGTCCTAAAAGCACCTCTGACTCTGTGTACACCAGGTAACTCACCCTTAGTGTTATTCTTAGAGTGACCACACATGTTCAGCTGAAGTTGTTTATCTGTATTACATCCAATGAACATAAAAGTCAATAGTTCTTTGTCAGTGTAGCTGACATTTTTGGCAATCTCTTTCTCTTTCTTTTGGTTGTGGTGGGTGGTGACTGTTATTAGGCTGGATACATTTGCCATCTCGAAGTTGGTATTAGAAGCAGGCAAATTTTAAAATGTAAGAGCATGGGAAGAATGTCTTTAATAGTTTGACAGCTAGTGTTGTCACAACACTACATTTTCAAGAGATACTTGATACCAACTTTAAAACCACAATGATAAAAAACTAAACCAAAATAATAAATTTTAACACAAAATAATAATACTTTCTTTATGTTACCGCAAGATGTTTTACGAGTTCTGATAAAGCTCAAGATAATTCTGACCTGTTTGTAAATGTTTTATATTGTTGTTTAAATGTGCATCAAGTTTCAATACTAGTTTTATCAATGATTAATATCTGATTTTTTTGACAATTTCAAAAACAATAACAAAAATATTGTGGGGGGCATCAGTAGCTCAGTTTGTAGAGGTTTAGCCCACAAGCCTTAAAGAATACAGTTCAATCCCAGCATCCATTAGTGCATTCTGGACTGCCTCCAGTGTCCCTGCTCACTGGTGTGTGAACGTGTGTGAATAAGTGCTTGGTTACTTGATGTGAAGAACTTTTAGTGTCCATTTGAGGCATTGAAGCAATATATAGATTGAGATAACATTAGTGTAAGAACCAATAGTAGGCATTGGGCTATAATGCAGTTTCATCATTGTGGGTTTTATTGGCTATTGGCTAACAACAACACTAAACAAAAAAGATGTGATGCATAACATTTGTTTCATCGTATGTTTTTGCAGTGGAATCAGAGAGGAGGCAGACGGGAGTGTGACATACTGTCTAGTGGGAAATGGCTTGACAATAATGGCAGATGAGGAGTATTTGACCATCAGCTCTACCCTGGAGCCTCACCACAGACTTGGCTCCAGTATGCCGCTTCAGCCAGCACCAAACTCGTCACCACAAAGCTCACAAAAGCCAGACACTACCTCTCTTCAAAGCATGCACAACCCCAGTGTAGTTTCTCATATGTCTGGGGTAACCATCTCACCACTGAGCCTTTCATCGGACACTCCAACCACGTGCCCTCTGTCCCATCCAGTGCAGCCGCTAACAACACAACCTCCCAAAACCAAACACCATCCGGTTCAACAAGGGCTACTTCCAAGTCACCATAAAGGCACACGCAAAAGCAGCAGACCAGTTGTACCTCCGCCTCAGCCTCCTGCTCCATCTGTAACTCCCATCACAGCTCAGGTCATTCCAGTAGTCCCACCCAGCACCAGTCCCCCGCTGCCCCCGCCAATCCATAGAGAGGAGCTGGAGAAAAGAGAAAAGGAGGATGATGATGATGAATACGATGAGGAGGAGGAAGAGAGTCGAAGAAAGGTACAGATTTGTGTGATGTTATAGAGTTTGACAATTAAACTGTAGTATCAGGAACTAAAGTACCATAGGCAAATAGATAGCTGTATGTATGATGTATGATAGATGCATTTTATATGTATTTATGTATATAATCTTTAAAAACATGTCAAGAAAAAGATTCAAAATTCCGGGGTAGTGGCCAAAGTGAAGTGGAACATAATGTGATTTCAATAAAAATGGTTAACCTCAGAATATCACAAAAAAAAACAACAACATAAAATAATAATAATAATAATAATAATAATAATCAAGGTGGTTTTGGTAAATGAAAACCACTCAGACACATGTGAGGGATAACAGAGCCTAGTTTAAAGACATTTACAACTTTAATGATTTGTTCATCTAATAGGAGATTATGGCAGACACAGTGCAAAGGCAAAATCAAGATTTCTTTTTTACTGGACAAATACTGACAGAAATGTTGACCCCACAATATTTTTTTATTTCTATTTTGTCTACAGATAGATCATATATGTTACCATTAATTACAGTTTTTGTAGAGCTCAAATGCAATTTTGCGGCTAGAATTTTTTTTGTTTTGTTATAGATAGGCAAACTTAAATGACACTTATGCACTGGAAATTCCAAAATATATCTTATATTTTGTTACAAATTCTTAAAACCAGTATTATTTAGGTCTGATGTCAGTTAATTTTTGAAAATGTATTACGGTCTATAGAACTGTAGTGATCTCACAGTGGAGAAATTCACTAGTCCATGTGGCTCTGAATACACAATATAATGGAAATGTTTTGTTTTTGTCACACAGACGGCATAACATACAGTGTGTACTTTTTTAGGGAATGATTAAAGAGTTTGAACTCTCAGTGATCCTGACGAAATCTAGGAATGGCAGCTTTGGATTCACAATCACACGAAGTAAACTGGACAACTGCTACTACATACAAGAAATACTGGACAACCCTGCGAAGGCTGATGGACGCCTCAGAGCTGGAGACCGTCTAGTCATGGTATGAAAGTAGGAATCAACTAATACTGCTCTATTTGTAGCAATATTTTAACTATCCATATTGTCTCCTTAGGTGAATGGACATGATGTGACCAGTGTTTCAGATGAATTTGCAATGTCGATACTCAGATCTTCTCCAAGACGTCTCAGTATGACCATTGGGAGAGCAGTGACAAACTTGGTTGCCCCACCTCCATGTGATAGCCTGCCAGACATTGTTCTGTATAAAACTCCTTCAGGACAGCTAGGTATCAATGCTTCTTTAATAACACGTGTTATTATTTTACACATGACAAATCACAATCAGCTCCATGTTTATCTGTCTATTGCAGGAATAAAGCTAACTGGAGGTATCGGTAGTAAATGGCAGGGAATTTACTGTCTTGAGGTAGTGCCAGGCTCACCAGCGAGTGAAGAGGGCAGTGTTCAACCCAACGACAAGATCCTCTACATCTGTGGCAAGTGCACTCTGGGTATGACACTGGAGGATGCAGTGAAAGCCTGTGAGAACGCTCCACGTAAAGTGAAACTGAAAATTATTAGGTGTGTGGTTTGTAACTAGTTTAAGCATCTGCATCATACACTTCAAATCAAAATGAAATATTCGTACTCTTTTTTTTTTTTTTTAGAGATGAGCAACCCGTGACTTCTAAAGCTAAATGGAATGGTGAGAGACAACTATTTATGATACATTCAGCTTTAGCACCACACAGTTTGGTATGATGCGCACTATTGACTAAGCCAAGGAGACCAGATATGGTCATAATCCATGTTTAATCATTATCTAAAGTATCTTAACTGTACATTCTGTGGTTATTGATTTTCCAGGTCTCTTTGATTGGAAAAAGGACAAAAAGTTCTTTGCCCGTTTTGAAGACCCTGCCTCTCCTGAGAAAGAGGCTCCTCAAGAAGGTAAGAACTTTGTCATTCACTTCTGTTACTCCTGTGTCTAACATTATGAGGTAATGTTAAAATGGCGGTGCTGATACAAATGTTGGAGTAGTTGTCTATCAGGTGCGCTGATAGATGGATCCTGGGCTCTTACTGCAGGATTAATAATTACCAAGGCCCGACCTCCACTGGTGTATTAGACTGCGAGGTGTAGGCCCCACAGCCACAGACAGCTGAGTGTGAGAACAGGTAGTTCACTTTCTCTGTGACAGTGCTTTTGTGGTGACTCTGTAAAGACCACTCTAACTGTGAAAGAAAGAGGTCTTCAGTTCGTGTCTGGTACATCAAGAGGGAGGTCAGTGTTTGCGGCTTGTTTTGGGGATAACCTGATTTAGTCTGCAAATAGTTATTTATTTTACAGAAGTTAGTTTCATTTTCTGGATAAGGACTGTGTTGCTCCCATTGCACTTTTAAATCATAACTTTTGTTGATTTAGCAGAGGCTGTATCTCGGACAGCTGATCGATTTAGATGTCTCTCTTTAAACCAAGAAGAAGATGTAAGTAAAAATTTATTTTTCTAAATTACAACATATTCAAACTTTCATTGTTGTGTTTCACAATTAGTAAGGCTGAACAATTTTGGGAAAATAAATTTAAAATTTTCTTAGAAGTATTGCGACTGCGATTAGATTTGCAATTTGTGTTTTAATAATAGGACTCATTCAAGTTGTGTTCACATTTTAATTCACAAAAACAAAGAAAAAAAAGAAGGCCTATGATCTGACAAGCTAATATAGATCTAAACTACCGAGTTAGTCGCTTTTATGCAGAATAAGGCAAAGTTAATTTGGCGTTTGCGGAGGAAATTATGGTACTTCAAAAACTGTAGTCTTTGCCATTTGTTAACTGTGTACATTCAAAAAGCGATTTTGATCCAATTGAGATTAATCTTGCAGCTCTAACTGTTAGTTGCTGTAGCTTTTAAAGTGGCCACTTCTCTTTGAGCTGCTGGTCTTTTGAAACACCCTCTGTAACTTGAGTCTACTATGTGTCAATCTGCATACACATTCTCTGCTGGGGGCTGACTGTCTGCATCACTGTGTGGCTGTCAGGCTTCTTTTCACTTGAGTCCGGGCAAAACGCTACTGGTTGGCCCTACCTCAATATTATCGACCTTCTGATATGTCTTAGAGCTGCATCATGCAAGTCGAGTTCACAAAACCTGAAGGAGGAGGGCTTGGCTTTGCTCTGGTTGGAGGAACCAATGGCAGCATGCTTCGAGTCAGAGAGATTTGCTCCGGGGGAGTGGCTGAGCAGGACGGACGCCTGAAAGTGGGAGATATTCTATTAGAGGTAAACATACAAAGAAAGTGGAATATATTAAATTATGTCAAATCTGTGTGTGTGTGACCACAGCATATTAATGTGTGTCTTCAAAGGTTCATCATTGTTGTTTAATTAAAATGCAGTGCAGATTTGTTAACATAGATAGCGGCTTACAATTTTGAATATTTGTCCTATTTTATTTACAGATCTTTTTGTGTTTGTGTGTCTTAGGTAAATGGGGTGATTGTGTCTGGACTTAGCCATAGCAAAGTTGTGGACATTCTGCGTAAAGCTGAGGGCACGGTGCAGCTGACTATCTGCAGAGACATTCTGACCTACAATGAGTCGCCTACACCTCCGAATATGTCCGGTCCAACTGAGGCCATTCAGGCAGAGCAGCCAGCGTCTCTGCCTGTGCCTGACACTGGACCAGCCCCAGAAGTCATACCAAACAAGCCAGTGGAGCACCCTCCAGGCATGTGTCAGTGCTTTTAAACTTATATTAAAAGAGTTTTCTCAGTGAAGGTATCTGTCTATGCATAGCCTTCCTATATATACAGCTGCATGTTGTTATGTTATTAACACACGTTGTATAAAAGTAAATTACTATATAAAATAAATATATTTATACCCCAAATATATTTTGAGCATTATTAAAAGCTTCAAGAACTTATGTTTTAAGTTTTAAAGTGCCTTACCAATAATGTTTATTGCATATTTTGCAGCAGCAGCAGAGCCTGTGGTCCTTGAAGCACATGTGTGTCTTACTTCACCACCTCCAACAAAACACCGGCTTACAGTCGCTACTGACGAAATATCCATCCATCAGGTAAGCTACTTTATAAATCTACTGCATGTAAATGTGATATTGTATGTAATTGTGTTTCATTCGTTCAAGCGTTTATCCTCTGTACTAACATCTATGTATCATGTGTGGTCCTCCTGTTTGTGCCTCCTTTGTCTGGAGCAGGACAGCTGTAACAGCACTCCTTCTCACCAAGCTTGCTGTCCACCCCTCAATGTCACTGACATGTTGCATGGAGCTACTGACAGGTTGTGACATATATACAATTCTCACTACAGTTGACTTATCCCTGTGTCATTTTCCTGTTTGTTGCATGTCTAACCACAAGGAGGCAGCAAAGAGCAAGAAATAAAATAGCGTAGTAGGCTGCCCCTTCGGTCAGAGAACAAGGTGTTTATAGACAGAGTAGCGTCATCTCAGAAGTGCATGAACATTCTAGCATCTCGTTTATTATTTTAGGTGGAAAAGTCGCAGGGAAAGGAAGTCAGCCTTGCATGATTTCAGCCATTCCTACTGAAGAGTAACCCCTGCCCCCTGACTCCCCCAGGAAACAAATTATGACCAAACTTTTGGATCAGTCCTGCAAAGACCCCCGGAAGACACAGACAGATGGCTGGAGCAGCGAAGAAGATGATGTATTTGACAACAACAAAGAAATACCAACTCAGACAGGTGAACGTGTAAGGTTATGTTCTAAGAAATGTAAGTGACAATTACTGAAAGAATTCCTTCTTTCTCAGACACACCAATAGTATCTGAGGAGGAGCTGTCTGTCCTTGCTGCCATCAGTCCATCTAAAACCAGCCAATATTCAGGCTCCAGAGTCAAGGCCCTCATCCAGATTCTGCAGCACCAGCTGGACCAACAGGAGCTGGTTAAGGAATTCATGGTGCGTAATGTACTTTATTGTCATGTTAAATACTACAAAAGCTTTACATTTAAGTACATTGTAATGGAGACTCTTTTCATTACTCACAGGCTCTAGAGCACCTGAAGCCCTCGGATAATTGCCTGGTGGCAAAAGCACCCGAAAACAGAGACAAAAACCGCTACAGAGATATTCTCCCTTGTAAGTCACAAAAAATATCATTATATAAGACATGGCATTTTTAATGTTTATTTTAATATGGTTTGTACAATCTGAAAAAAGAAAAAAAAAACATCATTCGATAATCAATTTCTCAAGCCAGATTTTAGTCCATTGGCTTGTTTGACCTCACAAGCCAAAGGTAAGCCATGCATTCCTAACAGCGTCTGGGCTATCAGCCTCATCATCCAGAGCAAACATCTTCACAGCGCTGGTTTGTCCAGGCTGACTCCAGAGCTCTGAGCTGTTTACTTTCTTCTGGCAAAATTATTTGGCTATGTTTGATCTTTATGATTGATGGATTTATCAAGAATGTGTAAATAAATATTGCAATAACTGCTCTTTTATCTGAATTGGTGCTGAACATGTATTTTGTCCACATTTTTTAAGTGACAGTTTTTGCAAACAGAAAGACTTAGTCTTAAGTCTTCTCTCACCTGCAGATGACCAAACTCGTGTTTGCATCGGCGAGAACCAGGACTACATCAATGCCAGCTACATCCGCATGCATGTTGGAGAGGAAGACTTCTTCTACATCTCCTGTCAGGGCCCTTTGCCTTCCACAGTACAGGCTTTCTGGCAGATGATCTGGGAAAACAGGTCAGATGTTATTGCCATGATGACCCAGGAAGTAGAAAGAGGAAGGGTGAAATGCCACAAATACTGGCCAGAAAGATTAGATGTGCCTCTGGATGTGGACAAGTACCAGCTTCATTTAGAGAATCAACAACTTCTGGAATATTTTCAGATAAAGATAATTCGCATGGTTGAGAAACAGGTGTGTGGAAATGTATGCAATGCAGGGTACATTGTTACCTCAAAAAAAACTTTTTAGTAAAAATATTTGTGTTTTTCAGACAGGTGACACCCACATTGTCCGTCACCTAAAGTTCACGCACTGGCCGGACCACGGAGTGCCTCACAGCTCAGAGCAGCTGGTTCGATTCATTCGGTACCTGAGGGCAGTGCATTATAAAGGTCCTATCACAGTACACTGCAGCGCGGGCATCGGGCGAGCAGGAGTTCTCATCTGCACCGACATCATCCTCAGCCTTATTGTCAATGATATGCCTGTGAGTAAAAGGGATTTGTCAGTCTTTAATTCACTTGTGCAAAACAAATAGTATCTTAATCCTTATTGCATTCTGTCTTTACCTAGATTACCGTTAGTGACATTGTAAAGGAAATGAGGCGCCAGCGGCATGGCATGATTCAGACAAAGGTTAGTGACAGTAGAAAACTCAGAGTTCAAAGTTCAAGCTCTGTTCCCAGAAGCTCGACATGGCCTTTGTCTCTTGTTTCAGGACCAATATCTTTTCTGCTACAAAGTCTGGCTGGAGGTTTTACAAGGCATTTTGGAGCTTCATGGCAATCAGTGGCAGCCAGACAGTCCCAGAGACCACAAAGTGGTTTGAATGTGTCCCCTCTCCTGTTTGCAAAGCACTTTGTGTGCTCAGTCTTCTCCTATTTCTGAGGTCACAATTTAACATTTAATACTTTGTTGTCTGAGTTAAGGCTGGTTGTTTGATTGCAATGTGCTCTTGGTGTTGTTTTTCAATGATGTTTTCTGCCTTTATGGGCACAGAGCTCTCTGTGTCTCATGTATCATAGGTTTAAATACTCTTGCTACTATCATAAGCGTTTTTCCATTCTCAACATCGTTTGGATCCAGTTTATGACTTGCTATGAGTAAATGTGAATGTGACAGATTTACTTTTTTATTAAGTGCATTTCCCAAAAACAGAAGGGCATTAGCAAAAGTTCAGTAGACCTGTACATGAGCTAAGGACAAGAAAAGACTCAAGTGCCTTGGAAAGTCTTGCTGTTCACTTCATATTTAACCAACACAACGCTGTCTTTGGGGACAGAGCGCATACGCTTTGAGAGCGTCAGGGGATGAAACTGTTTATAGCAGTAGAGACTTGGTTGTTTGAGGATTACATGTCAGCTTTTGATAGGTATATAATGTAACATAGCAAACGATTAGCAATCTAATGCCTGTACATTTATTTGTCTTTGTGTTCATTTTATACTAAAATTGTTATCATAATGAAAGTCTATTAGCACATAGCCTGCACATCCCAATATAGATACAAAGTGATGCTCGTAACAAATACAAACATGTATTTTAATAAACATTTGGATGTGGATACATTTTGTTGGGTTTTATAAAAAAAAAAAAATTAAAAAAGGAATTTGTTTGGGACATCATGCTAGATATCTGTATTCCATAGCTATTTTAATACAAACTCAAAATGCAAAAAAAAATATTTGAAGGGTTTACAATCAATTTTGCCACTTCACATGTATATGATGTAAACAACAGACTGCATCTCTGAGTCACAGATCAAAGATTTCCTGTTGCAGGTTCAAATCACATCTTTTGGATGTAAATGCTAATAAGCTTTGATCCTCGCTGCTATCACAAACACACACCAGCTTCTGTAATGCATGAACCCGAGTCTGAGGCCAAGTCTGAGCCCAGAGTTTGGTTGAACTTGAACAACTGTGGAATGTACAAAGCTGTTCTCCACTCTGAGGAGAGTCTGAGTCTGAACGTAGCATTCTTTGGACCATGGAGCATGATGGTGTTGCTGAACCTTTAGCCATGTGGATGTCTGAGCCAGCATTCATCCTGCATATGCAACATTATTATTCGTAGTCTTCGGGACTGTTTCCATCTGTGACATGTTGACAAGCACATATTGGGCTCATCTGTGAAAATGCATCATGTACAGTCAAGAAAGTGCTTATGAAAAGGCAATGTGAAATGTAATAACATATTTGCACAACTGCTTATAAAAGCTAAATTAATATTGTCACTGTACCAGCTTCTAAACTGTTTGTTGACACCATGTAATACCTCCTTCTTAAATAAAGGTTGTTTTGAAGCTTCTCCGCGTCAGACTTAGCTCTTGTGTACGGACACAACATAATTCAACTTCAACAGCGGAACAGGGCCTGTAGAGTGGGTTTTCCCTGATGGCACATAGAGAACAGAAATCCGGAGGCGGCCCTAAATCTAACTCCACTGAACGCCTCTTTACTTTTACTGCAGGGTATACTCCCTCTCGGGTTTTACTGCAGGATAAATACGCCGGTCTCTGAGGGGTCTTTGTGACTGCACAGAAACTCTCAAAACATGAACACACTCCACACACTCCACACACTCCACACACTCCACACACACATAAACCTGACGCAGAGGGGAAGCACAGGATGGATTTATGTTTAGGCATTTTGGGTTCCTGAGCATCTCACACCTAACTGTCTCCACAATAGCCACAATTACTATTATACATTGTTTTTACATACATCAAACTGCAACTTCTACATATAAGATACATCTACACTAGGACCTGGCCGTTTTTATTTCATTCACATATCTTTGCGTATTACTGCATCAGTCTCTCCAGAGCTCAATATGCTCAGTGCACTTGTCTACATCATTAGGTGACAATCCCTGCCAATTGCCTGCAAGGTTAATCAACTGTGAAGTTAGCAGCAGTTTTGCATTTTCCCCACACACAGCATACATTATTTTAGTTATAAGACATAATGATCAATTCAAAGCAGTCCAAATAGTCTGATTAAAACATAAGATAGGAGCTTTAAAGTCATGACAAAATGAGCCATAATGTGTTTTGTGGCTTGCTGTTGACTTTGGCCCTTGTAAGTCGACCCCACAGGCTGCACTCTGATGACAGCACACTGACAGAGACACAGAGACCCATTCATCGTCTGTGGAGCAGAATGTCACTTCTGGGAACGTCCAAAACCACTGTGTTGTCAGAGGGAGTTGATTAGGGACTCTTGTACGTTCACTAGTAATTATCTGTAGCTTGTTATTTAAAGGGTTAGCAATGTTCCCCATCAACCTTTCTTTGGGGTGCGTGAATGAGGTCTAAAATTACACCAAGTACTTTGTGCCAACTTTCTGTTGATTGTCAAATAAATATGCTGTTACCTGGTCAGCTTTAGAGAACATTTTTATTGGATTAAATAGGAAAACATAAACATAAAATTTGCAAATTATATTGGTGTGAATCTGAAATCTGTTTATATTATGTATTCATAAAAAGATCTTTGCATTATAAAGACAAAGCAAGTATAATTTTTAAGATTATATGGAGGTTCAATTAGAGTTGTTTTGGTTTGTTGAACTTTGTGAGGACAAATCAGTCAATGCAGTTGGAGGAAAGGCTCCATTTCCACATCCATTAATCACTAATGATTAAAAGGTGACCTCAACAGTAAATGAGCAACTGCCAGTGGAAATACGTCTGACATCTGGAGTGAGACATTTAAAGGAGACATATAATGCTCTTTCTGGGTATTTAGTGTTCACCCATAACATACGTAGATTATTATCTTACATTTTTCTCATTGTAAACTGCAACTGCAACAGCTTAATAATAGAAACATTGGATTAGAACCATTAGGTACATTGACTTCCTGTTCAAAACTGCAGAACTGATTGGCCCCGCCTCTTCACAGTGACATTTCAACGTAAAAAGTAAATTATTTTCATATGTGTTTTTTATTGTTGTTGAAAAACGTCTTCGTAATATTTCAGACTCCACATGTATGACCTGGAGTCAGAATTTTTAAAATAATCACCAAAAAGTAAAGAAAAGTAGGCGAAGATAAGGGTTAAGTGAAAGCACAAATTTTTTATGAGCACTCAAGACTTAAATGCAGAACAATACAGGATTACTCAAATGGCAAACGATCTGACAGAGAACTCCTCCCTTCAGACAGATATAAGGCAGTGACTTACCAGTTCTCTGTCTGAGGAATTGAAGACATACTTGGATGAGTGGCGAAACATATATTCAGTCTTAAAACTTTTGTCCAGTTGACAAAATTCAATTCTCTTTTGCTATGGAACGTACCTGGAACAACTGAGAGATTACACATAAACATTACTCATGCATGCGATGATCTTCTCTTTGTCACACTCCCTTCTAAATCATACGCTGGTCCAGATCAAGGTTGATTAACACCTGCTTCCAATTAGGCTGCTCTCCCACATCCCGCGCCGTCCTGCAATAATAAAAAAGAGTTTACGCCCCATCACGCTGAAGATGTTCCCAAATTAGAAAGTCATTAAACCATCGGGAGGAGACATACAGTGTTGCTGGAGCATCGTTTGTCTTCATTTGAGTGGGCCCTCCACCGCCATCTCCACGGGGGCGGCTAATTGAAAAAGGCCTACAGAAATGCGATTGTAATAATTTATTGCTCTCAGCTTGTGGAGTCCTGGGAGTCATTTGTATTCATTAGTGTAAATTCAAATTATGTTTGTGATTAAAATGTGACTTTGACAGGCAGAGGGGCCTCAGACAGGACAGGCGCTGATGGGACCCCTGCTCCGGGTCACTGCCTCCTGCGTTCGCCTCACTCCAAAACACAAGGAAGAGCGGCATTCTCCACCTCGCTGCCATCAATCTGTGTCTAATTCAAGTTTACACATTAGCACTGATGGACTCCAGTTAGGCCCTCGTTGTCTATGCTCTGTGCACACAACTGTTAGAAGCCACCTTCAGAAAGACACTAAATAGTCATTTGTCTCTGATTCAATTTTCTTGGTGAATATTGACCGAACTGTTTTTCCAAATGTCAAGCGGAGATGTGTTTAAAAGAGGAGCTGGCAGTTAAGTAGGTCAGTGTCAGTGTGATGAACATCAGGTCTGGCGTGTCCTCCTGTCACAGCCCAGTGGACGGCAGCTGAGTGCTCTCTTATTGAAGCCACTAAACGACTGTGAGACCACACTCTCTGTCAAAGGTCAAGTGAGATTGCACTGTTCCATGGGACAAATGTATCAAAAGATAATGCAACTGCATGTTTCAAGATACAACTGTATTATTCCACTACTTCCACAGGTACTCCCTTTTTGATACAGATATAATGAATTCAATGAATTGCTGTACACTACTGTATTGTACAATTTGAATCAACACAATTAGAATATCACAAAGGTTGCCATTTTTTAAGTAGCCTACCTAAATTTCTTCCACAAACATCAACATGTCTTGTCTTATTCTACATAAAAACTGCTAACCCTGCACCTTCGGTCTGTACAAACATGTTCTGAAATACATGTGATTCTTGTATTTCAGAACAGCTCGGTCATAAATATATTAGAACTTCTTCTCTAACAAACAAGCATAAGTCCCTTACTTAAAGCAGTTCTCTGAAAACAGATTTCCCCTCTCAATTACATGAATCACCCTCACTTTGAAACGTCACATTACTGTGCAAACATGGAAAAAATCTCGGCGTACATACATCCCCAAAAGTGGAAAATCCCAGAGTTTCCTTCTGACCCTGGTCCACACTTGACACAGGGACAACAGAGCGAGAGGACATGAATAGGGCTTTTCTCTGAGGTGAGGGAACCCTCCCACGTGCACAGGTACACACGCATGGGGCAACCCCCTCGCTATCCCACGCTCCTGGCCTGCAAATGTCAGGCCGTGGGAGACCGGGTTTATCTTGGAGCCGCCTGATATATTTACACCTTCTCCGAGCTCATTCACGGGACCACTAAACAGGAAACCATGGCCTTGAGGGCATGCTTTGAAATGAGTAAAATACCAAAATATCAAGAAATGTTTTTGTTTACTTTAAACAAACAATACATATAGTGAATCTCAAATAAACAGTAAGATCAGTATTAAAGTACGCCATTAAACAGTGAAGACGCGTAACAAACAAAAGATAATAAGATTAAAGACTATGACCATATTAGAAGCAAGATTAAGTTAAATCGAACAATAGACAGTTTACTGTTTATTGATCAAGGTGTCAATAATCGGGAATAATCATTAAATCAGGATGTTTCTTCTCATAATTTTCGTAACGCTTCTATTTGATATTGTGACATGCCTCGTAAGGATGTTTATTGTCTTGCCCTTTACATGAATCTGCCCCTGCTTTCCTTGGTCTTAACTTATCAGGACGCACACCTGCTCGGTGTGTATGTTTTCTAATAAGCTGCTTTTTCCTTCGAGATAGGTGCTGTTTTCTGTCTGGACTATAAGCAGATTACACTCGAATGCCTGGGCCTCATGTTGTCACAGTTATTTTTAAAAGCAAGATTAAGGATGCTAAAATGTCATGTAGGAATGAGTGAAGAAAGACTCCAGACATTAGTCCAGTGTTTCTTGTTCTTATCCTGCATGTTAAATGTTGAGAGGAACATTTTCCAGTGCAGCTACAGAGGCAGCTGTTGTGTGTTTCTTTAACGTGCTGCAGTGGCGACGTCTGCGCTTAGGGGTGACCGGGGGTACCACGATGTCTGTCTCGTGCCCCGCTGTTCCACCCAGGAGCCTAAATACTAATGGCTCTCTAATGTATAAATGCCATTCTGAGGGCATTAGTCACACTTTCTCTCTCTCTCTGTGCCGCAAAAGCATGCACATACACTCACACCCAAAGTAGACGCTCTATGAGGCATTCGTCACAGTTTAGCTCTGCCTGTGTTAAAACCAAAGACGAGGGCCAAGGCCAGGGGCTGAGGGGCTAAATTCTGCAGCACCAACAATGCATGTCAAAAGAGGCCTATCAAGAGGCATTCTTTTAAAGCCCTGATGACATTTTTAGTACACAAAGAGAAGACAACTGAGCACTGAAGAAGGGTGTGGAGTGGAGCTGCCGTTATTAAGATTTGTGTGTTTTTAAATGTAAATGACAAAACAGGAGAGGGCTGACAACTGAATTAAAATGTTGAAAAAATATTTACTTTCAGGCTGCATGAAAAGTTCTGCGTGTTAATGTAATAGTTTTCCTTGTAGTGTTGGATAACAGTCACCAGAAAAAACAAACCGATCATATCCAGCATTTGTTGACAGCTTACATCTTCATCCTCGTATTAGGCTTTATTGATGTAAATGAAAGCTTTGGTGTGTGTGTGTGTGTGTGTGTGTGTGTGTGTGTGTGTGTGTGTGTGTGTGTGTGTGTGTGTGTGTGTGTGCGTGCGTGCGTGCGTGCGTGCGTGCGTGCGTGCGTGTGTGTGCATGAAGCTATGGGGATCATTAACACTTATTTAAGGCATAATTTATCACTGAACGGCCATTAATCACAGTACAAATAAACATCCTTAGTACTACATTTATATTTGTTGTGTGCTGTCACCAGTTTACGTTTCAGTGTGGGCGAAGGAGGGCAACCTTAGCAGGGTTTTTGACATTTTCCCACACACATCCAAAATACAAACTGACAGGCGAACCCACATTGATGAATTTGTCATCTTCCTCTTTACACCCACATGCGTGATCAATCAAATCTCATTCAAAACTGGTCAAGGACGATAAAAGTCACTTTTGATAGAAACACATATTTTTAAAGGCTATTGACACTGTTTCAATTCAAGCCATTGATTCAAAGTTGTGGTGTAATAAATTGTCCAATAGTAGCCAGCTTGTTGCCCTTTTGTGACCTCAGCCCTTTGGGACAACAAACAGAATCTAGCCTTAAGCTACAGTCAAGTGTGTTTACATTCACTGTCCATTAACATGCACTGTCCCAGTGAGTGAATGGGTATTAGGGATGTCATAACATTCAGTTTTCGAATTACAATTACTGTGAGAAGAAACATCACAATTTAACAATTATGCATGATTACTGCCACCATGACCAAATGCTATAATTCCAATTGTCTAATAGATTGCAATTCCTCTAGTATGAGATAAACTTTATGTAATCAAAGTAAATAAGTTAATCATAGACGAATAATTATATATAAGTTAACATAAACAGCCAGATATAAAAGCTGTTACATTTAGGTTTACTTAAATGTAAATATTACTATACTGCAAACTGAAACTTAAATTTATTTTTGCTTCTAAAATAGCTCTCGATTATTATTTTTTATAGTTTGCACAATTATATCGTGACCAAATAATTTTGACATCCCTAGTGGCTATCCATAATCACTCTCAAGCCTCGTCATGATGCTTCACTATAGTAAACAAGCAAAATTATTCTTAAAGTGTTTGGCTGTAATTTATTTGTTTAAAATAAAAACAAATTTAGATTCATAGATTGTATAGCTGGCATTCATATATACACATTTACAAAAACTCATTGGAATAAACATTATATAAAGTTATGTAAAATTAGCAGAATCCATTTTTTTCCCTCTTCAGTACAATGATTTACAAAACATTTGCAAAGCAGCCGAACTGCTAACTTAAAAGGACAAAAAGCACTGATAGCATGACTGAGGTGCCCTTCCATAATTCAGTGTTTTTAAGAGTCACTGGCGCTCACACCGAGGGACATGGACATCATTATAGTAGAGCATCAATCAGAGCCTTTAAACCGAGCGTGACCATGTGACTGTTACTGAGCCGTGACCACCGCAGCCCATGACCTTATAACAGAGGCCGTAAAATACAGAGAGGACCTTTGAGTCTGCTGCTACTCCCAGCTCTTTAACGTGGTTAACAATGTGAACTCTCTTTCAAACGAAGAGGTGCAAAAATCCAAGCACATTTAAGAATATCGTAATACACTGCTCATTTGTGTATGCTTTGGCCTGTGTGCGCTAACAACTGTGTGTCTGGACGTGTGCACGAAATAACAGGGGATGGAAACTGTAATGAGGTAGCAACGTTTAGAGGGAAACTCCATGAGGAAACACCTCGACAGCTCTCTCCTCAGGCCCGCTCCTCTCAACACAAATACACCGTGACACGTGCCCAATGAGTCACAAGCAGAGCATATTAATCCCTCTCAGGACTGTAAAATATTACCTGAATGTGTGAACATAATTATAATAATGATTACCTTCACAGACAACAAAGTATCCTGTTTTCTTCTGCGCAAAAACTGCAAAACTTGTAGTTTAGATTTGTTAAAACAAAAATGCAACAAAAAGCATAAAAAATGTGTTCAAAAGCGGCAAAAACTAACAAATATGCGTCTACATGCAACCAAAACATGAATAGAAGGAACATAAATGTGACGAAAAGCAATTCTAAGAGACAAAAACACAACAAAAAGTGATAAAAACAACTAGTAACAACAAAATGTGACAAAACGTGTCTAAAAGTGACAAAAACACATCTATAGGCGTCAAAAATGCAACTAAAAGCAACAAAAACATTATGAAACCCGATTATTTCATTAGTTTGTCAGTTCATACAGCCCCGATCAAAAGTTTAAAACCAGTTGAATAAACGTCAAAAGTCACATTTTTCATGGTTGGATCATTGGAACGAGGTTCCAAGTAGAGATTCAATAAAAAACAAGAAATGGGAGTGAGACAAAAAAATTTTGATCAAACTATTTTAGTATTGAAAAAAGTATTGAAAACAACAATTAAACTGAAATAGGCTGTTCTGCAGCTTTAAAAGCCCAAATCTGTGCAAAAATGCAGATTCAGTGTAATTTTCTGTCAGGTATTCACACCGTCATGACGTTCTGATGAAAAAGGCAAAATATATATATTTTTTTTTAAAACGTGATCAGGTAACTCAATTAAACAGCAATTAACTGTACTTTTGATTACAACATTTCTGTAATTGAATACAGTAATAATTGAAATCACAATTATATATAGGATTAATAGCACAGCCCTACGCTGTTGAGCCTCTCGCAGCACGCCATAGCTGCTGAGGTAGACAGACAAGACAGTCATTTTGGATTTCTTAAAAGATACTGAGGGTTATGGAACAAAAAAGTCAAGTGAAAGACTCAAAAAAACAACATCAGCACTGAGCCGGAGGATCCGATTTGCCGTCTGTCAAGACACCTGACAAACCTCGACTCACATTAAGCCCGTTACAGATGCCGACTGCAGCCCAGACGCATCTGCCAATGTAGAGCTTCAAAAACAAAAAAAGGTCTTCATAGGCCTCATCTCCTTGAACGCCACAGAACTGCCTCTTGGACTTTATAAGAGAGCTCCAAACATGAGACAGTGAAAGGTGGAAAAAGGTTTTATTCTCTGATGAGAAAAAATGTAACCTTGATGGTTTCCAACGTTACTGGCATGACAAGCAGAGATGTGTTCTACGCGTCACAGGGAGGGGACGCCATAATGATAAGGGGGGCTTTTTTCTTTAGTGGAACAATGGAGCTCCAGGTGGTGCAGGGGCATCAAACAGTCGCTGGCTCTGTGCAGATGTTGCAGAGAGCATCCCTCATGACTGAGGCCCTCGTCTGTGGAACCACTGGGTTTTTCAACAGGACAACACTACAGTTCACAAAACCCACAGGACAAAGGACTTCTTCCAGGGGAATAACATCACTCTTTTATACCATCCTGCGTGTTCTCCTGATATAAATCTAATTGAGACCCTTTGGGGATGGAGGACAAGGGAGGTTTACAAAAATGAACAACAGTTCCAGACAGTAGAGGCCCTTCATGCGGCCGTCTTCACCATTAGAAGAAATGTTCCCTCTCACCTCCTGGAAACGCTTGCATCAAGCATGCTGCAACAAAATTTTGAAGCGATCAACAATAACGGTGGCGCTACTCATTACTGCGTTCATGTTTGGGACTTTGATTTCAGTTTTGAGGGGGGTTTGGGTTGTTTTTCGAGGTGTGTGGTCCTAAACTTTTGATCAGCTGCAAAAAAGCCTATGGCAAAGGTGCTAGTGCCCAGTCCAAATGTAATATAATCAGGTCCATTTTAGCTTCACCCAAAATATGCAACTATCATTTTTATAAGAAATCTTAAAGGAGCACTATGAAATTATTCTTATGGTGATGGAGCATCTGCCTCCTGATTGTCTCTATGGAAATAATGTGGAACATTTCAGGCAAAACAATAACATCTCCATGGACACAAGCAGGTGGCAGACTCTCCACCAGAAAACTTACATAGCGCATCTTTAAAAATATAATTCTTCTAAAGTGGCATTTAGAAATTCTACCTCTACACTCTTAATACCTTCAAGATTACACAATAACTGGAGACGTAAAGGGATTTTTTTTTGCCAAACTGAGAAAAAAAAGGGAAAACAACAACAACAACAACAAAAACAGGATGCCCACTCTTCTCTCCTTCACAGTTTACAAATACTTTGCAAAGTGGCTTTGATTTCTCGAGGCACATTTTCCACAGATTTAGATGTTGGTGTTTATCAGGTAAAGACCTCAGAAAGAACACAGACTGGAAACTTCAGCGATGAAGCTGGTTTAATGAGTAAAGGGTGGGGTAAAAGGGCCTCGCAATTTGATTTCACATCATGGCACCACCGAGTCGAGAATGACTGGATGGAAACACCAGAAGTAGTGGTGTTTAGTGGAACAAAACAGTGAACAGAAGTGAGTGGACAAAGAAGAGCACTGAGACATTTCCATTTTAAAGCACACACACACAATTTAAAAGAAATGTGACAATTTTACTACAGCAAATGAACATGAAGATAAAGTTTTAGTTTGTTCCAAGATCAGGTTTTTGTCTAGGTTTTAGTTTATGCCGAAAATCCCTCCCCCACTCTTTTTGAAGCTCCAAGAGTTTCTCAAGCAAAATATAAAATATGACAATCTGTATGTTGTCAAAATGCTAAAATGTCTAATTCTATGGAATAGACTGAATATTCTATATACATTTCAATACCACAGTGATAAGAAACACTTTTTTAGACAATCCATGAGAAAATGATAGTCTTCTAGTCTATTCTGTTATGTTACCATGTGATATTTTACTAGTTCTGATAAAGCTCAAGATCATTCTAAAACTGTTCAGCAAAAGTAACTTTTGTACAGCAGCATATTGCATTCACTTGAATAAAAATATGTTTCTATGAGTCATTATAAGTTCTGTTTTTATGAGTAAAATAAATTAAGTTGGAATGAACATAATGTTGGACATGGAAGCCATAACCACAGCATCCAGGCTCTTCTTTAATGTCTTGGTTTTAGGTTACTTATATTGTAATCAAGTTGATTTATTAAAATGTTATATAAACTAATACAGTTTTTTGATAATTTTGACAACCCTAACTGTCTATACCTCAGAGTCCTTGGTCAACACAGAACAACTGATTCTTTTAAACGTCCAGCTTGGTTAAGAGGTAGCACTGTTGTTGTGTGGGAGCTTGGTTATGTAATATCATCTTTAAAGGACACAAATGTCTTCTTTCCATCTTCTCTTGTCCTCTCCTAAATAAACCCATGGCCTTTCCAACATCCACCTGTCTCCATCTTCTCTTTGGTCTTCTTCTGGCAACTTTAAGCTCACAGAGGTAAGACCAAATAGATGCAAGTCTAGCATGAACATATTCAACAATGCCTCTTTTTAAACAAAAAAATCCTCAGTGTTAATGGCTAACAACCCCAGACAACAGTAGTCTATTTTTGATGTAGCTCTGCCAGACTTGTTGGGTACAGTTGTCTTCACATCTGACAACTATTACCTACGAGTTGCTGCTCCTCTGTTATGACACGTTACCATGACGCTGTGACACCTCCAGAGACACCAGCATCATCAATCATCCACTGTCACTCAACAAACTTTAGACAGACGTTTTTGGAAAGAGTGGGGCCTCTTCTGTGCCTGGGATCCAGACTGGTTCTCTCTGCATATATTATACAGAAGATCTCAGTCTGGTCATCACCTCCTCCGCGGCGTCACAGACCAAACTCAGACAGAGTCATACAATCAGTTTTTTTATTCCAGTGACACATGGGAAACGTCTATATCATTTACAACAAAACCAAACTTTTCTGACCTCAAATTAACATTGTTTTGGGCTTTTCTAATTAATTCCTCATATACTGCCATATTTGTTTTTATACGGACAGACTGATTGCCTAATCGACCTGTCAATCATGGCCATCTGAACTCTGGGAGATACAACCGGTGTCCAGACTCACATTTTAGTTAAATATTGGAGAGGTCTGTATTCTTGGCTGGCCAGACATACATCCTTTCTTTTCTGAAATATATTATTTTTTTTATAATGTGGTATGTTGGGCTGTGTATTTGGGATTGCTTTTAATTCTAGTCACAATTCCTTCAAAATAATATTGAAGTTTTAAACCTTATAGCTACCAGATTACTTTTTTCGTTTACATTTTTAGACCTGTCAGTGGGATTCCTCTATTCATTATGCTTTGTAACGATGCTGGGACAACCATGTTGAATGTTACCAACGTCCCGGGTCAGTGGTTGCTGTTTTGGGGCCTGTGTGTCCCCTCAGGCCTCTCCTTTCCCAGCTCCTCTCCCCTGGAGCACTGTGGGTGTGTTTAGAGGCAGCCCAGCAGGCCACCCTGATCACAAAGCCCTCTTCTTCCAGCGCCATAGACTGCCAGCTGGTGAGAGTGGTCCACTGTTAGAGGGGTTTGAACGAAACAGAAAAATGCTTGTACCTTAAAATAAATAACAATTTTATCTCCTCATTCCTAGTGACCTTAGCGGAAAGTAAAGGAATCAAAGAGACCTAGATCTTAGTGTGGAATAGTCAACAAGCTGGACTCATTAGACTCAACACTGCAGGAAATTTTCTCTCCACAGCAGGCAGGCCATACTGATAAAGCAATGCACTCAAAAGCAACGTCCATTAAAGAAACAGGGACGTAAAACATAAGCACAGAGGCTAAAGGAGTCCAAATTAACTGTGGGTCATGCTATGTCTGAAACCAGTTTGAGTACAGCATCTAAAGACAAATAAAGAAGTATCCGCATGGTGTTTCAGCAGCAAAGGAATTCCCATGAACTCACACAGTCCCCTCGACTCTCAAAGACTTGGGAAAAATGTGACAGTACAAGCTGAAGCACAAAGAAAGTAGCAGAGTGTAACAAATGAGACATTTTTTGCATTTATTTTAAATGCCACATTTCATCCCATTTCACTAGGCGGTTTGAGGAACAATCTTGATAAACAAGCTTCCAAAAATCCTCAAAAATATTGTAGTTTTTTAGCTGTCCATTTGTTTAAAACTACGCAGCACTCCATTTCCTTCCCGCCAGGTTCTAAAGAAAGCCTGATCTCACACACTGGTGATCAATCACAATGCAACACCACAGTTGTCAAGAGCAACCGCAAATATGGCTCAAAGATGATCTTACAGATTGTGAGACGATCATCTGAGTTCAGTTGGTTGAAAAACACCCATCTACATCCAACGCACACTCACAAAATCTAGAATCATCAATGAGGAAAGTTGAGAAAAAGATACTAAATAATAATTTTAAAATATTTTTTAAAATAATTAAGAATATTGTGGCTATAAAAATTTGAATGTGAATACACCAATCATAACTTTATTAGTGTAAAATTAGTCAGTGTCAAGGGCAGCATATGACACCTTCCTTTTTTTTTTACTGAGTTTTGAAATTAACAGACTATAGTTTTTGTCCTCAAAGTGCATCTGCTGGCCATTAACAATAACAGGTGATGTATATGAGAAGGAAAACAGGTTCAACAGGGAGGCTACTGTTGCTGACATTGCTGAAGGGGTTAATCATGGTTTTGATAGAGCGCTGTTAGAATCTGTCATATTTTAAGAAGGGCTTTAGTCTCATAGCGCTGGCAAAAATTCTCAAAATGGTTAGGATAGTGCACAAAAGCACTAGCAAACAGCTTCTTCATGAACGGAAAGACGAATTAAACTGTCCAATCACTCACAAAATCCCCAGCTAACTCACTTCATGCATTTTTCTTCCTGCTGTTGTCCATATACATCTTTATAATCTTAATAAAACAGTCGACTAATAAAAAAATCCATCCATACTTTTGAGTATGGGTCATTCAAAACGTGGCCAAAATGTTTCACAAAAAAAACATGATTTTGAATGTTAAAAAGTAGGTGAAAAGTATCAAATGTATAAGGCCACACGTTGTCTGAGCGGGTTGCTCTTAATGGACTGGATCTCTGCTCAAAATTCTAAAGCTGATCTGTGCTATTAAAGCAGACACATAGAGCTCTATTTCAGGAGCACGCCTCAAACCACAATAACTGTTTTAGTGCGGTGTGGATGGGGCGCTGAATTCAACAAACCACTTTTGAGCTTAGCTGAAACGATTTAGGGGAGTCTGACTTTAATCGTGTGGATTTGGGCGTAACGATATGAATTCACGGCACATAGCGAACAATGAAATGATAGGCTTCGAACTCAAGAACCATACGGAAGCATTTCTGAGGAGACCCCGCGTGGCTTGGGTCTCATTTTTCATTCCCTCAAAACCGTTATTATTCTTTTGAATCTCACCCCATCAAAACTCCACACAGACCACAAGGCACCACTGAAATCCTCGGGGTCTATGATTTGCACTTGAGGATTTAAGAGAACACGTTTGAAGATATCGAGATCAAATGGGGTATTAGGAGTTCAACCTCAGCTTCAAGTGAGACTAAACAGACAATTCCGACGTTATTGTCATATGCCCATGCACTGATCGAATTAAAGGGGACGTATTATGAATGAATTGGCTTTCATGAGCTTTTAATCATGTTCTGATGGTGTTCCCTCATTATCAGCTTCCTCACAGTTGTATTTTGATTGATTCAAGCATGTTTGAGTAATTCTATATTCTCCTGCACTCAAGGCTCAGAAAATTCACCAACCTTTCTGAAGGCTATTTGTTATCATTTTAATAAATCAGACTCTGGGTCATACATGTATAGTGGTCAAATATGTCAAGAAAAACTTCTGCAACTTGTTATGGGGAAATACGTCTTCTGAAGGAGTCTATTGCTCAAACAATATATCTGCTATTATTTATTTAACAAATCAAGCTAAATTTTAAGAAATTTAAGCCTACCTTAAAATTCTAACATTTTGCCTGGGCTTTGGGCCTATGATTTGTTTTAAGTGCATTTAACATTTATTACTGAATTTCACTAAACTGCATTAAACTATTAGCTACTGATCCATTTTGAAAGTGCAGAGTGAGTTATTGGCCACTCTCCTGTTTGCCTTTGCTTGTCCAGGTTTGAACTGGCGACGTGGTAACTGAAAAGAAACAAAATCAGGTTCAGAATGTCGCTCCGTGTCCTTTTCTCATCAGTCACGAGCACTGTTCTGATCATAGAGTTTGTACAGGCCTCACCACTGTGCACTGTGTCACAGGGCCTGGGGCGGAGAGCACAGGGGTCACCAGCACTTCCTATTTTTTAACCTGAACTGTGCAGTGGAAACAGCAGCCAGCTGATCAAAGCCGTGTGGGAGAAACATAGGCGTTCTAAAAATGTTCTGTTTGTTCGCTGCTTCATTAGCCAATAACATTAAAAAAAAGATAGAAAACAAATATTTCCTAAAGTATAATTGATAGTCGATCAGTAGGGGCCAACAATTACAACTTATCTTTGGAGGAAGCCAAAGAGGATGTGAATATCATTATAGGAACATCATTGTTCTCTCATGAACACTTTTTATGACTGCAACATTCCCGGTCTATTTAACTAAGTGAACATCCAGTAAATTGTACACATCAGTTCGATTTTATGATGCATAACCCCACAATCAGATGAGACCATTGCGGGGACCTGCACTCTACCTCTAGACTCCTGGACTCCTCAGTGGTGTGGCTCAGGGCCACCGAGCTACAAAGAAAGAGCAGATAATCTTGCAGTGGTGGAGGTCCACTGTGGAGAGTGTATTATCTGTGATGAAGCTAATAAAGTCCAGCCACAATGTCTGATCCCTGATCCTTGGCTCAGGTCCAGCACAGGCACACTGCTGCCTGCTCTGCCCCTCTAGACGGTGACAGGAGGTCTTGAGAGCAGCTTTGATCAGGGCCTGCCTGTCATTCAGCATTAGGAGAAAGCTCTCTGGAACCAGGATGGACCAGGAAACCACAGCGGCCTCAATGGATGAGCCCAGAGCCACGGGAAAATTGGCTCAGTCTGGTCCGTGCGGCGAGTGGAGCGGCAGGCGTCTGTTGTGCACAGACAGACAGTGGGTGTGCCACATGTCTCAGGCTGACACTGTCACCACCCATTCACACTCACTTACAGCTTCATCTCAATTCAGTCTCATACAACTCTATTGTTGAGTTGAGAGAACAGTTGAGCTGTGGGGTTACTGAGTACAATACAGAATGTTTATAATAATAATTTCAACGAAAATAAACACTTTCAAAGACAGGGATTCAGATTCATATTAGCACACGTAAAAAATTGCTCATAACATATGTACATATTTCCCTTTCAGTGATTTGAGTACTGTATCTATATTTTTTCTGGCTTGAGACCATCACCCCTTCAGTATCACAAAAGTTCTTCTTAGTCATTCCTTTTATAAAATGTTTCGGCTTGCTAATTATTAGGCTACTTACGAAAATGACCTATTTTGATACAGCAAGAAAAATAAAAAAGCAATAGGCCCTATGCCCTGTAGGGGCTCGGGCCTAAATATGACTCTACATCTTTGAACCCAACCATTACATCTGTTGTTTGTAGTGTGAACTGTGTGCAAGAGCGAAAAGAGAGTTGTAACCAACAACGAAGCTAATTTAGAGGTTTAATGAATCAGACAGAGCAGCAATTAACCGAAAATGTGTGTTTTTAATGAAAGAAATTTACACTCAATGGAGAGTTTCTCAAGTCGCATCTCTTTAGCTTCGTCTTGGTCAAAATTGGTAAAAATCTCATTCATGGGTCTTTCAAGATCTAAACAACTAATCGATTAAAATAAATAATTGACAGATTAATTGATTACCAAAATAAGTGTTAGTTGCAGCAACCCTATTAGTCGTCTCAGAGAGTAGGACACGTTAACAATATTATCTCAATATCCCATATATTGTCCACCCTTATCTAAGAATAATAAAATGATATGCCTGAACACATTTTTGGGTGAATGGCAGCTTTTTGCTTGAAGCTGCATAAAAACAGCACCTAAATTTTATGGCAACACACATTACAAATATACAAGAGTCTTTAGACTGGAATATTTGACACCACTTTCCTGCAGTTCCCACTGTGTCAGTCGGGGAAGCTATTCATTTCACAAAAAATTGCCTTGTGAATCAGAAAGACTAGGGTTTCATTTTACACAGAGGCAGAACTTGAACTTTTGCTGCTGCCCAAATTTGATACCATTCATAAATAATTGTGCATTTTAGATGAAAATACAGTGGTAAGTTTAACCAACTATCAATCATGAACAAATGTAGTCTAAACAGATGCATAAAACAGATAACATGAAATAAAACTACTAGGACAAAATTATTCACGACAAATTCAGTTACAGCCAATGATTTACAATAGTAGCTAAAGCTTTCTCACGATACACTTAACAGACCTAATGGTTATCATAAAGATTTTTATCATTTCCTGTTGTAAAACTTTGAGAGTGACAATGCATTAAATATCATTATGGACTAAATCAATAGAAAATTATTGACAATTAATCCTTATATTTTATAGAACGAGACATCTGAGAACCTGTTGAATTAATCTCCAGTATAAAATACAATACAAGCCTATAATTTGTCTTTATTGCCAATCCCTTTCTGTAAGAGAGGATAATATGCTACCATATATTTGGGTAGGTGAATAAAGTACAAGATTACACAAAATGGTGCCCTTTTCAATGTGAAATCCAACCCCCAGCAAAACAATTTCACATTTGACGTCAAATCAGACATGAGCAAGGCTTTATTAATCCCAAAGGGTAATTCAATGCAAGTCATTTACTCACTGTATTCACTCACCTGTCAATTTCATCTGCCATAGGCGTGGGTGTTTCAATAGCAACAGAAACCAGATATTTTCATTACTTTAACTTGACCTTATCTATCTTTTTGTTTAATATGTAATTCAAATATGTATTATTTTGTCCATTAAAAAAAAATAATACATTAACAATTTTAGAGAGTTGCAGACATACAAACAAAAACTATCCCATTGCTCTGTCACCACTTCATCTTCTACATTTACCCTCCACAACACCAGTAGAGGAGAGTTAGGCTCCTTCAACATTTTCAAAATGAAAACCAGCCATGATATCCAGCCCTGCGTGAAGTCAACACTTTCTACCATATAGAAAAGCAAAAATACAGAACAGTCCCATAAAGCATGTACCAATGGGACCTTGATCTTGATACATTTTTATCACAGAGAGAAAATGAATTACACCACCCATTATATGTCTATCTTTATTGTGGCTGATTCATTTCCTGTGTTTATTGCTCATGGTTCAGCCCTATAAGACATTCTGTGTCAATTTTCTGCTTTAACGTGTACATGGTAAGTAAGTCTCAAAAACGGTGCTGTGCTGCATATATGTGGTGTGTTTTTGTTAACGTATTATAATTTCTGAATTACTATTTCTGAAACTAATACACATGACATCGTGGGCTGCGATCACATCCAATAAGAATAACAGGAGCTCAAATCCCCTGCTAATGGGAAATAGATATAGCAGTTATTACGCTGGTGAAGGGTTAATTTATGGGGATGCATCACACACTTTTTGCCTAAATGAGAATGACAGAGGCAAATTGGAGCATGGGTCAATATGACAAAACCATCAAGTTATAAAAGGTCTGCTAGTCATATTCCCAATGCAATATGTGCTTACTTTAAAAATCCGGGGTCCAGGGATAACTGCGTTTTGAGGAAGCCTTAGGCCAGAGAGTCGAAGTCAAGCCCAATAGAAATAAACGACATGGAAATCCCAGCAGGATGCAGCGAGTGTGTGTGGGCACGTCACCTCCTCGTGGTCAAAAAACACAAAATATTATCACACTTCATTGACAAAACACACTAGATCAGTTCTTTACATCACAGAAGTTAGGTCTAAAAACATGTGATAAGTGTAGGGGAAGTAACAAATAATGGCCCTTTGATTTGCCCGATGGTAAAAACACACAGTCATTCCCCAGTTCAATGTTCAGTCAATATTTTGAAACCCGCTCCAACTCCCATCAGCCACATAAAAGCTCAATTTTCTCATGAACTTGAAGTCAGACAAGCAAAATATTTATACCTTCGCTTGACTGAAGGTAAAGAGTTACCCTAGCCCCCATTGTGAAATCCGAATAATTAAAGGATTTGGCCAATCAATCTCCCAGTGTAATTTCCTGTATCCTGGCTCAGGCCCAATGGGGTTTTGGAGGGGGAGCATGGGGGGAGTACGGGCGGTTGCAGAGGTGAAGGTCAGTGGTCTAACGGGACATGTTCAGGAAGCAGCCGCACACAGCTCGGTCTGTAATGAATATCAGGGGCGTCAGAGTAAACACAACAGCAGCAGTCAAAGCTCGAGTCACACAGCCAACACTGGACACCTCTGATACTTGCACCCAAACTCACATCACGCAAAACTGATCAATTTCAGTTTTCAAAGTTTTACACTGATCAGTACAGTATACGGCCTCTACAAAACCTTTTTATTGCAACCGTTAATACTGAAGATAGAAATGGGAGATATGTGGAAAAATGCATAATCACAATTGTTGTTTTGGAAATATGCTAAATTAGAATATTGAGTCTATCATCTATTAGTGATAAATTTTAATGGTCCCTTTACATTTTGAGAGATACTTGTGGCCATACCTGCTTGCAAATGCCTAATCTCCTCAGATCTTGGAAGCTAAGCGGGCCTGGTCAGTACTTGGATAGGAGACCGCTGGAACACCAGGTGCCACAGTGGGACGCCTGGAGGAGGAAATGCCGTTGTGTCCTTAGGCAAGACAGTTCACCCACATTGCCTAGTATGAGAGTTGCATGTGCATGAATGATTGATGGTGGACAGAGGGGGTTCTGTCAATCTGCCCCAGGGCAGCTGTGGCTACAATAGTAGCTTACCACCACCAAGTGTGAAGTTAATGAATGAGTTTAATGCACATTTTAGCACATTCCTGATGCAGTTTTAAAGTATTGTCTGAATATCGCTATTAAAAAAATGGGTTGAAGACACCTCAAACCCACACAATAAAAACCACAAGAGGTTTTATTTTGTATTAAGACAATGTAAAGTGCTTTGGTCTAACAAAGGTGCACAATTTATCGCTTTGCTTTTCTGTGTGGAGAAATTATTGCTTTCCATGTAATGTTCCACAACATGGCATTAAACCTGTCTATCTCCATAGAGACATGGATGGAGACATGCAAGACCAAGTCAGATCTGTGGTGAGGCATGATAGATCACAGCAAGAATGTGCTATAACATCTCCATGGAGACAAAAAGGAGGCGACGCCTCAACCAGAAAAGTTACATAATGCACCTTTAAGTCTCATTCGTGCTTTACACTTTGAATGCTGGTCCTTGTTCTGACATAGATAAATAATATTTGGAACAACTTGATAATAACTTGAACTCAAGACTTAACTAAGTGACCAGCGTCTGAATAATGGGACCATTGACTGATGTGGATGAATACCCAGACCAAAAATCCATTCTCAGAAACGATTTATTTTTCTTTAATCACTGATCGACTCTCCTGTCATATGTTATAATTACAATCCCTGAGTTCTGGATGTGCCCACAGGCTAAAGACAGAGGTGGTGCTAAAATAATTCCAGTCACTCAAATGTGAACCCAACATGTAATAATACTCCCGCTGCGGTATGGTAGAGTGGGATGTTTTTCTACACAAAAGTCAAGATGTCACACGAGGTGCACTCAAGCCGCGCTCCTGAAACAAAACATCCCTTTCTGCCTTTTGGAGCAGTCAGATTACATGACCACCTGTGCATCCGGGAACCTCATATCTACAACACAGAACCAGAGGAGAAAGTCAATCCCAAAACACAAATCTATTTATTGAGACAAATTCAGCAGAGGAAGAGAAATATTTGGTTAGGTTGGCGGCAGGCGGTTGGCTGTGTCAGAGCAGACCATGAGTTTTGGAGTTATGGAGGGAACAGCCGGCCCTTTGTCTGACAACAGAATGGTGCACTCCGTGGGGTCATTGCAGGAGGCCCAACATCACACACACACACACACACACACACACACACACACACACGCACACGCACACGCACACACACACACACACACACACACACACACACACACACACTCATTCACACAAAAACCATAACATTCCTCTGCTTCATGACTGTTTTATTAACCATGTGAACAGGTCACAGAGTCACACCCCCAGCATAACTACAGTCTCCATAGTCACTGACAGTGTCTCAGGCACACAACTAAAGCATGTATGTTCTATAAAACAAACAGATTGCTTCAAATTAAAGTTAGCTGACCTCTAATTAGCTTAATTTTGGTTATATTTATTATTTAATTTACTATTTCTGGCACTAATAACTAAGAAAATGTAAAACCTAGTAATAGTAGAAGAATTTTAAGAAGAAATAGGACCATGTTGAGACTATAGTAAAAGTACTTGCAGTAGAACTGCAACAAACCATTATTCAGCAATTCATTTAATCTAACGAGTTTTTCTAACAATTAATTAATTAATTGTTTAGATTGTGAAAGGCCCATAAATGAGATTTTATATTACCAGCTTTGACTAAGATAAAGCTAAAGTGAAGCTGATTGTGGACAATACTTGGAGACAAAACTGGTTTTTCATTTCCATCAAAAACATTAATATATTTACTGTGTCCTTTGCATTGCATTGTCAGAGCCATAAAATGTATTTTCATAGTACATGACATGTTCTAGAGTCTTTGCATAGTCCTGATAACGATTATTCAGTCACTAAGAGTTCTAACTCAGGAGTTTATTTCCATAAGTTATTTTCATCACATAGCCTATTATATAATTTTTTACTAACAATAAAATCCTGACCTTTTCAATAATTATTTCTGAATAATTTCCCTTGAGGATCAATAAAGTATTCTGAATCTGATTCTGAATACCAAATAGCCTTTGAGTCTATTTGTGTGAATGATTTAAAGACTTACAACATCCTGTTATTTTGGCAAATTAAACCAAAATATTTCACAGAATGTAAAAATATGGCTGTTGAATCAAAGGGGAAGGTGCCTCTGACATAATAAGCCTTTAATACAGCGATTTAGCTCAGTTTTCACCCTTGTGTTTTGACGACTTAACTAGGTCCTTTGCTCAGCCTATTGCGGTTAAGCTCTTCCTTACCTATGTTCTTGTGACCTCGGGTGACCTTCTCTGCATTAGAATGTGACCTGTTGTTTTTGCCGCCCATAAAGTATTTCAGTGGTGCCAAGGAAAGTTACTCACAGCAGCTGTAAACATCATGGAGAATAACAACACAGCAACATTTTGCTACAACGACCTAGTCTTTATTTTTTATGAGCAAAAACATTTCCAGTTAGTCGCTCCCCCCTAAAGCACCATTGTTCACTTTGGACTAGATTGGCCACAGTAAACTGCCAATGTTGGATTCAAACCACAGCCACACAGCTCGACTGACTTTATAAAGCCCCCACAACAAGTACTAAGTAAGAGGTGTTAAACTTGGAGCATTTCCAGAAGTTTGTGCCACACACGAGGTTCTGTAAGTTCTTATTTGGCTTGGATAGCCCGGTAAAGGGGACCTCCGTGGTGAACAAACTGCACCACACGACAGACTCTGCAACACAGTATCCTGATACAACGGGAGCTGTGGTTCAATGCTCCCCACTGTGATAATGTGCAGTAGCAACTCACAAGACGTTTTATTGAAAAGGGCACAATCAAATAGCACTCCATCCCACACATTTAACTACCAACTCATGACGGTTTTATCTTTCCACTGGTGCACAGAAGAATGTGTGTTTGCCCTTATGATTTTCATAAAGTCAACAAATTAGATTGCAGAAAAAATTATGAAACGTGCCATACTTTTCATGTTCACAATATCCATAAAAAGAAGTGCAAGTAAGCAGCTAATAAAGGCACAATAAATAAATAATAATACAAAATATTATTTAAAAAAATATTATTATAATTATAAATGTAGCTATCAATACCATTATCCAGTCTGAAAACCGAGAAAGCCTTGCATGAGTCTCTCATTTGTGTTGCCAGTTTTGATCACTGACAATGGCAATAAACCGATTCTGATTCAGATTCAGTTTCAATGCTGAAATCATGAACCAAAAATACAATGGTCTGAATGGTCACTACCTAAAGCCCAGCTCCTGCACCAATCATGAATCAGTGCTAGTGCAGCCTTTGCAGCTCACTGAGTCTGGAATTCTGGAGGTTGTGAGATGAACATGATCCATGGTCCATAAACTGAGAGGGAAAAACACAAATCTGTACTCCACACTGGCAACCCAGATTCAGTTTTGGCTGTTGTTCCTTTTTTAAAATAGTAAGAGAGCAGGCTTCATACGATTCCTTTACCTTTGTTGATAATAGGAATGCGCTGATACAAAAAAAGTTATTTTCAAAGCTTGATTGACCAGGAACAATGACTTGCAGGCCACTTTTGTCCATATATGTCTTTCTTGCCTATATCCTCTAAAGGTATATGCCACAATGTTAGAGAAAAATAAAAATATATAATATTCGTAACAAAATGATATCATAATTTGTAATAACAAAGCTATTGTGCCTCTGTACTGATAAGGTTTTCTCTGGCAGTAGAGGTTTTTATTACAGATGTCATTACAGTGGTTTAATCTCACATTGACCTACATTACCAGATGTGGAACAATTTTATATGACCATCCTGCAGAGATCAGCAGAAATCTCTTATTTGTCCCTAGTATGCAAAAATATCTAGTGGCCTGGTAAAAAGACCACAATTATTACCACTGCATAAAATACAGTCTGTGTCTAATTCCAACTACCGTAAAAGAACAGCGGGGGAACACTTCTGTGCTGCCCTGCTGACAAAGACGTTTGAATGGAATGAGAGTAACAAAAGACAGAGCATTAGAATGGGCTAATTATTGACAACATTTATCGTAAATAATTTATCTTTACACTTTTGTTCTTTAGTGCTGTTTACACATTTGATTGCAAGCATCCTAACTATGTGTAAAGGGGTTTTGTTTGTGTTTGGAAGAGGGTTGGGTCAATGCATCAACCTCAAATACCAGGTCAGTAATTATTAGTCAGTTTGGTCCGTAAGTGTCTCCTGTGACACACATCTTAAGAACAGTCCAGATTTAAGACCTGTCACTGCAGAGGTACACATGAGAAAGAGTATCTTGTGGGGCCCTTGAGGGATAGAAAACGACCTGCCTGTACGTTCGGACGCTCGTGCACGTATGTGGCATGTTCGTGTGAAAGAGAAAGAGAGAGGGCTGTGTGTGTGCAGGAGCCAAAAGTGACCCGAGAGGCCCAGCTAGTTACAGCTTCTCTGCTGGAGATCACCACTTCCACAAAACAAGCATTGTTGGTACAGGGCTGTAGACATCAGAGACACTCAAAACAACGCCTTGTGGGACATACTCACATCCACTGGCCGGTTTTTGAAAACAGCTCCATCAGATATCAATTTTACTAAGCAGTCTCTCACATAACCCCCTCTCCTTTTTCGACAATAAAACCAAATAAATGAAAATCTGCACCTTTCATCAGTGAAATGTCACAGTGAAAAGGTGGGGCATATCGGTAGGAAGTAAATGGACTCATTAAGTCGATAAATACATTTTGCTGTTAACAATGAACAAAATGTAGAATGATATCCTATGTATGCTATACTTTATTACAAAAAAACTGGAGAAACAAACATAATATGACAGCTTTAAACATGTTTAAACATGTACATATAGGCTCCACATAAAAGTCCCTAACAATAGCCCTTGGGTGGTTGTACAAACTATTATAAAGGTGTTTCTTGGCTAATTATGTGTGATTGAGGCCTTGTCAAAAACACTTACTGGAAGTTATGCGGTGAACTGGAAAGACTGAGGTGTTTCTAAGTTTGTATTAAACATAAATTGCGTTCTATAAAACCCGTTTTGACCAATATCAATCTACCTCTCACTTCATTTTCCACCTTTCCTTGCCCACATCATCATTAACCGTATCATCGCTGAGAGAGGGAGGAGGCACGGGGCTCGTGCGCGCTGACCTGTGCTCGTGGTTGCGCTCCACTGAGACCTCGTTGGCTGTGAGCAGGAACATACGTCAGCGGCTCTCGGCAGCTTCACTAAGCTCCTGGCGCTCGCAATCGCACATGTAAAAGTAACAGCTCCAACTGTTGCCTCGACAGAAGGACTTCAGTCACATTGTTTTGGGACAAAGTGGAAAGTGAAGGGAGAATACCGTTTGCGCGCAACCAAGTGATATTATCCTCGGGGTTGTGCTCACTGACAGATTTGGATTTTATCGTTCTTGAAGATGCTTTTTCCGCACCTGTTCCTGTTGTGGGGTTGCTTCCTGGGCGCTGTGGCGCACCGCGCGGGCAAAGTGGGTACACAAGAGAGACGCGTCGTCGCACATTCACCATTGGATTACTTTACAGACGACATGGGGCAGGAGGACACGCTCTCACAACACATGTTCAAACTGTACGAGAACAGCAGCAGGGAGCAGCGGCTCAGGGAGGGGAACACTGTGAGGAGCTTCAGAGCCACGCCAGGTCAACTATTTAGCCAACTTTTTAGACTAATAACGTTTGAAATACCAATAGATCGGTGTGTCTTGGCCTTTAGACGGGGCTATAAATGTTCACCACTCACTACGGAAGCATGCTATGTTCTAAATAAGAATGATTGTTTTTGGGCTGTCTGAGAATGCATGTAAATGATTTTAGGACGCCTGTGGTACACTGTCTGTTGCCGCAGCTGTGTCCTCTGCATGGTATCCGATCAAATACACCAGACGAGACAGACGTGAGCCCATGAGCGATGCCAATCTGCCTTTGTAAAACCGCAGCGGTGCTTAGGACCTGCTCCACTGTCTCGCTGTCACAGCATCCACTTTCCTGTTGTGACTACGGGACATGTGCGACTCTGCGTCCTGGAGTCAGGGGGCTTACATCGCAGCCGCCCCTCTCTGTCTGATGCTGTTTTTAAAAACACAACCCAACGGCATTTATATATCCCACAAAGTTCTCAAATGGCATATCATAACACGCGTGTATTTTTACTGCAGCGGCGGGGTGTAATTCAAGGCGAGATGTAAAGAACTTTTCACAACAATGTAAGATCTGTTCAATCAGTTGATAATGTCTCGGTGTCTGGGAAGAAAGTGCTTGTTGTATTAGACTAAAGAGAAGGCTTAAACTAAACTAAGCTTTTCCATATGCAGTCTGAATAAAGGGTTAATACTGTAACCTAAGAGTCAGCCTTGACTTCCTCTCGATTCTTACACAATGGACAATAACTCAGTTGTAGAAATTAACGTAATGATCATGCAACTTCCTTCTTTGCCAACTAACTCCCAAAGGGAATTGTATTAGGGTTCTGTTGGAACCTAAAGTGCCAGGCCATATTTGCATCTTTCAATGTGTCTACTTTCTGGTTAGAAATAACTTTTATCCCATATATACAAATTAAAGAGTGGTTTTCTGGTTTCTGTGTACGATGCAAAAACCTCACGCTAATTACTGCATGTGGACATGAAGAGTGGAGGAAAACAAAATACCAATATATGTATTCACATTGTATGTTGTTCACCTGACACTGACTGATTTATTGTCATTGCAGAGCCCTCTGATCAAAGGACGGTGTACAGACTAAACCTCACGACCCTGCAGGACTCCGAGGTCATCCTCTCAGTTACATTTCACTTCCTGCTGGAGCGGCGCCCGCCTCATAAGCCCTGGTTCTGTAAACGCTTCAAGAGCTCTTTATGTCATTCTCCAGCCGTCCACTCAGCCATGTCCATCAGCCTGCTCCTTCACTCTGTCACCGCAGGGTCAGAGGTCGGTTCGGGGTCAACAGGGTCATTCCTAGGCAACGTAACCTTCCACCCACACAGGAGAGGGGTGTGGCAGATGAAAGATCTGACCCAGGTCATAAAGGAGGCACGGGACGGGGGTCATCTCCTGCTATCACTGGAGATGGACATGGGATCGCACTACCATAGGAGTCCTGCGGAGGTGCTCTCCACAGGAAGTCTGCCTTACTTTTTGATCTATGCTGATGATCGCACGCTTGGGGAGCCAAACAGTGTAGCTGCAAGTCTTCAGAGATACGATCCATCTGTGGAGGACCCCTCTCATTCCCCACAACACAAACCCAACACTGCTTCTAGACGAGTGAGAAGAGCCCTCATCCAGAACAATGAGCTACCAGGCATCAGCTACGAACCTGATGGATACAGGAAGGAGGACATGTTGGAAAGTTCTTGGTATCTGGGACTTAAAGTCAAACCAGGACAGAAACAGAAGAAAAAAATAAACCGCCAGGATAAGGTGATGGACCAGAGTAAAAGTGGAAAGTTGTTAAGAGAGGCAGAAAGTGCCTCAGTAAGAATTCATGATGAGGAGTCCACAAAACACAGCCATGGACAAAGGGACCAGAGGAGGAACAGTGACAAGAAGCACAAAGGCAGTTCAACTCAAGAATCTCCACTTTTGAATTTTGATGGAAAGACGATGCGTAAAGCCCGGAGGAGGCAGTCCAGCGAGAGCCATGAAAAGACCTGTTCTAGGAGAAACTTGCGGGTTGATTTTGCGGATATTGGCTGGAGTGAGTGGGTTATTGCACCCAAAGCATTTGAAGCGTACTTTTGTGCTGGTACCTGTGGATTTCCAATACCCAAGGTAGGACAAAGTCTAAATTTTATGCTTTTTGAGGTAAATACCTACTGCTAAACTCAATTCTCCATTTACAGGTCACCAGGCCATCTAATCATGCCACTATACAAAGCATTGTCCGAGCAGTTGGAATCATTCCTGGGATCCCGGAACCCTGCTGTGTCCCAGAGAAGATGAGCCCGCTGCCTGTGCTGTACCAGGATGAAGACAACAACCCAGTACTTAAAGTCTACCCCAACATGTCAGTCCAGTCCTGCTCCTGCAGATAGGAGCAAGACCATAAGAGGTTAAGAGGAGAAAGAGACAAAACAGACTTGAACCTGAAGTTAACAGCGGTTTTGTGAAGTAACTGGATGTGTTTTTTCTTTGAGGAACATTTAGCCTCTTGAGAAATTACTTCCACCTTGTTGGTCCTGCGGCAGCAAACCTGGAGAGACTCATTGTCTGGGGTCTGTCTCAGCGACGGGAACAGGACGATACATGTCTCAGAGCAGTTGTTTTGATTATGGCGATATTGGAAATTGCATGGACAGCAACATTTAAGGGACTTTTCCCTTTGATCTAATGTTCAAAAACAGCTCACAGCAGGTTCAAACTCATGTTGTCTTCGGACACAAAAGCTATAAATGAAAGACTTTATCAGTGTGTCATCGGGCAGCTCAGCAGTCATTCACACATGACTGCATATATGACATTGTTACATACTGTGTACAGCTGTAGTTAATCTAAAGCTAATTATAGGCCAGATTGTACATACATGCCATTGTAATGTGTTTGCAAGACTGAGGTTACTTAAGAGTTTTGTTTTGTGTACGTAAAAAGGAAGTATTCATCTGGATTTCATTTATGTGCCCTTATAATGCTTTGAAAGTCAACAGAAATATTTTTCTATTTTAAATGTGAAACTTGACAATGTGTCAGGGTTTGTAGGTTCTGTGTTACTCTGTGTTATATTAGATACTATTTTATAAATGTGTTTCTTAATTTATAAAAGAATGTGTGTCTTTGCGTTAGAATAAAATAATTTAATTCCATACATTTTAAATAATTGTGTATTTTGAGTTAATATATTTGTCTATCTATTTGTTAATCCTTTGAACCTTTTAAAGCACTGAAAGTACAAAGGCAGGAAAGTCCCACTCAAAGATACCCAGCATTCCACTGAAGCTCCTTGAAGCTATTACCACCCCACACCAAAGCCTCTTGTCCAGCGAACGATGTGGCCGCGCCGGATTAATGGCGGCAGAAGGAAGCAGACTTATGCGCCAATTAGACGAGAGCCACTCCAACTTCAAAACACAATGCACTTCCTCTTTATCGGTGCCTATGACCCACAGTTAAACATCTCAAGTGCAGGATGCTCCCTTCAATGGCCTTTTAACACGGATGTTTAGGGAAAGGTCTAATTCATGGTTTCAGTCAAGTGGAGGATGAAAACAAAATGACAGTGCACCTTTGTATCATTAACCTTAGTTAGTTTGGAGTTCTTAGCCTGGAGTCGCAGTCGGCCCATAGCACCACATCTGTTTGTAACAACGCCTGCTTTGATGTCTGTACAAAACACTGGACAGTAAATTCGTCTCAATGACGACAGGATTGCTGGAAACCACTTCTAATGTATAGACATGCATACTGGGCTGTCTGCAGTTGACTGTGTAGTTATTAGACAAGCTCTAAAATACAGCAATCTGTAGTATCATGACCCTGAGGGGATTAAATTTAATACATGACTGCAGATGCTGTATAAAAATAGGCATAAAAAGCCAAATGTTAACACTCGGATAACCTTAAAAAGGTTGGAATAAAGTATTTCACAGACATTCCTTGACAATTATGTACAAAACTCATGGTTAACATGCTGCGTGATATTTAAGGAAATGTCAGCAATATGTCAATAGGTGGTGTTCATGTGAAAATTGAGCTAGAGGACAGGTCAGATTACAGATTTGTTGAGCTGGTTTATGGTAGGTATCTCTGTAATTACTGGGCCTAAAGTTTAACGTCTTCTATGCAGAAATAAACATAGGTGAAATTATTTTTTCACATTAGTTTCAGAAAGTGGTGGCATTATTAAACTCCAAAGACGTGATTGTGGTCAGTTGAAAGTTTAAGCCATAAGGTTAATACGGTCAATTTGTGGAGCCATTCCTAAACAAACAATGATGAGGTTCAACATGTGTGGATCTTCATGCTTTGCGTGAGTGACAGATAGCCTGAAATAACTTTTAGAAACAACATATATTAACTACCTCTTGAAGACAATGTAAAGCTAACTGAGAAGGGCTGCAAAGATGAATCAACTAATCGTGACAAGCCAACTATAAAAACAATGGTGGTCGAATTTTGATCATCGTTATCTGGACTATACAGACTAAAAAACGTGTACACAGATACCTGTTATAACAGACAGTGGCATTATTAAATAAACATGTCAAAAAAGAAAATCTGATCTTCTTCAACAATACACTGTCTTTGTAAATATTCTCCATCTAGAAGCATCCATTCAACATATTTCAACCTTTATTTGGATGGTAATGTATTTAAAAAGCATCAATGTGCAATGGAAATAATGGTTTTACTAGTTGATTAAACTAAAAACGTGTTGACCAATCGACTATTAAAATAATGATTTGTTGCAGCACGTCTACTGTATGTGAATAATGGCAAAATAAAATGGTGAAAATTGTGATATACATTTTTAATATTATTGATTAAAATCAGCAATAATGGATTCTTTTCGCTTACTTACTTATTTATCAATTTTAGATTTTGCAGTACACAGTGAAGCCCCAGTCTGCTGTACTGACATAACCATGCCTGCCACCACAAGCACACTTTACTATAGCCTATTCACAATGGTCTATTCCAGGCAGCAAAACCACAGCAGTCTCGGCTCATTTTCAAAAGGAGCATGCCGTAAGTCAAAACCAAAAAAGAGCAAGTAAGGAACCAAGAATAATATTTGTTTTTCCACAAAATGACTGTTCAATTAATGGGCAGCAATAGAGCCATTATTGGGCAACAGAGGGCCCTTAGTTTTCAGGCTAGAATAGCTTTTTTCCTCAAAGTTGGTCAGCCTGGGAAAATAATACCACCATTCTATGCAGAGTTACAATGCAGCGACCACATGCAACAAACTAAGCCATCAAACAACTGATGTTATTACAACATAAAACCACACAATCACCAGAGAAAATATGTTATTGACATTGAGTACTAAAGGGATGGTTATTATTGTTAGTTATGAACTTCTATGGTGATGTGAATACGACCTGTCCAAATATAAGTTTGACTTAACTAGCAATAATGTAAACCTATCCAATAAGAATATGGTCGAAAATCATGAGTTTCAGGTGTTTTGAACACTGGAGGCACAAGTGTACAGCCGCTTAAGATCAAACAATAAAAAAGAATACAGAAAAAACACAACCTTACTCACAGAATAAAGAATAACTTTACCATTGCTTACTTTTGTAGATCTTTTAATGCAGTGACTTGACTTTCTCCTGAACCTTGTGGCTTCTTCTGCCTCATTACCTGCAACAGAAAGAGCTATTTATCTGCCCCAAGACTGAACTGATTAGGCCACAAGCTCAGGGCTTTAATGTGAATCAAATGAAGTAAGAAATAGCCTAGGAAGGCTCTATATAGGTCTTGGACGAAAGATTACTAAACAAAATATTTTCATGAAATTTCAGTTGTCATTCAGTTTGTCACTGTTTCATATTTAAGACTGGCACTGCATCCAACCACCTATAACACCCAAAACACAATAACAGGCCTAATAACAATAGAAAAACATTTTAAATAAATATTTTATTAATTGTTCTGACCAAAATAAAGCTATGACTAAAATGTGGAGACAAAAAGCCACTCTGCACCATCAATCAGAGGAGAAAAAAAGCACAAAAGCAAACACATTTCAATAAGTGAACATGGCTACGTGCCGATGCTAGACACTCAAGAAAACTCAAATAAACGAAGGCGTTCCGTTTTGTATTTTGTTAAAGTTCTGAATGTGCAATAACAAAGTTTTCCCCAAGAAAAGTTCAAAGTACATTTACCACGATCACGTCCTTCAATGCTGCACATTTCCTAAGGCACATTCACTCAGGCAAACACAAAGTACGCGTACCTTTATCGCCCCCTAGTGGAGAAACTATACATTCACTTTCTAGTTTAATTGAGTTAAATAATGAATAAATAATGTCCGTGTCCATGATGTGGTCAATTATGGGACGTCATGTGTCTAGAAAGGTGATGTCGCTCCCGAAAGTACTCGTGACAGATGGGGCAGATGAGCTTCTCCTCTCGCCTTCTTCTCACCTGAGATTCAGCGGCAAATTCCTTCTTATGGTGTGAGCGCATGTGAAACACGAGGTCAGAGGTCATGCGGAAGGACAAGTTACATTTTGCGCACCAATTTTGGACAGAAACGCCGAAAGAAGTGAAAGTGGGAGGAAGCGCAGTAAGAGAGGTCGGAGGGGTGGACTTGGAGTGGAGATGTACAGTTCCAATGCTTCGGGGCCAGTGCTCAGGTGCGAAATGAAACGCACTGTTTAGTGTCACTGCAGAGGATAAAGAGCTGTGCGTGTCTGTGTTAAGGACACCAGACGCCATCAAGTTGTATCCCATCACCGCCCTCGAGGATGCCAAGGCATCCGTCATCTCCTCGACACCACCAGAGGGCGCTGTTGGTACAATATTGAGAGGTGAAGTCCTTTTATGAGGTTTGCAAAAAGCACTTTTCAATTCTCCTTGGGTATTGGATGAAATTAATGAAAATGCGCTGCTGTTGGAGCTCTCCCCTGTTTCCAACTGCGAGCTCATCTTTTTATCGAGTCCTTCGTCTTTTTTAAATCCACTTTTATCAACCTTCACTTTGAGGTCAGTGCTTGAACCTCCCCCTGCCAGGTATCCAAATGTTGTGATGTTGGCATCATTTGAGATATTTGTTTTCTCCAGCAAAACTGCTTTTCTACTTATGTGATTAAGTGTATCCTCATACTTTCTTTTCTTTGGTGAAACGTCCACAGCCGGCTCCAACTTGTTTTTCTGTTCTAAATCCCTGGCGATGTTGTGAAAATCGGTCACTTTGTGTTGCCTTCTACTGATGCTGTGTGCTTCTATGTGTTTAGTGTAGTCTTGGCTCCAGATGTCGCTCTTCATTTGGGTGCACAAGAAGCGGCAGTGGGCCAGGAAGGGATATTCGTGTTTAAACACCTGGCTGCATCTGGCACACTTGAAGTCTGCGTGGGGGAAAAAAAGGTGAGACAACTGTAGACGCTATAATGTGTGTTTGTGCGCACAAGACTCACCTTGAGAAAGTTCTCTCCTCAATTCTGTGAATCCCAGCAGGCGACACAGTTCCTCGTCGTACCACATGAGAAGCTCCTCTTCTGGCTGCACCTCCCGCGTGGTGCGTATGTGAAGCTGGTCCGCTTTCAGAAAGGCTTCTGTGTTCTGCTCCTCAGCATTACGCGCGGCTTGGATGAGGCGCAACCAAGAGAGGAGCAGCGCAGAGTTTCTTAAAGCCTCGGGGTCCACCTGTTAACCAAGAAAAATGTATAACAATACCCTAAATTAAGTGTTTTTACGCGTCTGTTCAAAGTTTAGGCTACAGTTTTTTGATGTATCATAAACCGATTTGGCCAATGAAGCAGTCCACAATGAATCGTAATTACTTCATAAATCATACCCTGAATACATATGCCTTGTTCCGGTTGTCGCTGGACTTCTGCGCAATGAAAGCAATGCTGTCGCCAGTGCCCTGAAGCGCGCAAGGACCGAAGCAGGTGCCAGATGGGATGCTGCGCGTAACGACCACACTGTGTACGTCTGAAGGATGCTGCATGGGTTTACTTTCACCAGACCACGCGCAGCGAGGAACCAAAGCGGGCTCCATAGATAAACTGGAACAAAAAAAATAAATAAATAAAAATAAATTAAATGTTAAATGATTAAACTATAGGGAATAAAACACATCTGCAACATTTTATATTAAAAGTTCTTTCCATACAGTGGACAGACTAAACCCTTGGATGGTATAAAATCGTATGCTTCCCAACATTTCCACCGTGCTTTGTTTCGTTTTTCCTTCTCCTTTTGTCTTCCCAGCTGCTGCTACTCTCTGGTCCGGTCTAGAGAACTTGATTATTATAATAAACAATTGTAGTACACTCTGCAGCAGATTTTGAATCCACATTCTGACGTTTCCAGTCATTCACGTCTTTAAATCTAAACCCACAACGATAAAAGAAACTCTTCAGCTGTCGCTGGCTTACCTTGTGAACATAAGTGCTGGTAGTAGAGGCTGTTCTGTGCAGATGCCGATGTACTTTAAATCTGTGCAAAGCAGCGAGGTTTGTTCGAGTGACCGCTGCTACTGGCGTCCTTTTCCTCCCTCGCTCGCTCTTATCTCCTCCACACGGCGCGCAGACCTGAATGCGCGCGCATACGCTCACTCAAACACGCGTGTGATGAATCTAGCCTCTTGTCAAAGTGCCTTTGGTCTGAGTTACGGTCCTCTACGTTTGTTGAGTGCGGAAAGAAGATAAAGCTCATGATCATACTCTGGCAGGTGCTGACGCGTCTTTTATCTGGTTTATGATATTATTATAACACATCGCCACTGAATAATACATTTCACATTTCTTATCGTCACGTTACACCTTTGTGCCTTGTGTCTGAGTTGTTCCTTTATTCAAGAGCGGTGTTTCATCATATTTTATTACAGCATACATATAATGCAAATGAACCTGCTGTTTTCTGTGTGGTAAGCACTGTTTTTACCTTGACATGAAGCAGGGTGTTTGTGCCATTGGGCAAATACATTATTCATTACTCAACTAATGGGCATTTAATGCATTATTCTGCACCAAAGCTTCGTTTTAGGCTAAATCACTTGAGAACTGAGCTACATGGATAATGGAACACAAGGAATCTTTCTCTGGAAGCGGAATGTAAATAAAGATTTGCGGATTTTGACAAAACACCAATTTGAGACAGTCTGCTAAAATATTACAATTATGCTGCGAGCCAACGTGCTTTTAACCCAATGTGCATAAGCCTAAACATTTTGCTGCGGTGCATTTGGTTGTATTCTGAATTCTCTTTTTGCCTGCCTGCTAAAGTGAAGTTTTGCTTGTCTCCTCGGGTGTCGCTCCTCTCCTCCTTTGCTCCAGTCCTTTTTGTAACTCCTCTCAAAGCACGGAGAAGATTTGAGGAGCCGGCAGAACTCGGAACAACAACAGTCAACTTGACACGTTTACGCTTTCCAAAACGTTTATAAACTAATCAACACTCGCACAAAGTTGAGTTCGAAGTCAAATGAAGACAAAATGTGAGGATTTTAATGCTGTCACAGCGCTGGAGAAGTGAGCAAAAACCGGGAAAGATGGCGAGGATGCAGAGTGGCGTGTTGCTTGCTGTGGCTGCGCTGGGACTTCTCATTGTTGAGAGCGGAGTGAATGGAGAGCTTCAACAGGAGGAGGAGAGGTCCTGTCAGGGCGCTTTCGACCTCTACTTTGTCCTGGACAAGTAAGTGTCCCCTTTTATTTATGGCTTTTGTTCATTTGTAGCCGCTGTGCTTTCCCATGCAACAACCCAAACCCCGAAGAGCATCAGTCAATATATCAGCTCTGCAAATGTTGAAAACTACAACCAAACCGTGCATGGACGCGTGGTATAGCATTATAACCACCTGTTTATGTTTTACCAACTTCGCTTGAAACTGAAGGATTGGTTGGTTTTGGTTGATCCATCTGGGCACTTTCACGTGTTTTACCGAACTGATGGTCATCTTTAAGAAAAACATGTTTTTGAACTTTTCAGAAGTTGTTGTTGTGTAGATGCTGTACTCTGGAAGTATTATTTAAATGTGCTCCAGTCCGCTCCTCTGTGTCTGGTGAGACAAACAGACACTCGGGATGTGGGCAGGGCGTGCAGATGGATAGGGTTTCAGCTGATGACGCCGCCGGACACAGCAGCCCACAGAGCACCTCAGACAGTGAGCTCACCGCATCTGCAGAACAATGAGTCAGACCAGGCTTATTCATTTAACATATAATCATTTATGTGAAGCCAACCACGTTTATACATAGTAGCCTACTGGCAGGGGCGTAGCACCAAATTCTTGGCCCCAGGTACAAATCTTCTCAGTGGGCTCCTAACACAGAATTTTGTGTATGATTTATTCTTCAAATGTGGCTGTTTTTGTTATTTCACTTTACCCACAATATACACCCTGTGGTTTCTATATTGCACTTAACAATAACGCACACATTTTCACAAACTCCTCGAAATGAAATTATTGCAGTAAGAAAATACATTAAGCGAAAATTAAAATCACTAGTTTTATTTGTTTAAACAATAACATAAAACTAATTCCCTAAAAACAGTTCCAAACCTTTCTGCATAGATTTAAACTGACATATTGAATTCAGTTCTTTTAATTTCCAGATTTTCTGTAAATTATTCCATGTTGAGGGAGCAGAATATTGAAATGCCACATTACCAGCCTCTGTGCGAACACTAGGCACAGAAAGTAACACAGAATCCTGAGAGTGCAGAGAATATTGTCCATCTGTTTTTTGTTGAATATATACACAAAAATATGGAGGGAGCAGACCCAGGATGCCTTTATAGATAAACATGTACCAGTGGCTCAGCCTGAGGGCCCTGCCTTGGGCCTCGGGGAAACCAGTAGTAACCTTTAGCCCCCCCAGTCCGACGCCCCTGCCCACTCATGTAGAGAGTCTAGAGTAGTCTAGAGCCTTGATTTTCAATCAGTGTGCCGGGGAACACTAGTGTGCCTTGAGGTTTTACCAGGTGTGCCTTGAAGAAATGTCCAATTTCAGTTTGACAGTTGTGGATGGAATTGACTCATTTATCATTTTTTAGTGTCCTGCACAACTTCTGCAACGCAAAACAATGACTACCGACAAATTTAAGAACCAGACAGTGGCACATACATATTTTTTTAAGTAAGTGGTCTGGTTTGGTCATGTTTTTATTATAGCTGGTGTGCCAAAAAGCATGCCGCAACTGAAAAAAGGTTGAAAAACACTGGTCAAGAGAACTATAACATATATAACATACATATAACTTAAAAAAAAAAAAATTATAGTCCCACCTGCACAGTGTGTAAGATTTAAGTTTATCTTTAAAGTTATGTATCGGGTGTTTACTTATTGCATGTTCTATTTTCCTGCTGTTCTTGATTTGTGCATTGCAAGATAGAAATTTCCCCACTGTGGGACAGATAAAGGATCTCTTATCTTATATTAAGATTTCAAGTTTTAGTTCCATGACCAATAGTTCAAAATCTAGAGATGGTTCAGCGTCTGCTGGGGCTGCAAAGACAGTTTGCCCGGCAGCACTGAAGATGAATGCAGAAAACAAATAAAGAATACAGGAATAAGATGCTGATAATTATTAAACATGCTACAGAAACTGTACTCTTTAAAGTCCTTTACAGACACACACAGAACATAGCAGACCCAGTTTTCATGCTGACTTGTACAATATAATGCACATTTTTGTCATATCTTAGTTAGTGCTCTGCATGAAAAGAACTTGCGCTTGGACTCTAAACCTGTCAAAACATGCTTAGCGGTAGTTTTCCACCAAACTTGACTTTCAAAGCGATTAAAAAAGTTGGTCTGTTGTGCAACGGGTTCAAGGCTCTAAGGTCAATTACTGTCCTGGAAAATAATTTAATTGAAAGTGTTATTCCTCATCTATTACCTAAGAACTACCTGAGTTGTATAACAAAATTAATGTTGTCTTAAGTGTTATCTTACGTAAAGAGCCTTTGTGGTTCTTGTATTGTTTGTGTGGCTGCACATGGCCTCTGTTTGTTTGTCTGACTGATTCAGCTGCTTTAACCTTCAGGAAGCCTCTGCTCTTTCCTCACATTAGTGCAACACTCCACTGATTTTATTCAGCTCCTAAATGTCATGCGCTATAACCTAATCAAGTGCACATTTACCTAGTTTAGCTTGTCATTATACAATACACGTATAGTTGTGTGTTTGAATCTTTTGAGATACAGCGTCTGCAGAAATGTGCTACCTTAAATTAAACAAACTAGAGCACCACAATGCAGTGCATTCCTCTTCCATGTTTGACACCACTCCAAATACCAGACTACATTCTTCTCCTCTATTTGTGTCCCACAAACAGAACAAGAGGTGTAATGTTAAAAGAGTCAGCAAACACTACATTTTCTCTTAGTATAAAAAGATTGCAATTATATAGTTATATTTTTATAATGTGATGCAGTTGCATTATGCAATCAGCATATAACATATTTTCATAAATTGTTTGTTTCTACTGAAACCACATTGGAGGATTAGGGTGCGCTTTATTTCACAAGGTAATTCTGAGCATGTATAAGTCAACTGTTTGTTAGCAGTGGGCCAGACAACATGCATCAGTTCAAAAGCACTTACCTATTACATTCTCATTCCCCAGTCTTGGCACACTGGATACATCCAAGTTGCCATATGAGCCATGATTCCTTGGCTCAAAATACATGTTAACAAGCAGCCGATGGCTGCCAAGTGAACAAGGCAGGACATACATCTGTCTCTCTTTGTAGGGCTGTTATCCAGCCACACCTGTGTGGCAGCAGAGGGCTGGTTTTGCCAGTGATACATTCAAAAACTTTTGCTGGTGATGGGAATGCCCATTAACCACCCGGTGTCCCTACTACTAGTCTGCCTGAATTTAGTGGAAAGTCCCACAACTTGGTTTTATTTTTGTGTGGATTTTATTCTTGGGTTACCACAGTTGCATGATTTTGCTGAATTTTTGGTGACTGGCGTCTGCAATGTTCATGACTACGATAGTGTTCAGCTGGTGGGCAATTGGGCGAAGGCTGTCAACGGCTCCACTGTCACCCATTTCTTGTATTTTGTATTGATATTTTAAAAATCCTTTCTTTATATGCAGATAATACGTTATTGCTTATTACTATGCTGTAAACAATAATTCATACAGAAATACTTAAAGTAATTGAGTGAATTGAGTTTTTAGTATTGCTGTGTGTTTCTGCCTGTTTAAGTGTAGCAGTAGGGCAGGAAGCAGATTTCCACTCAGGACTGGTCAAAAGAGCATTACTGCAGTCATGAATGTGAGTAGCTTTCTCCCTTTTACGACCCTGCTTTAGTTTGGGTGTTACTGGGCCGTTTGATGTGTCCTTCAATAGGACTTTGCACACTGACAATGCTCCCTCTTAGGTCACTTCTGTGCCCCTTGGTTGTTCGTGCTGCAGTCTTTTCACTCCCCGGACCCCCAACCTGTTGTTAGACTGGCCACCCTCCCTGGGACATCTGTTGGCCCTCATGGTCCCACATAAGGCAGAGGGACACGGCAAAACATGGCACAGCTGCCTGCTACTCTGACTCCGCTAGAGGCACAGGGCTACATCTGTCACTGTCTCACTCTAACCCCCGGCACGCCACCAATTAGCCACTATTAGCTTTCCCCTGGGATTGCTCTTCATTTGGACAGTCATTCTCTGCAGCTCAATTGTCAGACCTCAGTTCGACAGGTGATTGGCCGGTGTATAAGAATTATATTTCTACAATTACAATTCAACTTAATTACTAATGCAAAATCATCAAATGCAACATTGTTAAGAAATGTATAGCATGTTTCCATAAGCAAATCAGTTAAATATCAATGTAAAATCTCAAAATTTAGTACTAACAATAATTTAGTTTCAGATAGCAGATAGATAAACACATTTAACTAGGGCTCTGCGACATGGTGATTAAAATCGATCTCGAAGTGCTATTTTTGTGATATTGTCAGATCATCATTCAGTGTTTTCTGATTAATGCAGCTCAATGATCATACACGAACAGTTTTGTCCAGAGAGCAGAAAGGTTTTATTGTCATTGTCAGTGAATAAATTTCACAAACTGGGAACTTGCTTTGGCGTAAGGCGCAACAAATAGCAATGTATAATAATAATAGTAGTAGTAGTAGTAGTAGTAAAAGTAAACAGTTGGTCAACCTACAGCCTTCTAAGTTGGTCAACCTGGAAAGCTCTAAGTGAGTGAACGATGGAATTAACCAATCAATGTGAACTCTCAGAACAAGCACAGATTACTTTATTTACCCCTTAAGGACAAAATAATTAGACATAAATTGTGATAAATTCGAAATTATGATCTGGCTCCTAGAAAATCATGTGTGTGTATTTTTTGGCGTATCGCCCAGCTCATTAATCTGACAGATTTTGTTACATTGCAGGTCGGGCAGCGTGAAACATCACTGGACAGAGATTTACTCTTTTGTTGAGCAACTTGCTGAAAAGTTTATCAGGTACAAAATCCACTTGTTCATTAAGTTTGTGCGCTTCCCCATCTGTTTTTTGTTAAGTCTCACCATAATTTATGTTTGCAGCCCCATGCTCAGGATGTCTTTCATAGTCTTCTCCAATCAAGGAAAAGTAATCATGAAACTGACAGAGAACAGGTACCAAAACATCTCCTATGCATTGCTTTGTAAATGTACAGTACAAGCCAGCTTCACAGTGTATTATCTTTATTGATCTAATTATTTGTTTTGCTTTTAGGGAAGCCATCACTGGAGGCTTAATGGCTCTGAGGAAAGTGGTTCCTGGTGGAGACACATTCATGAACCTCGGTCTGGAGATGGTAACTCTCTTCTATATGTGCCATCTGGATTAAACCATCCATCTTTTTTTGTTTTTGTTTTTTGTTGTTAAAGAATTTACGTGTTTACGTGCTCATTTATAGTTTTTGAATATAGTGATAAAATATTTTGTTATTGTTCTTTGCAGGCTAATACACAAATTCATCAAGAAAAGCAAGGTATTCTATTTTTGTGTTTTGTATTAAAAACAGTAAATACTCAGAAACGTAGAGACATTTATGTGAATGGTTTTGTATTCACAGGAACAGCCAGTGTAATAATTGCTCTGACAGATGGAGAGTTGAATGAGTGGCAGTTTGATACTGCACAGAGAGAGGTAAACAACAACAAGAGAGAAAAGGATAGAGAGAGAGAGAGAGCGTTTTCTTTTAAATCAAAAACAGACTTGGCACAGACTAACACATTTATCATGATTTTTTCCTATTTGTAGGCTCAGAGGGCCAGATCAATGGGTGCCATCGTTTACTGTGTTGGAGTGAAAGACTTCAATCAGACCCAGGTACAATAAGGTTACTTTCAAGGTACTATTATTTGTTTATTTGGAAAAGCTAAAATGTTTATTGTTTGCAGCTTGCAACTATAGCAGATACCATGGAGCATGTGTTTCCTGTGTGGGGGGGCTTCCAGGCCCTCAGGGGAATCATTGACTCGGTATGAGATTTTATGAAGGCATTTGTACAAATAAAACAATTTCTAAGACTTTTATATTCTTTCTAGATCATAAAGAAGTCCTGTATTGAAATCTTAGCTGCGGATCCATCCAGCGTGTGTGCAGGAGGTAAGAGTTCCCCTTTTAATCTGAACAGGGGCTGGTCCAGTGTGCGATTGTGTCAGATGACATGTCATCAAAAGCCTCTGGACTGGAGTAATTGCATGGACGCTTATGACTGCACAGTGACACAGACCGTATTGTCATTCACGGCCGGGGGAAATTAGCATAGCCGCTCCAGCTCAGCATGTGGGAAACAAAGTGATGGAGGTGAGGGGGTGGGGGGCTATGGTCAGAAAAATTAGCAATAAATCTTTAAGCGTGACTGCTCCTTTGGCCTAGTTTGCCACATCCTATATGCTAAACAGCCGTGTGGATGTACCACCCTATAACCTCTCCTTCAATTTTTACTGTTGTTCTTTTGGACAGCCATTTATTAGAGTGGGAGATGTGGTAAGAGCGACACTGCAGCAAGGGCCTTATCTGTAGCCACCAGGATGGATGAGCTTTGACATGACCTTATTAAGACTCACTTAAGAGAGTGCATTTGTGCTGGCCAGACAACCAATAGAGATCAGCATCTATTATTGAATAGAGGAAAATTACAAAGCTGCACACACACAAAAAAGAAACATATTAGGTGATAATTACATGCTGTAGTGAGCAGCCAAAACCCAGTGAGTCAGACGACATGTGCCCACTGCCCCCCACAGCTTAATTTATTATTCGATTGATGAAAAGTGTAATGGTCAGTGAACTAAGAGACGCAGGAGACTTGTTTCTGGCCTAATTAATGAAGGGCAAAAGTTCAAATGTGTTATTTTGGAAGCTCCCCTTCAATCAGAATCACAAAGCCTTAATTTTATTTTCATATAATTTGATTTTTTATTCAGGATTAAAATGCATTTAATCAGCCCTGACTCAGTTAAAAAAAGTTTTCCTTCAGGTTCATGATCTGCAGCAAATGGCAGAAAGCAACAACATTAACATCAAGAGCAGACAACCACATAAACAGCACAATACCCACACACTCTACAGTTCAGTGTAGTCTTCATCCAAAAAAAGGTTTATAACTTCAGAGAACAGATGCATGTTGAAGGACCTGTCCAATATGGTCTTCTTTGCCGCACTAGAATTTAATGCAGATATTAGGAAGCATCTCCTCTACTTAGTGTGTTAAGCTATTCATACACAGTGACATTGTACATAGGTATTATGACAGTGTGTCTCTGTTACTCTTGTTCACCTCCTCTACAGTTGCTTGTTTTGATTTTATTTTTTGTGCATGCACATATGAAGGGCACATATAAGCACCTTACACTGATGTGAAGTGATTGGTCCAAGCCGCCGCAAACAGGCCATCAGACTGGACAGTGAGCATTAGGCCACACTATTGGAGCTGACAGCATGCACGCACACACACACGCACGCACACATGCACACACACACGCACACACATGCGCGCGCGCACACACACACACACACACACACACACTGACTTACATTCACTTCCTGTAGATTAACTCTAACCTTTACCATAGTTACTACTTTCTTAACGTTAATCAAAACTCTAATCGTAACTGTATATTATAGTGTTTTGACGTTGTGTTGTTTATCAAATAATAAAGGATTTATGTCACAAGGACCGGATTTTTTTCCCCCATAAGGGAGACAGGTCCCCATGAATTGAGTACCTATACAAATGTTAGTCCCCCACAATGTGATAAATACCCGCCCGCACACATACTCACTCGGTGCTTTAGATGTGACATGACAGCAAAGATTGCTGCTTTCATTAACGTCTGACCCTGTCCTCCTTGTTGTCCCTGTCTCCATGGCCCCTCCCTGTCCTTCAGTGTCTCACTGCACTAACATGATTGAGGAGCTAAGGTTCGGACAAGGCACATTCCTGTTCCTCACATATGCGCTGCAGTCTACATGTTAAATGTCACGCACATTTATACAAATGAAGACCTTGTCAAACATTCAGGTATAGATGCAGATGGACATGTTGCAGAGGCCGTGTCAGCCGGGCACCAGTCGTGTACCAGTAGCATGTGACTGTCCTGACCTTTAGCCCATCACACCATGTGTGTGTGTCAGAGAGACTGGACAGACTGGCACCGAGAACTCTTCTCTTATGTTGACATTTAAATAAATATAAGATAATCATAACTGGGTAACACCTACTAGCTGTAGTGTATCAGATGCGTTCTTAGTTTTTTGGCTGCTCTGACCTTTTCGATAAAACTGATGCCCGCGATGAGGCTTTTATCCAGTGATCTTCACGCTGCAGCCTTAATGTTAAAGGTGTTGCAAACCTTCACCACTGTTTGGCTTTATGTAGCTCGATGGTGCCTCTGCCACAGTGTATGCATGCAAGAGTATGAGCGATTAAAACATGAAACATGAATAGAAAAACTCTATATTCAATAACATTTGAAGAGACACACAGTTAACATGTGCTAAAAGTCAGGTCAGAACTACTTTGACAATACAGTGCTAAAGTCCGCCCTGCAGGCATGTTTTTAAGCAAGTGTTTTCTGTTCTCTAGCATATGCTGCCAAGCATCCACATAGACACAGCGACATATGCTGGCAAGTCTCTTTCAGGAGCTTTAACAGTGCCCTAGGGAAACTAAAGGTCAACACCGCACACAAACACATGCACAGGCAGCACAGAAAGCAGCACTTTAGCACTGGCACCATTGGAGCATATTATGGCCTTTCCACACATGCAGCCAAAGCACACTGATATAAACTAGCAGCAATGAGGCATGCAGGGTTTTCCCTGTTCAGGCTCTAATATCTGTCCTCTTGGAAACCATGAAAAAGGACTGGCGTTTCAGTGGAGACAACTAGCAACTCTTTCATGTTCGACAAGATTTTGGTTTGAATAGATAATAATTCCCTGTACTTTGGAACTGTTTCAGAGCGTTTCCAGGTTGTAGTGCGAGGAAATGGGTTTCTCCATGCCAGAAACATTAACCAAGTCCTCTGCAGTTTCAAACTTAATGAGACACATACAGTGGGTATGTTAGATTAAAATAATTGAAATCATTAGCATTATTATATTTTTAAAAAATAAATAAATATGTATGTGGATTTTTCTTTCACAGATGAGAGGCCAGCTGAAATAGAAGACACTTTCCTTCTCTGTCCTGCTCCTGTGGTAGAGGAAGTTGGAAAGTAAGTAAATTAACTATCCATACTTTGTTTTATGTGACATTCAATATTTCCAGTAGACACTTGCACATGTGTCTTTGGCCCTGATTTGTTCCTCTTCATGTCTAATTGTCATATCATGCATAGTTTGGTGGACTTCGAAGTCGGCTGCCCTTCAGCAAATTAGTGTCAAAGTCATTGAGTCTCTGTGATCAATCAGAGTTTGTCACCGCTAACGAAGGCAGACACCAATCACACGGGGACAACAGCAGCAGAGCCCAGGAACACAACTTAATGAGAGCCTCCTGGAGAGGACCTCTGCAGATCACTGACTCTGGCTCCTCACAGCCAGACTGTTGGTGATCCCTATTAAAATAAAGAGTAGTTTCCAGCAGACATTGGGGTGCTTTTGAGTGACCTTCTTCACTCTTGCTCAGACCCCAGACAGCCTAAAGCCTGGTGCATAAATATACGTTTTGCAGCCTGGAGCTTAGGACACCTCCTAGACATCGTCTGTCTTGTTGCTGTCACTCAGATTTGTTCTCTGATTTGATCATATCTTGTCTGCAAACAATGTTTACAAAGCAAATAACAGATACACAAAATGAAAGAAAATTAGTGACTCATTTAAAAATGTCAGAATATACTGTACATTATTGAACATGACAAAATGTACAGTATTTATATGAATAAAATTACTACTTTTCTGTAATATTTTACTGCCGCAACAGCAGATAGGCAACAATTATTAGAAATTCTCACACAAAATGAAATAAATTATATCAAACCAATAAATCAAGAATTAGGAAAAAAAACTTTCTATTATTTTCTACAAGAAATACAACCACCTAAAATATATATATTACTGACAATTACCAATGAATTAATAGTGTAATAATTTTTAATATGAAGTATGTCCTTGCGGAGTGTTTTTTTGCCTGAATCTCTGCATCAACAGAACCCTTCCTCTTCATATATGTTTTACCCAGGCCTTGTCTCATACAATGAAGTCATTGAAGCCGCCATCACACAAATGTATTGTGACTCTGAACCTCCCGGATGCTGCTTTTCCTTCCTGTTCACATGCACACAGGGCACAGACATATGAAGGGAGCAGACTGTTGATTGATATGGGCTGAGATCTGACACTGCCTCAAATGTGGGTTGTCCATATTGTGGCGAAGAGGGGATAAAAGAGGGGAAGAAGACAACACCTGCACCTCTCTGTGTGTCAACACACGTTATAAACCAAGCCAGTGTCAGTGCTGGGGAAGTGAGGAACAACACTGAGGGGAGGTCTGAGGAGGGCTGGTCTGAGGGGGTGTCAGAGGGGCCGGACGTGCTGATGAGATGTAAAACAGGAAGGCCTCCTCACACCATCCCCCTCTGCTTCTTCCTTTCCTCCCCTTGTCACCCCAACTCAGCCCCAAATACTGAAGGGAAAGCCCCCCTTGCATTTGCCCCCCAAACCATAATAGGCAAATCTGTTTCACATTTCACACACAAAGAATCCAAAATGTGTGACAAAATAAGATGTACGATGTTTTTTTTTTTTTTTTGTTTTTTTTTCAATTTTATGTACAGTCCCAATTAAAAGTTTAAGACCAGTTGAATAAATGGCAAAAGTCACATTTTGCATGGTTCCAAGTAGAGCTTCTATATGCAATATTATATGTGTGTCCTAAACCTTTGATCAGCTGCAGCACAGCCTTTTTCAGTTTAATTGTTGTTTCAATAAAATGTTTGCTCAAACTTTTTTTGTCTTACTTCCATATCATGTTTCATACTGAAGCTCTACTTGGAACCTTTTTAAGATCCAACCATGCAAAATGTGACTTTTAACATTTATTCAACATGGCTTAAACCTTTGATCGGGACTGTATAATCAGACAGACAACACAAGATTTGTTAAGAATTATTCATTTTTCTTTTCAAACGTTGCAGTTGTAGTATTTGTTGTTGAGTGTTCTCAAAGAATGAAAATACTAGGTAGTAAAATAGTCTCTATTCCAATAACCAGACTTTTTTTCTCTGTTCTAGTTACATTATGGTATTTGTGTCATTTTGCTATCTGTGTTTTTTGCATCAGATGTCTGGGGGATTAGATCCAAAAATGAAGAAATTCCTCTAGTGGGTGGAGAACTTCTTGACCTCCCAATGCTCTGGTTCTTTGTCAGCATATTTTTATTCATGCAAACGTTAGAGCAGTTATATCTGCTTCACAACTGGCACAAGTATGTGTACGCCTAATTATAATGGTGCATTCACTCTTCACTGCATCAAAATTAGGACCAAGCCTGGGATTGCGTAAATCTGGAACTAGAATGACAAAATGACAAAAAAGAAAAAAGAAAGTATATTTTTTCCCTCATATGAACAGTCACAATTTTCAATTTGATTGTCTTATTAAAAAGAAATAAAAATAGCTTTTCAACATTCATTTCCTGAACATTAACAACTTTTAATAATTGCCATTTAACACAAAAACTATTTCAATTTTGTCCACCAAAGTCGGAACTTTGCTCCAAACCACATGCTTTTACTGACAGACATGTGGACCTCATTATTAAAAAGACCAAAGCATATAATTGACTATTAGGAATGACTGAATGTCTCTCTCCCCATTTCATGCTACTATTCTGTTCAAGTCTTCAAGCCAAAAAAATCATTTAATTAAAAAAGGGGAAAAAGAAGAAATTACTGAATATCAATCATGATTAAAATTGTATTAATTGCCTAAACCTTTCTGAAACTAAACCAGAGTAGCCAAGTAACCAAGTACACCTCAGGACAAATTTGGGCTCAAACCTGGACCAAACAAAGACACTGTCCAATATCAATGCACTATATATATCACAATAGTATCGAAATCGCAATTTGAGTGGGCACAATTATCAAATCACCAACCTGCAATTTTTCAGATAATAGATTATCTTCTACAAAGAAAAACGTATCCTGTCTCAATAGAAAAATCTTTTTGTACCTGCAGTTAGAACATCAACAAACATGACATGAAGTTTTTATTTTTATGGGATTTTTTTTTGGCTCACCACATGGTCTGGTCAAAGAGGGGGCCGAGTGGCAGCTATTTTTGTGACCTCAGGGTGGGGTTATGGGCCAGACCACGTGGAGGGGGAAACTGTTGGAGTTCCATTGGTTTTCTTTTTTTTTCCGTGATCTAATTTAGTTTATGTGTGTTTATGGTTTATGTAAACCTTTATAAATGTTTTGGGGATTGGGATCATTTTGGTTGGTGAATACATACTTACTTGTGAAAGGTAAAGATTGTGTAGTTCCCTACAGAGAGAATACACTTTCCTAAGGGGGAGGAGCCTTGCTGCATAAAAGAGGCCTCCAGAAGCCATTTAGGGGAGAGACGTCAGTGTAGTTGGGTGCACATGTTTGTTTGTTGGATTTAATTGAACTTACTTGTTTTCTGTTCAGTTTGATCAATTTGTTGTAATTTAATCTTATTGTACTACTAAAAATAAGTTGACAAAATCCTACTTTTTAAACGTATATTGCAAATCTAAGCGTAATTGCAATACTTAATACATACAATACATAAGGAAAATCAAGCTTCAACTTTTTTCCTAAAATTGTGCAGACCTGCTGTCCAATACATATCATCAATACATCAATCAATCAATCAATCAATCAATCAATCAATGTTTATTTATAGAGCCCTTTACAACACTCAAGGTGACCAAAGTGCTTTCAAATTAGATACAAAACAATACAAATAAAATGCATAAAACCATAATACAATACATTTACTGTACAAAATGTCTCATCCAGAAATGTAACTGTGTTTTTCAGGGTAATTTACTTACAGGTGAGCATGAACGAAGGCCTCTCCTACATCACCAGCTCTGTGCATATCACTACCACTGAATGTGTAAGTGGAAAGACTGCACTTTTACATATCATAGTGTTCTGAGGACTATGTTTTGGCATACTTCTCTTCTAAATAAACTTTCCTTCAATCTTCCTTATTTTACTTTTGTCTTCCTGCTCAGCTCTTCCTCTCGTAGCTCTCCTCTGTTGTGTCTCTCATCAGAGGAGGCTGTGAGTACTTTCACTTTATGTTACCCCTCTTAACACCTGTAGAAGCTGTTTGCCCAGTGTTTAATTATCATGGATCTGTTATTCTTAGTTTGACGGAACGATTGTGCTGATCTCACTCCTGGTGGTGTTTTTGCTGTTGGCTGTGCTGCTGATGTGGTGGTTCTGGCCCCTCTGTTGCACTGTGGTGAGTTTTAATGCTTACATATGACATTTTTATCTACATTAATCAAATGGAATGGGCTGATTACATTTTTGCTTTTTGTTTTTTTAATCCTCAGGTCATCAAAGAACCTCCGCCACCTCCTCCACCAGAACCAGTCAGACATTTTTTTAAATAATTGTTTTTATTGGTGATTTTTAATGACTGCACAATTCTAAACAAGTCAGGAGTACAGACATTTTAAATTAAACTAACTAACTGGACAATTTACTACATACATAAATTTAGCTTTTCTGGATTAATTCACTTAAATTAATTTAGTGGGCCCACTAAAATGTTACCAGTCACATTGTTTGACTTTTCAAATCTGTAATATCGATTTTAGACCTATGCTGTATGTCATTTATTACAATCATAGCAGTAAATTTCCAGGAATACTGAGCAAAATAAAGCTCACCTTTGCTAAATAAAGGATTAACTGTGAGATAAAACAGCTTTTGGTAAGTAGAGTTGAAAGGCAAAGATCACTTAGCAGGTAGAGGTAAGGTAAAATTTATTAGACTAATATTAATTATGTACAAAATTCAAAATAGGTATTTACTTTTTTCACATAACTGCATGTAGACAATATATTTACTCTTTTTTTATTTGGAGGAATCAGATGAGGACGATGGGATGCCTAAGAAGAAGTGGCCCACAGTGGATGCGTCTTATTATGGAGGAAGAGGCGTAGGAGGGATAAAGCGCATGGAGGTATATATTTATGAAACAGAGTTGTACTGGATCTAGGATGCATGGATTTCACATGTCCTGTGTTTCATAAGGTGCGGTGGGGTGAGAAAGGGTCCACAGAAGAAGGCGCAAAACTGGACAAACCAAAAAATGCTGTTGTAAAGATGCCAGAACAAGAATTTGAACCATATGAGCCAAAACCAAGGAAGCCTTCCCGTCGTCCTCCGCAGCAGAGGAGGTGGTACACACCCATTAAGGTGCGTCTTTCAAAGAATTCAAAGAAAGAAGAAAATATGAAGTTTCATCAAAAATTCCCTTATACCTTTCTGGCTGGTTCTCTTCAGGGAAAGCTCGATGCTCTTCTAGCTCTGTTCAGAAGAGGATACGACCAGGTTTCATTGATGAGACCACTGCCTGGAGATGAGGTGAGGCTGCATGCACTATATGTTTATTCTCAAAAGCTGAGATAAACTCTTGTTGTCAGTTCCACGTAGGACTGCTCAATAATGGAAAAAAAAATAGTCACAATTATTTAGCCCATTATTGAAATCACAATTTCGAACAGTTAATTCTATATTGTCAAAATCAGGCAAGGCTATCAGGCAGACAATTTAAAGATAAAGGCATACAATATCATGATAAAAATCACTTTTAAAGAGTGCAGATAAAATCTTTCAGTCATATGCACAGTTAAACAGAACTGTTTTAGCCTGGATTTAACCATTGTCTGAGTGGAGGCCTGTCTCACATCTCAAGACTGCTCCAGATTGTAGTTGCAAAAAACTGAAACGCTGATTCCCCATGTTTAGTCCTGACTCTGGGCACCAACAGGAGGCTGGTCTTTGAGATCCTCAGAGTTGGAATATGGGAGATGGTTTATATAGCATGTCAGAGATGCAGCATTATACTGTAGAAAGTACAGACCGAATATATTTTATTAGTAATGTTTTAGAAAAGTGCCTTTGCTCCAGGTTTTGAGTGGCAAAAGGAGTGCCATTAAGTGTATTCACGATTACAATTGCAATTGCAATTGAATAATGTGATAATTGAAATCACGATTATAAATATGATTAATTGCACAGATCTAGTTCCAAGTCTGGTAAAATAATGTGGGTTGCAGCAAGTTACACTCTAAATCTCCATAAAACATTTACATTTTTTGTGGCAACACAACAGGAGAAAGCAAACCAGACTAAAACCAGTTACCAAATACTTGGCAGCTTTTTTATTTTCACTTGTTAAAATGTCTTATTCGGTAGATTTCTTAAACAGTCTCACTACACATATTAAGTCAATAAGAGACTGTTATGGCCGCATGAAGAGCTCCTTTGTGCGCATATGTAGTGAACTGTCTGTACATCAGACCAGACCAAAGCTGACTTAATTGTAAATAATCCATGTAACAGATATGCACAGCATTTGAGGCAAGATTCTGCTCTCTCTCCTCACTCCAAAAATAAACTTAAAGATCTGTCATGTCAGAACATTAATGAGCAGAACACTTACAGAGGCCAGTGTTTCTAACTGCAAAACCAGTAGTTTAAAAGAACAAAAATCAGCTGTGATATGATTAGATAATTGTTCATTTGTACAATATTATATGTGTAAATTAGTCATTTTATTTAAGGTCTGGTCTAAATTTTAGTGTTAGAAGAAACACCACGATTTTACAATTATTCACAATTGTTGGTCTTATGTCCAAACAACAATATTGTCACATAAACAGACAAAAAAGTACTTTACATGTATTTGACTATATTTGGAGTATGAATCGAACTGAAATTACTCAAACTGCTGCTGACAATTCTCATGATTATTATCTTTTATTTCTTACAATTATATTGTGACCAGAATAATCTTGACATCCATACCCTTGTCTTGAATGTTGGTGTAAAATAACTTGAAGAAGAAAAAGATAGCTTTAGTAGTTAACCTTGACCCTGTTCATCACGTCCCCAAAATCATACACATGTTTTTGTCACCGCTCTTGTTGTCATGGTGAAGCATCTGCCCCAGTGTCAATGTCGCCTTTCATCGCTTGAGCCATATCTCGACCCATTCGTTCACTATGAGACACAAGTCGTCTGTACAGCTGAACAGTGTGAGCATTTACTGTATCTGGAGTCTATAAAAGTTACTGTTTCATTCATTCTTTCCATCATTTTGGCAACGTTTCTTAACTGAGCAATTCATCTTTCTTTGGACAGAAGTTTCAAGGGCTTTTGTCAGTCTTTCTTTGGTACAACAATGACCCACAGAAATTGCTTCACACGCCATTAATCGCAAAAAATAAAATGCCATTGTACAAATGAAAAGATAGAAGGAGAAAAAAACTTGCAAAGAGATGTCAAGGGGTCAAAATAGACACAGTGAAAGATTTACAAGGCTCTAAATTTTTATAACTATACACACTTGCCGACATTTTGAATTGTTTAAAGCATGCTTGTTTAGGATTTGCGACAGATTTAAGAAAACTAACTTGGCCTGTCCTTTTTGGTGTATGCACTGCAAACATTCTGCTTCGGAGCATGTTATGCATATTTTAGAATTGATCTCAAATTCTCAAGTGTAAAATTCTCCATTTGGCCTTGGGACCTGGACTCAAGGCACACTGATTTCGGATACTTTTGGCTGATAAGTATTAATTTCTTGAAATAAAATCGAAGTGTTGTAAATATTTACTGAATCGTTACATGTGTATTTACCACAAAAGTTGTCCATTGTTTTAGGATCTGATGTGTTATGTATTGATATTTGCAAACTGTAGTTAATTTTGCATTTAAATTTTTCAGTGTCCAAAACATATTTTTCAGATTCTAATAATTGCGTCCCAAAAGGCACCTCTGTAAGTCACATTGAGTTGTTAAACATCAGCTGACAATTCATCCTTTATTATGCTCACTTCACTAAATCTGCGACATGTCATCAATGTGCTGCCAGTTTCTGCCACAACTTCTGTCTCTTACATTCCCTTACAGTAACGTGTGTCACTTTTCATGTGTGTGTCAGCTCCACACAAACAGATGGGCCGTGTAAAAGCCACGAGCCATATTGTGACATAAGAGATTCCCTTCTTTTTGTCCCTCAGCAGTGATGCCAGCGATGGGCCCGACATAAGCACAGAGCGCCATGACAGAGTAGACTAGAACAGCTCCTCCTCTTCTGTAATTAGCCTGTCTACTCAAATCACACAAACACCACCTTCATGATTTAAACACCAACAGTACCTTCAAAATTATTCATTATTTAATTTCTACTTAATTGATGTTATAGAAAAGACTGAGGAGTTTATTTTTTAGCACATTTATGGCGACATCTTGCCTGTTTTTTTTTCTAGTTCCCTTTGACCAAACAAATAGTCTTTATAGAGAAAAATGACCTGGAAAGTTACCTATAATGACCAAAACTCAACAGATGAAATCAATCAAGATTACAATTTGATGCTTTAATAGTTCTCCAAAATATAATTACTTTTACTTTTTCCTCTTAAAGTACATTTTTAAAGGAGTACATTAATACTTTTACTTGAGTAGATTTTAAAATGTGATACTTTTACTTGAGTACTTTTTTGCTGCTGTATCTGTAATTTTACTTGAGTAACAAAATTGGGTACTTCATCCATCACTGATTTCCTCTGCCGCAACTGATTACCTTTTGTGTGCAATTCTTCCTCAAATATTAACAAACAAATGAGATTTTTGTGAACATTCCTGTTGGTTTGCATACTCAAAATATACTTGATTTCTGCTGAAGAAATCATTACGTGAACTAAGTGAGTTTCTGCATATCATTCTCATGTATTCAGGCAGTTTTGACTGTGTCCTCGTGCTGTGTTTTACTCATTTGAATTTCTGTAACGTCATGTAAGGTGACATGCCGAGCTGCCAGTTCAGATCAGGTGTCCATTTAACCATTTTAAACTTAAATAAACATGGTGTGCATATATTGTAACTTCTGATATGTTTGCATATTTGCCTGAGACGGGTAAAGTTTTAAGGTATTAATAGGTCTTAATAGAACAATGTTTTGTTTCTTGGGATTGATTTAGGTTAAATTTCAATTAATTTTTCTGCCCTGTCAGAGAACATCATAATGCAAAAATCCTGTGGTTTAAACTTGTATTTTGAATCACAGCCTCCCCCTAACCTTCCTCTCTCCTTCTTCCTGTTATTCAAGTGGCTTCATTCAGGCCATATGTCCTGGTGGAGGCATGCTTACAGTCACCTCACACAAACCATCCCAATATTCATGAGCTTGTCTTCTCATTGTGTCCATATGCTGTCTCCAGTGTTGTTCTGCTGCTCACAAACTGGCTCTTTCACCACCAGATCGAAACAGGCGGCCCCTCAACTGTGCTTACCCCTAATCAATTACACCACCCTCATATGCCAACAATGGGCCCTCAGTCACAAAGCTAACTGCTGCTGAGGCCCTCCTTAATGACCCCTAGGTGACTTTATGGCCTCTCTGTTTAATAAGGTGTTGTAGTCAGACCACCAAGAGGCTCTGACATGGGGGCTTATAGTAGCTTCTATCCCTCATTCTCTCAAAGGCAAGAGTCAGTGTGATGTGCCAGAGATGTTGTGAAGGGGATTACCATCAATGAGAACAATAAGGGAAGATCTCTATTCTCTTCGACTTGTAAATTATGCTAAACGTCAAGGGGCCCTGTGTCAACCATTGTAACCCTATTGAAAAGTCCTCATGCAAAACATTCCTATAAGCCACACGAGACATAAACCACTGTCTGTTCTTTTATTATAAGATAGAAAAAGGGCATAAATGTGTTAAGACTACAGAAACACCCTCTTAAAGTCAGAGGACGTCTTTGCACCCCTCACAGCGATTGTAGAGCAGGTGTGGAAGCAGATAGAGGCTGCTCTGTTTGTACAGAGAGGCCCAAACACATACAGCCCCTGTCAGCCGCAGTGGGCAACGTATCACACAACACGCTTTGGCCGATGGATCTAAGGAGCTCATTGACACTGAACAAAGCATTTGGATACAAATACAACTGCACTCATTTGAAGTAAGCTCATTGAAAAAGCTTTCTATTCAGTACAAGCATGCTTGGACTTTTTTCTGACTTAAATAATGAATAGCCTTCACTGTGAACACTCAAGAAATGTGTCTAGTTTGTATGTCCAAACTGCAGAACTCTGCCAATGCATGCCTGCTTGATTTGTTCATTGTTGATCTTTTAACAGGGTCGCTGCATAACTTTTCAGCGTGTGAAAGACCCAGAATCGAACCATCGGACACCCTCCAGTCACTCTCACCAATCTCTCCCTCCGCCTGCTCCATCCACTGAGCAGCGGCCTTTGGTCTCTAACTCTGTGCCCCGTACAAAGCCTCCGTCTAGAGGACCTCGTACCACACCCCCGTCTCACACTGTGGCCACGCCTGTCACCACACCCCCGTCCCGTGTACCCCCTCCTGTGTCCAGAGCCCCTCCAGGCCCTCCTCCAGCACGGGCTCCTCCAGGACCCCCAGGACCACCACCATCACGGCCCCCACCTCGACTCTGATCAGACCTGCAGCCTCAAACATTGAAGTGTGCGTCCTTTTGTTGCTGGACAGCAAAAACCTTTGGCAGTGTTTAGGGGAAGCTAATATCTACTTGGTAAGCAATGAATACACTAGTCACTTGATGACCGACTGCGTGGTAAATGTCATGCGCTATTTTGTAATTTGAGCATGTTTTGTGGTTTAGCTGTAAAATGCTCAGTGGTTTTTGTTCGCTTCTTAATGAAAACGCAATATTTTATCAGAGGGTGAATGACTCGTTCTTGTTGGCTAAGGGTTTTAACTTCAATATTTCAGGTACCTTGAATCAAATGACCCATTCAAAGTCTTCAAACAAACCAACTTTTTGTCTCAAATTGTTATATACAACTGCAACTTTACAATCTGATTGCAACTGCAGGGCAGTTTATTTTCCAAATTGTATTTATTTCCATGTCTGAAAACGAGTTTTCTACCATTTCTACCATTATTTGTGATGTATGATATTCTGGCATGAAAAGCAACACTGCATCAAATGTATAACTTCATACTAACACAGTAAAGTGAAAGACTGCACCATGATTGTATCTTTATGGTAATAATGTTTCGTTTTTTTGTTGTTGGTTTTTTACATTTTTAAGACTGAAATGGTCCATCGTGTCATTTCTGTACTAACAGCTTTTTTCAAATAAATATTTTTATGCCGAAACGTGAGCATGCTTTTTTCTTTCTTTTTTCATTTTTGGAGATCCTCTCAAAAGTAGAATGACTGACCAATTCATACAATTTTTCCATATTTGACACTTTATATATTTATGTATTGCAGTATCACATAACATCTAAATATTTGATATAGATCCAGAGGGCTGAGATAGTAGTGGGCAAAATTAAAGGTGATTTTTTCATGTAATTTTAAATCAATACAGTTTTAATATTGACTAGATACAGTTCATGTCAATGATAAAATATATAATCTTCTGAAAAAAGCTTGTCAAAGTTTATTACATTGTAATTGACCACCAAATAGTGGACAAGCATTTCCTTTTTTTTTTTTTTGGAAAAGGATAATTTCACCTGTCACTGCATATCCCAGGTTTATCTTCAGTGTTTCAGGTTTTACACCAAATAAATTGAAATAACTGTCTTTTCAGAACAGCAAAGAGCCACAATCTCTAAGTCCAAAATAAATAACTCCTCAGGCTTTCCGCTTTTTCTGCATTTTCTTTCCAGATAGTGCCCCCTTCTGGGCTCCTCGCACCATACCCTTAAATTGGCCTTGAAGCTTGGCACGCTTCCTGAAATTCAAACATAACATATGTATTTACGAACATTATTGTCATATATAAAAATTCGTATGGATATCTCCAATTTTATGTCATACCTGCGATTGAGCTGAGCCTTTTTGAGTGGAATATAAGCGTAGGGATCAAGCTTTCCTTTCTGTTTCATGTCTCCTTTTCCTTTCTATAAAAAGAAAGACACAGGCAAATTATTATTTTTCTTGAGAGATCTCATAGATAATATACACTTTAGTAGAGTACCTTTGACTTATACTCGGCACCAGTGTCTTTTCCCAATTGTCTGTGAATACCAGAACCTCCAGCTGGGAAACAAAAGCTTTGTTTTAAATAAAGGTTTTGAAAGGCAAAAACATAAATAAATTAAGAAATTACAATTATAATTACCTTTATATTTTAACTCTGGTTCAATGTCCATTTCCTCATCAAAATCGTCATCTTTAAACCTTCTTTTCTGTGCCTTTTTCTAAAATATAGACACATAATGAAGAAATAAAATGTATCAACAAAGAGAAGTTTGGGACACTTACACTTTTAACTCCCGCCTCTTCCAGAATATCATCCATTTCTCCACCTGAAACATACATGAACATAAATAGATGAAAAGGTAAGAACAGGAAATAATAACATGCCCGTTAGAAAATGAACATACCCTTTTCTTTAACATCCTCCTCCTCCTCGTCTCTGATGATAAGACGTCCATCTGAAGTCACCTTGAAGCCGTTTTCTTTCTTGCTGCTTTTTTTCAGCTCCGGATTCGTGGCTACAACATTGGAAAAAGCATAAAACAAACATTGTAGCAAGATAGCAATGATTTAAAGATAAATTAATAGGTTTTGTCACCTAGAACTCTCTGAGAAACTTTAGGATCCAGGAAATTAAGTGGATCATCTTCTTCTCCTTCTTTGAGCCAGGCTTTTGCTTTTCCCACTTTTTTCTGTGCTTTTTTAGGTTTAGCTTCATCCTCTGACATATCAGTGTCAGACTCCGCCAGGATATCCTCAATACTAATATAAAATGTATCATTATGATATTTTCTCAAACACGTTTTCCTTCAAACAAAATACAGATGACCAAAATACAGCTTGGTACCTTTCACCCTTATTTTTAGGGTTTTCTTCTTCGTCATCAGAGTCCTCCTGCTGTTCTGCTGCCTGCTTTTTCCTTTTGTTGCGAGCTTCGGCCTTTCGGATGTTCGCAAGAACTTTGTGATGCTCTGCAGGCAGCATACTCTTCACCAAATCAAACCTAAAACGCAGTAGAAAGGAAAAAAAGAATGTTAAATGCCATTATAAATGGTATACATGATAATACAAAAACACTTACCCAAACTTTCTGATGAATCTGGTAAAAATATTCTTCAGTTTGGTCCTAAAGTGCCTCCTTACATCATCTTTAATGTTTCCAATGCCCTCCATCTAATCATGTAGTGCAGTCAAGTTTAGTTTATACATGACACAAAAGCATACATTAAGTACAGTAAATTGTGCATACCATGACAGTAACATGGGAGGCTAGTGTTTTGGGATCCATGACAAAGAGAATGACTTTTATGAATCCAAGGGCAGCTTTAACAATCTCTCTTGTCCGAGATGTTAACAGGAGACAGATGTTATGTAGGAGCTGCTCCATAGTGCAAACCTCTATAGAGTCTGAAAATAAAAACATCAATCAATAACTGAAACTGAGGGTGAGATGTATCCGCATTTATACTTGTTTTACCTTTGTACTCAAAGACCAGTCGGGTCAATGCTAAAACTGTACAGGTGATCATCGTGACTGAGCCAGTGAGTCCGGCATAGACCAACACCAAATACTGATCCATGGCATCTGAAGCAAGAGCACAAGAATCACTATTTGAGCTGTAACTTTCAGTCACAAAATTAGTGCACTTTTACAGTATCTATTTAATTACCGTTTGGGTTCCCACAGAAACGCACAAATGCTTTTCCTATCTCCACCAGAAGGTTATAGGCATTTTTACGAGCTCCAACAGACACCTCTTTTGTACAGATGATGACCTGAAAGAAATAGATTTTGTGATGGACTGAAGCTGCACTCAAACTGGATCTAGTCTGAGTCCAATCCCTCTGTATCTTTTTTTTTTTTTTATGTAAATGTACCTCTGGCAATAGGGCAGTAATAAAGTCCTTGTGCTCTTCTCCAAGCCTTTTTACAATGTGAAGTAGGCACTTTAGTCTTGGCTGGAAAAAAATACAAAATGCAAATACATAAAACAATCAATCAAACAGTAGCAAAGTTTATTTTCTTTTTCTTTGTGAAGTGGCCTGACCCGTTTTGCTGGTGAAGATGCATTTTTCAAAGTCTCAAGCAGGCTGGTTTTAAGCAATTCCAGATTTTTAACAACAAATGATTTACACTCTTCACTCTCTCCACCACACAACTCTTCTAGCACACGGTAGGCCTTCTTCTGCATCCCTGGCTCCTTGATCTGTGAATGCACAGAGCAGAGGAAAACATAAGACCAACAAAGAGGTTTCAGCAAAAGTAACAAGTACAACATTTACCTCTAAGTATGGCTTTATAAATTCAAAGGTTTTAGTCATTGTGGCCTCATCTACGAAGGGTGCCATGGCAACAATTAGGTCCATCATTGAAAGCCTGTCGAGAGAGAATGGTAGTGAATACCAAAGTGTCTAGAAAAGTAGATATTACAAACTAAATATTAAGTGTGTGCAATTACCGAGTGAACTCTGTGTTGTCAGCGCCACTTAATCTTTCTGTGGCTTTTGCCAAGAACGTACAGATCATCTTAAGACAAAAAAAGGAAAATTGGTCTGAACTGAATGTTGTTTTGGAAATGTAAAGCATTGTATTTTTGGACATACAGAAAAATGTAAGCTATAAAAAGTGTATATTTAAAAGGTACAGAATTGTTTTTGCATTAAACGATCAACTCAAAATACATAACAGTACAGAATCTACAAAATCTAAATGAGCTTGCTAATCTCTGCATCTGAGAAAAATATAGGTTAGTGAGAGCTAAATGTGATCTGGATCACATATTTTTTTCTGATCTTTTTTTTCTTTCCAAAAATCAGAACTCTGCTGCAAAATCATTGTCAATATCATTGACAATTTGACAGGACTTAATCTCGATTCAAATTCGATTAATTTCCCAGCCCTTCCCTGAACGCACCTGTTTTTCCGTTACAGTCAAGTAGACTTTGATTGTGTCGAGCACAGCCATCCTATAGGTGCCAGGCTCACCTGCAGGCGGCTGCTGGCTGTACACATTGAAAAGAATTGGAAGAAAGTTTTTAGAGAACTTTCCCACTTCTGCTTTTTCTTCATCTGCAAAAGATACCACCAATGAGTGTTAGTAAAATGACTTTACAAAAGTTAACAGATGGGTTGCAGTCTGTCTGTACCTGTGGTGCAGCTCTTGTTGATAACTGTGCGTAAAGCCTGGCACACTGTCAATCTCAGATCTGGTTGCTCGTTAATAACCGTGCCAAGAGTGCGGGCTATGCCTTTAAATGATGCTATAAGGTCAACACAACAAGTGCAGAAACCAGGAAGCATGGTCCAAATCTGTGACAGATTTTCACACACTAAGTTTGTCAGTTACTTATTTTAACTTGCACCATCAACAATTGGGCCTCTCTACCTGAAGTTGTAGTGTCTGGTAGACTTTGGCTTCAAGTTTCTGTCCGGCTTGTTCCAACTCTTCAGCTACAATGTGACAAAATCATATTAGTCACAAGATTGATGCGGTTTCTTAACATTTAAAATTTTCTGTCACGTTTTCATAATTATTAACATTTTACTGCCAATCACACCTCTCTTTTTGAGTGTTGTAGCCAAAGGAAGAAAATATGAATTAAAGAATCCGAGTTGGGTGTTCCTCACATGATCACGTATAACAGGAATCAGCCAGCTGCGTGGGAACTCCAAGTCATCACTGGCGAAAAAGAAAAAAGTCAAATCTGTCAAAGCTAACTAAAAATAAAGCCAAAAGTATGTGGACTTACTCATGGCCAGTAATATTCAGCGGCACAGCACCCAACACCACTTGAGGGCCCATTGCCTCAACAGCAGCTCCAACAGCAAGATCCAACTCTCCAGTGAAAGAAAAGTGAGGAGTGGAGCGTAGATCTGCCAGCGACTGAAGCGACTGCACAACACATTTATAGTCAAGCAAATACATTTTTTAAAAAAAGAAAAAGAATTCCTGAACCTGAGCTTACTTACCTTGGTCATGATAGGGTGGGCCTTTTTTCCAGCAGCTTTGTAGAAACAGCCCAACATCTGGAGGACAAAGGGCCATGAGGCGTGGAAGCGGTAGGAGAGACCTTCTTCTGCTATTCTGAAAAATGCAACACAAAAGTGAATAAATTATTCAGAATCAGTTTCTGGTTCTACAACCACTACAAAGTGAACAGAACAAATGTGCACCATTAGAAATGCAAGTATTATAATCATTCAAAATTCTAATCTGTTGATGGAGAAAGCAGCTTTGGTAGCCTACTTGAACATTTTGCAGATGTATGAGGAGCTTCCAGCTGAAGTTGTAGTTGTGATCAAGCCCATCTCTTCTATATGCGGGGCAACACACTCAGTCAGCAGTGTCTGAAAAATATAAAACAAAACTTATAAATAAACAACTAACTTTTGAAGGTGTGAAAATCTCACATTATACACTAAAAGTACCTTAAGTGTGCTGGTAGCCGCAGAAACCACTTGTGCATGAGGAGACAACAAACAGGAAATGGCAGCAGAAAAGAGCCGAGGGAGATGTCCTAAACTTAAAGAAGTCTGCAAACTACAAGAATAAACATTGATCATGCTGTCCTGAAAGAGACACAAAATACAAAATAACCAAGTGTTTTTAATACCTTGCCAGGTTAACATGGGCTTTTTCCATAACTGCCAGCCATGCCAGTAGTGGCTGCAGATCATTCTCACTGGGCAAGTAATCATAAAGAGCCTGAGAAAAGAATGTGTTTTTAATTCAAAAACGGTTTCTGAAGTTATAAACATGGAAGATGTGAGAATACATACAGTGATAATTTGTGCATTCAGTTCTGGGGACATCGTAGAAGCTTTTGGTTTGCTACTAAAAAGTTTATGAAAGGCTTGCATGGCACTTGCAGTTACCAACTATAAGAGTCACAAAAATAAGTTAATTAAAAGCAGTGAGTAGGCAACCAAAATAATCTGACTGCACTACTGAGTATTCTCTCACCACATGACTCAGTGTCATCACTCGCAGCAGAGTCTCACAACAGGATTTAACAGCCCCAAGAGGAAATGATCCAATCAACTCTTTCAAGAGGCCTAGTACATGAAGGGTAGTGGTGTCTTCTTTGCTTCCTGGGTCAGAAAAGAAAAAACTATTATTACTGTGTACTTATAATATACCCAGACTACAAAATGTGATATGTGTAGTTATTATGAAGTAGTTACCTCCAGCCTTCTCCATTTCTTTAATGCAGAATTTTGCTGTTGTCATAGCAACAGGATGATGAGCAGGTGCGTCATCTTTAAATAGGAAATCACTACCCCTGAGGATTGAGCACACGCCCTGCTGTGCCGCCTTACGGACCTGAAAAAGTGTAATCCAAAATTTAAAAAAATAAAATAAAAAGACAGATTTATAAGACAAACCTATAACAAAAACAGAATACCTTTGGCTTGCTGTGCACGGTAAAACTAAGAAGACCATGATAAATCTGGAGTGTGGATGGGTACGTCCATACTGAAGCCTCCTGCTTTCTCAACAGGGTGGCCAGACATGACAGAATCTAAAAATAGACAAATGTACATTCCAAATTCAAAGCATTATGAATTGATCAGTATTGACATGATTCTCACCCATCTAAGTGCAGATGCCGAGTCGCTTGTGGCCTGTTTGGACATAATATCCATCAGGGCTTTGCTGGTATCTGAGAACTTGGATAAGAGAACAGGGGTAGGAACTCTGAAGTAAAAATAAAAATGTTATAGGTGTTAACAAACAAACACTGATGCCAATTTATTAAAAAATTATAATAATAAATCACAATACCTTTTCATGACAAGGTTAAGAAGATATGCCACTGCTGCCTGTGACTCCGCCGAATCAACAACCTCTAAAGTGGTCATCTAATAAAATACCAAAATGGTAACAGTGTGACTATTTTGTTAATAGTGTTCTACTGAATATATGCAAAAAGCCGTACTCACCAAAGCAGCAAAATATTCTGTTTCTGTCTCTTTGCCACCTTGAGAACGGATGACCTCTGTAACAGCAGCCAACACTGCACAGATCTGTTACAAGAAGCAACAACAAGAGTGTAAAAATGGGAAACACAATTAAATTAGACTATATCGTTGCAATCCAGGCGCACCTCTTTGTGGGCAGCCGAGTTGGATTCCCAGTAGCGCTGAACTTTCCTAAAGGTGAGGTTGGAGCAGTCAGACAAACCACTGAGGAAGGTGCCAGAGGTTCGATCTGACAGTGCTTCCTCTGGCTCCTCATCCATACTGCAGGCGTCTTTACGCTGCTTGACCTCCAGTGGACCCATCTGCAGCTCATTGTGCAGTGTCAGAGCATCAACTGTAAGATCACTCTTTTCTATCCGAGGAGAAATTAAATTACAAGTTCAAAACAAAAGCCATAATAAGAATCCCTTTCCTTTAAAAATAGTCTAAGACACAAATATAAAAAAAGCTTACATACAGGAATGTTTGAAACAAATAATATATACTGATTAATTTCAGCTGTGTGTTATATTTTGAGGTCTAGCAAATGCTTTGATGCAACTATAGCAACATTTTGCATTAGACAAAACAGCCATAAAACAATTGGACACACAAAACATTCAAAACTTAAAGAGGAAAAGAGAGCTTATAGATAAGCTCCGATGAGACACAGCAGATCTGCTGTGTGGCAACGCTTTTCGGCTGTTGTAGTAAAACTAAAGCTTCAAATGCAAACTAGAAAACAATATTCACGCCTGAGTTAGATTATAATAACAATAACGTTACATATAAATAAACATTTTGTGCATGTTGTGCAAGTCAAGTCATATAACAAGCCCTAAAAACAACGTATTTTCAGCAGTGTTTTGGTCCTTGAGGTGAGCAGGAGCTAATGATGTAGCCCTGACCCACGTGCAGAAGCTTACCAGTGGGTCGACTAAAGAAGCGACTTTTAGCGGCCTGTCTGAACCTGCTCGTCTGCGGGTTTGAGTCACTGCTGTGCCCTTTTTTCCATCGTTTGAGTTTCGATCCAGTCCCGGACCGAAGTTTCCCCGATTTCACCATTTTCGGCGTTGAAAATAATCACATTTATGTCCACAGTCTTCGAACAACTCCAGATGACTCTGTCGCTCAGAGAATGACGTCACGATCAAAGCACGTGGCTAATGCCTGATTTCACGTCACTTTTCCACTTGAGGGCGCTGTTTCCACTACTTTTTCATGCAGGTTTTCCAGACAGTTCACCATTGTGGCGACAGTGGCTCTTTTCCTATTTCATTTCTGTATGAAAAGCGTTTTATAAATGAAGTTTGATTGATTGCTTGATTTATATTGCAAACTGTTGTGTCCTTAGGCAACATGATACTTCGCCCACATTGATATGGTCAGTGAAAGCCAATGGTGCATGTTAGCAGCCTCGCTTCCGTCTGTCTGCCCCAGGGCAACTGGGGCTACCATAGCTATTTACCACCACTGAGTATGTTTGGGGCTCATGAAAAGCGCTATATAAATCTAGTCATTTATTAATTTATAAGTATGTACCCAAGTACATGCCATATGGTTCATGATCTTATACATCGAAGTGAGAACAAAAATGTCTAATATATAATGAAGCAACTCAGATATTGTACTGTCCCTTTGGGTGAAGACTTCACATTTTCACCTGTTAGAACAACACTGGGCAATTTTGTTCTGTTTTGCTTGTACAAAAGATTCCAAACTCAATTCAAACGCTCAATTTATTGCTGAGTATATACAGTTACATTGCATTTTAAAAACTAAAGTCTGTTTTAAATGGCCCTTTTAAGAATAAAGACCACTCTCTCGTGAAATTTATAGTGCACATCAATACATAACAAAATGTATTTTATTTCTATATGGAACCAATATTTACATGTATTTATTTTTTAGCCATTTACATGAATTATGACAAGACCTGTCACTCTACAAAAGGAATGGAGATGGGTTTTACCCAGGCAGCGCAAACTCAGTGCACACACAACTGACATTACATAATGGGAACATGTAAACAATAGAGGAACGATTAGATTAAGTGACAGATGGACAAGCAGGCAGACAATGGTATGTGCATCCTAGTTTTCTAGTAGAATCTAAAGTGATTCAGTGCTTATTCATCAAATTATTTTGAACGAAGGTTAAATACAAAAAGGAGCAATAAAAAAAGCATGATTTCTGTTTATAAAAATGTACACAAAAGTCCACTTCAATTCCATCTAGGAGTAACTTCAAGAAGTATATCCTTGTTCTCTGTATTTCCTTTGTCTTTTCTTCACTCTGAGATTGTCACTTAGGGATAACAGGAGGTGGGGGGTTTGTATTGACGATCACTTGGACAACAAAGTCCTTTTGGATCTTGGCATCTTGCAGTCGAGTTTTATCAGTCAGCAGTTTCCCCGAGAAGAACCACCTCTGACAGGAAACATCAATGTCTTCATGCTCCTGTAGCTGCTTCTTTAATTCTGCAATAGTGTCAACCAGACTGGCTGTGAGGCGCACATCTTTCCCTGTAAGAAAATAAAAGGTGAATGAATACCATTCAGCTTGGATTACATAAAAAATGCAAAACGTGTAGATTTAAAGACATACCAGTTGACAAGCGTACTCGTAGTTGAAACTCCTGTCTGGAAGCAGGGGATTGAGCCTGTTTTTGAGCGTTGTCTGGGACTTTGCTGTCAGTAGATGTTTCAGAGATGAGGTTGACAGGTGGGCCAAGAGTGTAGGCTGGGAGCTGGTAGCGGTTTCCCAGTTCATCATAGCTCTCAGTGAGTGAGCCTATGAACAGAGGAATAATCACTATGAATCTAAAACAGTTAATTGTTAGCGTAACTACAAACAGCTTTGATTTCTACACACTGTGCCATGGTTTAAGTGTACTTTTGGATTCACATTGGTCACGCAGCATTGCTACGCTTATGTAACTATTACAGTAGTAATCTCTGTAGCATGGAATTTGGCAGACTGTCCACTAATGCCGTTAGGATGATGCAATTGTCCTTCAAGTACCACTACATTTAATGCATTAAACCACATAACTACAAACATACCGTGAGGCAGAGTGATGCAGGCTCCATCGACTATTGCTTGAGCTAGCTCTAGGTCATTGCACTCAGCTGCTAACGCTGCTGCTCGCAGAGCATCCCAGATCTCTTTCCGTCCATCAAAGGCTGGAGCTGTGTCCCAAAACTCGTCTCTTTTACTTCTGAGCTGGCCCTCAGTCATTGGGTAGTCACTCTTCCACTTCGGGCGCTCCTTCTTCAGGGGCTCATTGCGTCCTAAAAATAACATTAAAATGTTAACAAGTTATTTTAACCTACAGACTTCAAGTGTTTATAGTTTCTCAATGTTTCTTTTTTCTCAAAAATTATGTCTTTTTGAGAATAAAGGGGCGTTCAAAAAATCAGTTTTCACCTACAATACACAAACAGGAATGGGACAAGACTTTCCATGTCCACATGTACAATCACTGTACCATTTACCAAGAACCTATGTTTAATTTAGAAATCAAAGTGATTATTTATAGTCCAGTGGATTACTGCAAAGGACAGACTCAGATACATGCGGTGTTGTGCACATACACAGGCACACACTGGTGGATTATGGCACTAATCAGGTTCCACATAACAGGATTTATCTGTCTCTAGCGACTAGTTGCAGCGATGAGCACACTTTGGCCAATGAAATAAGTAGAATAAAATGACCATTGGTGCAAATACATAACAAAACCAGTAATAAATATTGCTTATCACATTATTTTTTACGATAGACTAACCAATACAATACGACTGATTTTTTTCTAAACAGGTTAATCACAGTGTTACCATAGCCTTGTTTAACCACAATCCTTGTTATTCCATAGTATAACTTGCTTTTGTTAAATTGGTGAAGATCAAGCTGAATTGTACAAAAGATGCCTCTTTTTGTCATCAGCCTGATGCATGGGACTGCAGAATAATCCAGCACAGGCTGTCCTTTGAAATAAGACAACCTACTACAAAACCAAACCAACCTAGTGTCTTACACGTTTTTAAATAATACATTAGTCGTCACTAAAATATAAAAATATGTGATAATTTCCTTTTAGATAAACTATTCTGTTACCTGTATATAGTTATTTTGATATTTGATACTTTTATTAGTATGCGCTAGCTGTGTACAGACCACAATGCAGTCCATTTAAAGTGCTAATGTCTATTTAATAAGTATGTAAATAGATGTTCTTTAAAAAATTAAGTAAAAGTAAGTAGTAAAACTAAGTAAACTAAAACTTGCTGTTAAGTTACTTACGTTTTAGAAAAATCTTAATTGGTGAATGTGGAGCATGATAGTAAGTGTATTCCCGGGAATTTGGTACTCCCATTGTAGCTGAATGTTATAAGTAAAATAAAAATCAAATGACATCCACAAAATTAAATCCAGCTGCACTGCACTTGAACTGGACGTCCCAAAGCTCAGGCCACTGTGACAATTTCTCCAGTGGGTTAAAAAATACGACAGTGGCTCCACTTATATCCTTCAAACATCCATAAATATCTCAAGATCAATTCATGGAAAGAGACTCTTCAATAAATAGCGCAAGTATGTGTAGGTAACCTGAGTATCTCCAACAGGAGAGAGGCTGGAGGCCTGTAATCCCATGATCCCTATTTAGTGGCAGGACACAAATACCCAGAAACAACATGCTAAACCTATTAACATACAGTCTGTTTGAGGGTTTTCCAGGTGCAGGAGCATGATGTCCCTGATATGCACCATATTTGTCAAATGTTTTAAAGATCTTTTTGGTGAAGCCATGTGACCGTATGTAAAAAATCATACAATAAGTAGGTCAGACCTTGCATTCAAAGTGGTTTTATAGCCCAGATGTGCAGCTCAATACATAATGCATGGCATGCCAACAAAAGCTCCAAACTCCATTTCAGATCTGGCTTGTAGTTATTAGACTACATTGTACCTAATAATTTCTTTGAAGTTACTGTCTTATTCTATAGAGTAAGTGACAAAGATTTTAAGTGCCTCAAGACCTGACATAAATAATTTGGTTTTATTCTTGTGCTTTTATTATGTTTTATTTGTCTCCATTTATTATACAGAAGTAATCAAATTCATACTATAATAATAAAGAAATACCATTACCTCCACGTTTTTTGCTCCGAGTCGGGTTGCGGACACTCCCATGTCCATCCGTCCCCATGGTCCTGCTCCGCCCCACGCAGCCTCCCATGACTGTCCCTGAACATCAAAGGAAAGCATGCGGTTCAATTGGCATGTGTTCATTTCAAACGTAAAACATAACAATGATAGGTTTACTTATAAGCTGTATGTAGCCTATGCGTAAGATAAATAGCATCGTACATGAGAGAATGACAGCTCAGCACTCTTGAGGTCAGACGAGCCCATGTTTATGTCACGTGTACTGCCAGCTGACTGGGACAGCACCAGAGCACACACGCGCCTAAACCGCATCCCACAATATCTATCTAAAAGCTAAATATTTAGGCATACTGGCATAAATACAGTAGAACTATACATTAGAAACAAGCAGATATTAAGCATTCGCACAAGTGTAGACCGTTAAATATGAAGATGCAGATATCTTACCTGATATCCAGTCTGCTAAATTGTGCATCCGTCTGCAGTTTGCTTGCCACATCCGAACTTTAGTGACGTTTCACTTGATATCGAAGTGACAGTCCAAAGATGCAAGTCAGCAGAACAAACTCTGCGACATCAAGACGTGCGCAGCGTGAGCGGATCGTGCGCGCGTGTCCTCGACCTCGACGCGTCAATAAGAAAAGCTCATCCAAAACATTTTAGAAGTGATTCCCGAGCTTGAGTTCCCCCAAACCACAACGAACGAGGGTTGCCCCCACACACGATCCTCTCACACGGCTCCCGAATTAAAGCCGGAGAAGATCATTGTGCGCATGCGCAATCCACATGAGCAACGGGCAGACTATCACCTGTCAAAACCATCCATACAGACCTCAAAACTCCACAATATATAGCTAGACTATAACTAGAAAAAATACCTAAAACGTATCCATAATTATCTCCCCAAGTACAATATAGCTAAAGGGCAGACAAATTACCATGAACACAGGGGAGAAAATCAATAACATTTCATGGATCTATGATTGAAATGCATTACACACTTCTATCCAGTCTTGAGTTTCACTCATGCAGTTATAAGGAAATACATTTTCCTGGCATGCTTTTACCCTGAAGAGTCTATCACATTTAAATTGAATTATAACATTAAAAAAGAATAAACATTGTTTAAAGCACAATTACTTTCCAGCAAAATTGTACACTTTTTATATATATTTTAGATCTCAAACCAAGGGACATTTGGTGCACTAACTTCTGATGTAATACACAGAAAACCCTGCAGATCAAATGTGTCATGAATCACAGTTAATCCTCTTCTGACTCTGTGACGCAATACAAGGGTTTGTCTGCCAACGGACCGAATTGAATAGATACATGCACATAAACACAGGAATAGAACAAAGCAAATATAAAGATTTATTAAATTAACACATAAAAGAGCTGATAAATTACAATACATCAAATTGTTATGTAAGTTTTTCTTAATGTAAATGATTTTGGACTGAAGATTTAAATTATTGGTGAATTGCCACGCCACAGTCTTCACCATTTCTGTTATATACATATGATAAAAAATAAACAATGGTCGACCGTAGAAGATAAAAAAATATTTCTGTCAAATTATATGTCAGTCAGTAAAAATGTATTAAACAAAGCTTTTTTCCTCTCTCTCTCAAAACAGTTAAGAATCAAGTTAGACCAGTTGGCGGACAAAGAAAAAGCTAAATTGACCATATATTAAATCAGGATAGTCCCACTGAGATTTGGAGTGTATTTTTCAGGGGAATTCTGGCCCCAGAAAGAAATCTTCCGTCTTTGCATTGAAAATGGAGACCAGGATCTGCAGACCATCCTAAAGCATAAATGAGGTATTCTGAACCTTTAGTCATATAAAGCCAAAATGCACAAGCCTCTGTTAGCCAACTTGATAGAAAGACCGAACTAGGCTAAATGTGACTTGTGCAAACTGTTGTTGGTCATACAGGTATTAAATCCTTTTTGCTGGCGTATATGTCCCATGTTAAACCATCACCATAAGGGCCATGTTCAGAGGGAAGCAAAACACGCGTCACCCAGTGACTAAAAACAAAGAAAGATATTTGTTATTTTGTAGTATTTGTAAAGCTTTTACAAGATAAAGATGAACCAAACTTAAGCCTCATACCTTTTCCTCTCCACACCAAGGAAGATTTTCCAGTTATTTAGCCTTCCATAATTGAAGGGATTTCTGTATATCTGAAACAAATTTATCAATAACAGTTAATTTTTCATTTGATGCCAACAGAAAAAATACACTTAACCAAACTGTAAAATGTAATTATTTATTGAAGCGCTGGTGAGAACAGAAATCCATATATGTACAACTATAGAAGAGGCCAGAGCTCAGTGCAGGATATGGTTTATTGTTCTTTGTGAAACGGTGGTTACATGTGGCATGGTTTAATATGGGACACATGCACATGTAGTGGCTGGACAAAGGAGAGACGAAGAGTGAACAGACTATAAAGAGGGTTGATGAGTGCAGGTGTAGCAAGGTGGAGCTGAAGATCTGGGAGCGCTCCAGCTCTCCACCTTGATGCAGCTTTCAGGCCAGTCTGGAAATTTAAAACTTGTGTTTTGAGCCACATAAACTACTCAACCTTGACCTTGAGGAAAGGAATGTTGAACATGGGTCTTCATGGGTGTCACTGATGGCCATTGCATGCCCAATGCCATGATAGGAGGGTTTAAAGTGACATGTTCAGAACCAGCGGAAGGAAATGCATCTAAACAGTGAGCCAGACTGGAAGAGCTTAATTGGAGTATCTGACTTAAGTGACGGGACCCGAGTGGTGGACGTGGTGCAGGTGGTGTCACATAACGCAAGTTCAGTACAATCAATATGATTTTCAACAGAAGGCTGGATCTTTAATTCTTAAGGATTATCCAGAATTGTGGAGCTCTGGAGCTTCTGACAACTGCATGATACCACTGGAACAACATTTACATCGGCACAAGTAGACTGGACAGGGCGTCCATCATGTAGATCAGTTGTGTGCATAATGCACAAACTCCCAGCTCTGGGTATCGTGTCATGCTGTTCGGTCGAGTGGAGTTTGTTACAGGCACCAAGGGGTAAAGTCTTTTGGGATGACTCTCCACAGCCGTTGTGGAAGTCGTCAAAGATGTCACATGAGAAGCTTAATGTGCCCTTACGACACGTGTATTGCACAGTAGGCACAAGTAGGTTTGTAGAGTCATGGAATAAGCTATGCAGTGAGCCATCCATAGCTGGAGGATGGGTCCTTAGATCAGCGAAAGACCAGGAGGTCCCATCTTGCACTGGTTTCTGCAAGGAAGGGCAAGCAGCCGGTGAGGTGGGCAGAAGGGAGGTTAGGGCAGGCTGAGGTTCCGAATGAGCAGAAACTACTCTGGCAGCAGATTTACAGGTGAAGATTGGTAAAGCAGATTGAGCCGGCTGATCTGAAAGGTTGATACTGCCCAGGTGTTCAGGACTGCAACCATAGCCCTCACAGAGTGATGAAAGCATCTTCCAGGTCCCACTCAGCCCTATTCTTCTGGCACTTGATGTGCAATGGAGGAGCAGATTCTAAGCGACAGATGCCTCTCGTACCGGCTACATTTGTTTCATTTTTCCCTAAAGTATGCCCACTGGTGTGGCTTGAGTGATCCCTTCAGGGCCTCCATAGATCTTTGTTTGGCTTTGGTCCATTTGTCCATTTATAGGTTTCATGTTGCTCGAAGGACCATGTAAAACATAATTATTAACTGAAGTGCTGGTGAGAACAGAAACCCATAAATGTACAACTATGGAGGAGGCCAGAGCTCAGTGCAGGAAATGGTTTATTGTCCTTGGTGAAATGGTGGTTACATGTGACATGGTTTCATGGTTTAATCTTGGACGTAGTGTGTAGTAGTGGCTGGACAAAGGAGGGATAAAAGAGTGAATGGACTATAAAGAGGGTTGATGAGTGCAGGTGTAGCAGGGTGGAGCTGGCGATGTGGGAGCGCTCAATCTCTCCACCTTGATGCAGCTTTGAGGCCAGTCTAGTCATTTGCGACATAAATAAAACTCACTTGTCCATGTTGTGCGTGCCGCTCAGTCTCTTTGCCATTGATATGTTTCTCAATGCTGGTCTCCCCTCTGGATATCAGAACTGCGTGCCAACAAGTTAGTGCACCCAGAGATACACCTACTGTGCTGAAAGAAATAAAGAATTAATTTTGACAAAGTGCCAGAATAATAACTGTAAGGGTTTATTTGATTTGAAAACTGAGCATAAGGTTCCTTCACAATATGTTTTAGTATTTAAAAAAAATACCTGGTGAGAACCCACAAGAAGATGATAGACTTATTGAACACCTTATCCAAAAATGTGTATGAAGGAGCAGGGGTCTGATACTTAGTCTAAAAATACAAAGACAAATTATTTTTTTGTTTTGTTTCCTGCATTAGTTACCTTTAGTAATGTACAGGAATGTAGTTTTGATTATGTATACCTGCCCAGAAGGTAAAAGTCCAATTAGAGCACCAATCCCAGTTACAGGAACCCCTGGCTTTTCCAAATCCAAATGCTTAATGCGCTAAAGGAAAAGTCCACATGCCCAAGAGTTAGAGACAGAAAAAGGAAAGAAAGGCCCAATCTCTGATCAACGAGACATTTTTAGAAACACCAGAAGCGATGTCTGAGTGAAACCATCTTACCTCAAGAGTGTTGTAGGCATCTAAAAACAGGTTTCTACCACTAATACTGCAATAGACACAACCTAGGGTCATGAAGAGGCAGAAAGAAAAAAAATATCTATGATTAAAATGGCCCACACAGTTATTTAGCCAGGCTGAGGGGCAAACGTTAAGGAACAACACACTAAACAAATATTTTATAAGTGTGATATGTGTGAAATAGAGTGGCAGTCCAGAAAAACTAGCTGTTCATAATACATTAACGGTGCAGACTAAGATCCTGTTGAGAAGGAAGGTCCTCCAGCGCCACAGTTCATTCACCCACAGCTCCAGACCTTTTGCTGCAGCAGCATTGAAGGAAGGCTTAAACGCATAGCACTAGTGTCTCTTGAATAACACAGATTACATACCTTGATTGTAAGTATTTAAAAGCCAGCAGACTATTTATAGCGGTTGTAAACAGCCCTGCGTTGCAAGACAATGTAGATAGTATTTACACTTGAAAGGATACGACAGTGATGGTCCATCTTCAAGATGCACCTGTAGGAACAGCAGAAGCACAGTTTTATTATTGTAGTAAAAGAGAAAAAATACAACCCCCCAAAAAAAGAAAATGTACCGGTTACAAATACCACAGTGGTGAGTTCTTGCTGGTTTGGGTATTATACATTTTTTGCAAACTGACACAAAACGAATGTCACTTTTGACCTTGAAAAATGTAATTTGTTACTTAGTTAATGGATACTGCTTGAGTAATAAATACAGTATAAACTAATTGCAGAACTTACTGTAGGTGGGTGTCCAGGAGAGGTCTTCGCAGCTTTGTAATAATGAAAAGCTATCATTATGAGATTCCAGTGGCCATAGCATACATGCCAAATAATCCAACCAGTGGAGTAAGTTTTAAGAATCATCGGCAGTAAAACAGTGTAGGCAATGATCACAACAGAGCTGGTTAGGATAACAACCAGACAAACAAACACCTTCAATATAGTTGAAAGAAGAAAGATTATTAAAATTCAATATAAACGCATTGCATAATGATGCACAATTTGTAAAAAAAAAAAAAACTAAAAAAAAAACACAACTTACCAGACCAAACCAGCGAGTTACATAATCTACAGACCAGAATACTGGCTCAAACACAGAGTCAAAAACCACATCTGAGTCCGTGAGGGAGTTGAAGTACAGTGATCGACTCAAAACCTTGGTGTAGGCCCATCTTTGCTTTAAGCACAGAGGCAGTCTGATTCTTCCTTTCCTGGTGCATGATCGTACAAGCATACACCGCACCAAGTGAAGAAGAGGGCTGGGGCACCACCTCATTCTGCATCTGCGCCTGTATCCACACCTATAATACAAAGCAAAGTGTGAGGAAAAAAATGTTCTAAAGTATACGTACAATAGTTAGTGACCTTTTTGGTTAACAAGCTATGATGCTATGCCTTGAAATATATCCATATATATAATTTACAATTGAATAACAATTTTAAACCATTTGCCATGTTTAGGTTGCAAAATAGTTTATAAACTCACCACTGCTTGATGCCAATGCCAATTATCTTGACGTGTAATAAAGGCCAATGTAATCAACTGATTTTTAGACAAGTTTGTTCTTATTTGTTTCTGAATATGTGCCAAGCTGGTCAGTTTTGTGTCTACAGACACAGCTGTCTCACTTGACCACATTCCAGTTTGGGTAAAGGCTGGGTGGAGTTGGGCGGAGGTAACAGAGAGATAGAGGTATGGCGCTTCAGACAAGCATAAGAGGTATAAAGTATTATTGTAAAAATAAAACATGCACTAAACAAAATTTAACAAAAACGTATCAACTGGTTATACAAACAACGGTTAAAGCATTGCTCTAACAGCCTAGTGCTCCCAAATCTCTTTTGTGATGCAGTGTGTCCCGACATCAAAATCCGAGTTGCTTGTAAATTATATGTGAAGGTTAATAAACAAATACTTACGAATCATAGGAGCACGCAAATTCGGCTTGCTCTCATTCCCCCACTGGCATGTTAAAGCCACGATACATTATATGAAAGAAACCTGTAAAACAAGGACGAGCAAGAAGAAGCCTTTTGACAGTTTACAGATTTGTATCCCAACCAAGAATCAGTGCGCGTGCGCACCGGAGCGGCGAAATGCAGTGTGGTTGTTTGAGTCCAGAAAGAAAGTGCAAAATATATAGATTTAAAGAACAAAAAACAAGTTATGGCTGTATTTGTTTGAAAATTGTTTTGTAACATAGACTAGTTTAATATTGCAAGGTGTTACGGATTGAAAGCTGTAACTGTTAAATGTTCTTTTTGTTTTAGTCATGGGAAATGTAGTTTCTTTGTAGTAGAAGAGTTCGTAGAGCGACCGAGCGAAGACCGTATTTGCCATGTGGAGTTTGGATTGATAGTTCTAAAACTAGTTGTTCGTGCAAGGTGAAATAATGTCGTTCTGCTTCAACTTTGATGTGGAGCCACAAACAACAGATCTGAAGGACAGTAACGATTTGCAAACCAACGACAAATTTAACGTTAAGTCGGCTAAACATGTGAGTAGTTAGCACTAACTAGCACTAGCATTTTATAGTCCGTATGTGCATGTCGGTTCAAGTGAATGAATAAAAATAACCAAACAAAAATAAATCATTGCCGCTTTCCACTATAATCTTAAAGTGGACAAGTCAGTATAAGAATATAGCTATTTATATCCGGCTGTCAGATTTTGGGCATTTCCTTGTAATATAATTCATGACAATAAATATTCATCCAACAACGATCATCTTATTCATTGTTCTCCAGTATTTGTTCTAAAAACTGCGTAAATATAATTATATTGTCTGTTGAATATGGACATATGATCGTACTTGAAAACTTTGAGAAATTGAAAAAAATAATCATTTGAATGAATTATAGTACTACGATCTTTTTACTTTCTACGTACTGTGGTTATGTTATATGTACACACATATTTAATACATTTTATAAAAATTAAAATTGATGGCAGCTACTAATAGCTTGCTTACACTTTTTCTCTATTGGTTTGGCTCATTTCTTGAAACAGAAATTACATTTTCAAAATAACATGAACAAACCTCCAAACCTCTTGGCAATTGTTCACAACAGAATGGAACTTCTCATTCATTTGATCAAATGGCAAATGCCTTAGTACATGTCTCAATTGTCTCAGTGCATCTTTGCAAATGATTAATTACAAGTAGCCTACAGTTAACACAGTTAGCCTACATTTAGCATATTTGTCAAACGAATAACTCTTGTAGATCAAAACTGATTAGTTGATTTTCAGTCTAATGATGTCAGCATGATATCATTGTATAAGTACTCACATGCACAATAGTCTGTTCAATTGTCAAAATTGGTCAATACTATGAATATCATATATGAATTTCTTGGAATAGTTGATAAATTGAAGTCTTTGTTGTTTGATTTTGTGTTAGTTACTGTATTACAGTTTATTCCTGTAATGTAAATTTTCTACTTCATGTGTATGAATAAAAATTGTTAGCATTTCCTTTGTAATATGGGTGCAATCTGTGATGTCAAACCTTGGAGACTACTCTTAGAGTAAAATCCTTTTTTACTGTATAGTGTTAGCTGGTCCTCTGCCAGTGACATAACAGCTAAACATTTTGACTTGCAGTGATTACACGGTGCCAAGGGGACAATTAATTTTGGGGGCACTGACTATTCATATTAGAAAGAAATGTAGTTTTGACACATAAGTGAACTGTTTTGGGAGAGATATGTGCTTTTGCAGGTGAACCATCCAGATACATTTTGTTAAAACAACTAAGAATGTTGAGAACGTCCGGTCTGTTTCAAGAAATGAGCCAAAGTAGTAGAGAAGGATCTTAGCCATTTTGGAGGCACTGTCTACTTAAATGGGTAAGGGATTTAGATTGAAGTATGAGTGAACCGTTTTGGGAGAGATATGAGCTTTTGCAGGTGAGCTATAGTGTTGTGCAGAACTGTAAGACTGTTTTGCCAAATGATCGTAGAGTTTTGATAATGTAATTTCTGTTTCAAGAAATGAGCCAAACCAGTGGAGAAAAACTGTAATACACAAGGTGGAGTCATAAGAGGTTTGACCCATATAGGAAAGTGCCTACTTTTGTCTGAACAGGAACACAGATTGTGTGCCTAATCAAACTACTTTGCTAAATTCTAAAAGAACTGGCTAATAACAATAAACTTGAGTTCATATTAAATGCACTGTATCATCTATTGATTTTATATAACTATCTTGCTTGTTCTTTCAGGTTGAAGACAAACCCATATTAGCTGAGCCTGTGAAAGAGGCCAGAGAGCACCCAGTCCCAAATGATCCTCATTTCCTCCTTGTCGATGCTGTGCCTGAAACTGTTCAGATCGGGACTCTTCCTCCTCTGCATTTCCTGAATGAGACAGTGTTTGAGCAAACAGCCTCTGAGAGAGATGATGAGGAGAAGATCTTGTCTCGTACTTTGAAACAGAAGTCTGATCTCATTTCTGGTGTTTATGAGGGGGGACTGAAAGTTTGGGAGTGCACTTATGATCTGTTAAAACTGTTTGAAAAAGACATAGAGACATTTGGGGGAAAGATGGTTTTAGACCTGGGATGTGGTGCTGGCCTATTGGGGGTTTTGGCACTGAAGAGAGGAGCCAGGCACATCCACTTTCAAGATTACAACTGTACTGTTATTGAGCAGCTCACTGTGCCAACTGTAATACTTAACTGCCAAGAAGATGATGTAGACAGTGAAGAAGATGAAAAAGGAAAGGGCAAGGGAAAAGTACAGAACAAAAATACTTGCATTAATGACAAAAAGGAACCACAAGATGGTGACCCACCACATAAGAAGCGAGCAATAGACCTTACTCTGAACACAGTATTAGCAAAATGTAGATTCTTCTCTGGTGATTGGAGTATGTTTCTTGCTTTACTTATGAAAGAAACTCTACCTCCTAAATATGACATTATTTTTACATCAGAGACTATTTATAATACCGCATACTATCTTTCCTTACATGACACCCTACAGAAGCTATTGGCTCCAAAAGGTCTGGTTTACCTTGCTGCCAAATCCCACTATTTTGGAGTTGGAGGTGGACTCCATCTTTTTGAAACTTTTGTGGAGGAAAGAGGAGTGTTTTCTGTAGATCACCTTTGGGATGGAGAGGAAGGACTTCAGCGTCATATTGTAGCACTTAAGTTTAAACAAGCTGGTTAATAAGCGTGTTTGTCTCATGTATTCTGTTTATTTTGAAGGCTTTGAAACATCCAATAAAATATGCTATCTCAATATCATTAAGTGCTTGAGAAGTTTGAATGTATCTGCCTGTAACTGTATTGTGTATTAAAGAGGCTGTTACAGGTCTTTAGATGCACCAGGAGGAAAGAAGGGAAATGGGCTCACTGACCTTTGCTAGTGATTTCCCCAGTGTTCAAACAGCAGCATGAAAGCCAGGATTGTTTCTGAAGTCCAGCACAAAATGTCAATTGCAACTTATCCCACTAGCCTGAGGATGTAGTTTGAAAGTGGACTCTGGTGTCACCGCACATCAATAGTGGGGCTGTATGGGGTCTCTAGTACTTATTTTAGAACTGGCCTGTGTTGGTTTAGTGGGAGTCCTTGTCTCTTACTCTGAGTAAATATTAAAGGATAGTAACCAGGAAGCAAACATTTTGCATAAAATCCCCTATTTGCTTACCTCAAGGAAATCTATTGTAATAAACCTGGGATTTTCTGAGGAACTTCAGGCCCAGTTTCTCGTATTTGAAATGACACAACAAAAGTGAGGAAATACATTTACAGTGACTAAACAATGATCCATAATACAAAGGGTTGTTTCAAGTATGTTCATCTCTGTATGTCTCTCTACACTGACATCATAATTAAAATAAAACACTCACCTAAGCTACACAATCACAATTTTGCGTCAACAGCCCTCATCTTCGACACAAGGATGACTGATAAATGTTATTAAGCAAAGATAATGTGTGCTGGATATGCCTGCTCAAACACACAACAGGTACTTTTTTTTTAACTGTTGCATTTTGTGAACAGAATTTCCCATTCATTATATTGTAATTACATTATGACTGGCAAATTTATCTCAAATGTGTACAAACATAAAATTGAGGCAAGTGTCTGTTCAAATATGTCGGTGAATTTCAGAGTGCATTTTGTCATCATCACATCATCACAACAGCTGTTCAGAGCTTGTGGGGGAATTCCTGGTTCCTCCTGCAGACTTGGCCTTTCGTCTGCTTACTTTATGGGAACAAGAGGGCTGGGCTAAACTCGGATGGTTTTCCTCAGAAACTATTATGTGTTGATTCACGGTGAGGGGGCGTGCAGTTCACTCCCACTGTTTCCTTTTTACTGGGAAGTGACAGTCAGGCTTACCGTACAGGGGGAGGGCATGATAAACAGAAAGGGAGGGAGTCTGCCTAATGGCTTGTGTGAAAGGTGGTGGTATTTAAGGTTCTTGGCGGGTGAATGTCTGTCACTGTGCTGTATCCATTCATGGAAGTGGGACATGCAGGTGGACAGGTCAAGGATGGCTTTTGCATGGGACGCCCGCTGAATGCTGAAGTATTTGTTTTGACTGAGATGGGTCCATGGAATAGGTTCAACTAAATTTGACTTTCTTACAGAATCAATGGAAGACTGTTAGTATGGAACTTTTGTAGTTCTCAAGACATGGAAAATAAGCTAAATCAGGTAAGTATAGAGATGGTGATGACTGAAAAGATTCTGTAATGTTGTTTTATGTGTACATTTCATTTCAATATGCCTATACATAACATTATATGTTGTGATGTGGTTTAGATTGTATTGTTGTGTTGTTTAAATTATATTATACCATTCAAAAAGTAAGCCTATATTATCAAAATGCCTTTGATATGATGTTTATTATTATTTGATGGTTAAATTGTTAGATTAAAGTCTACTTCGAGAGATTTATTTTTTGAAACAGGCAGTAAAACCGGTTGCTTCTCGGTCCAACTGCCAGGGAGATAGCAGTTTCCTGAAAATGTTCAGGTGTGGCCTTCCTTAGACCATTCATTGCATCTATCCTAAAAGAATGTATTATCCTATCATGACTCATGACAAAGTAAACACTGAATTATCTGCTCAAAGGGTCAATATTTGACTCTATCACTTCAGTATGGAGGAAAGGTGATCTTGAAACGTATGACAGTTAGTTAATATCAAACTTATAGTCCCAGGGTTCAAAGAGACATTCACAAATGACCACAAGTTCTTTCCCTACAGTGTGCTGTTGTAATAGATGAGTCATATCAACTCCCGGTCAGTTCTGTCACAAGGATTTGAATCTGTGCACACAACAGTGTGTAAAAAGCCAGGCAAACTACTTTCAATGACTGTAGTGAACCTTTGTGTGGAATAGCCTTAAATGTTATTCTACGTCGAATAGCATATAACATTTTCCATTGCCAGAAGTAGATAGAGTAGCCAAAATTCAATAAAGTAAGAGTAAAAAAGTATTTGGGGAAACTATTACTCAAGAGTATCTAAATGGGTGTAATATCTGATTTATTTGAAAACAACGTCATTCAAAGGATACAAACCTAAATAATGCACAAAATCTGGTATTTTCAATGGATGAACAACTAAAATGAGAAATCTAAACCATATCTGAAGGAGTGGTGCAAACACAAATGTGTAAATCATTTGATATTTTCAACATAAAACTGTCAACTGCAGATCCACTCGCAGTGGGAAGAGCAACTAAAAACTATTCTCAAGTAAGAATGCTGCTACTTCAATTAATATCACTCAAATTGGAGTTAACATATAGAGTGCGAAAACAAAAACAGAAGTACAATTATATTTTTTTAAAAGTTACTCAAGTTAATGTAACAGAGTGACTGTTTTGTACAACAGTACATTCTTTGTACAGTTGTGTCTATTTTAATCAGACCTGGGGCTATTACACAATTTTCCAAAGAAGGTTAACGTTACTGAGTCACGTTTGCATCACTTTTCTCAAGAAATAAGCGGGGAAGTGTGTCATTCTCTCTGGCCTTACACCAGTTTCTGTTTCCAGTATTTGATGGTAAGTGCTCTGCCCTGAGAACTGTATTCCATAGATGGTGGTGTTCAGGTTTCATCTATGGGCTCAGTTCTTTTGGTATACCACCATTTTGTCTCCTAATTAATAAAACCAATTTCCTACCTGGGTGTAGACTGTTGTAAATGTTGTAGATATGTTATGCATTAACTGGTTAATAAAGTTTGCTTAAGTCTCAATTGTATGACTTGTGTGATTCATGATCTTTGATGCTAAACATATATATTTCTGCTATACAAAATAACATTAAACGCAAAAGGCTCAGGATACATGGGGTAAGAATAGGTCATTACAACTATGACATAAAATGTAAAAACAATTGCAAACAAATATTGATTAATTACAAAACATTAAAAACATTGTCTTTTTTATTTTCACATTTTTATTTGTAATTAAGCACTTCATTATTTAAAGTATGTATATTTAGATGTGTTTTGATTGATATAGCACAAACCCTTTTTATTTGGCCATGAACATTTGTCAGGATTTCGTTATTTTAGCCTACTCTGCACCTGCAGTTTGAATAAAACTGTGCATTCACGTTTGCACAAACACCTTGAAAATTGTGACTAAAATGTGACTAAACCTTGAACTAAACCCTGCCAGGACCAGACTTTAAACTGGGACTAGAAACCACGTCCACATCAGAACTAAACTGGCTAACCAGGCTAGGACACCTCAGAGCACATCAAAGTGGCAAACTCAAATGAGCAGACTATAGCTGGCCTTTAAATCCCATTTGGTATTGGCGATTTTTATGATGTATTCATTCTCCTTCTAATTCTACATACACTAAAATGTGATCGGCCAAATCAGTACACATTAAAAAAAAGCTTAAATCTAAAATTTAAGATTAAATCTGATTGGTCAAGTGGATTGTCTTTCAAGGGCGTAACTTATCTTTGCAGCCAATAGTGCTGCAGTGTGTTTCCACAGCGGTGAGCAACAGGCTGCGGCTCCACTGCTCCACAGCAGCGGACCTGGCTTTTGTTTTAGGCTTTACGCCTGCAAAGTTGTTAGCCAAGTTGTTCTAATCTTTGAGTAACGTTTAGTAGCACATTCCTGTAGTGAAACATTTGTTCAGGTGTTTCACAGACACAGTTTTCGTTCCTAAGGCCGTGCGATGGATGAAGCACGGCCTACAAGCGGACCCCAGGCCCACGGGATGGTGCCTCTGTTTCCCCCTGGACTGCAGGCGATATACGGAGAGTGTCGGCGGCTTTACCCGGACCAGGCCAACCCGCTACAAGTTACGGCAATCGTTAAATACTGGTGTGTAATCTCAAGTGTTAGACCTGTTTGGTAGGACTCGTGTTTCGTTTGTAAAGTTTTGCAAACTGGACTTTTGGCTAACAGCTAGCTCCTATGCTATTAGATTGTAGTTAACATTAACTGCTAACTACTAAGTTCTGTGGCTTTTACTAAAAGTACTCATGTAACTTAACAGTCATAAATAGCAAAGCTTAGCTGGAGATAAAGTCTTGACAAGACCAATATCTTAAAAATACAAAAATACATAAATGTAACTGAACTCTTAGTTTTGTGTAATAAAAGCCTAACGTTAATATATTTCAACTCTTAGATTGGTGTAATATAGGCATAATATATAACTAATTTAAATAGTAAATATTTTATGGACTTTTGCACATTAAAACCACAAAATCTAAGAAATGTATTGCATGTTTCACAGGTTAGGAGGACCAGACCCACTAGATTACATTAGTATGTATAGAAATGTGGGGTGCCCGTCTCAAGACATCCAGGAGCATTGGCACTATGTCAGCTTTGGACTGAGTGATCTTTATGGCGACAACAGAGTTCACGAGTAAGATCTTCATTCCTTTTTATTTACTTACTTATATTCTGAGCTGCTCCTTTAATCCCCCTGTAGCCTACAGATTATGCAAATGATTGGTAATGTTGAAAGACTTTAACAATGGACCATCTAGTGCCAGCAACCTTATGAGCTTTTCTCATTGTAATTCAACTGTTTGTTTTGACACTCTTTTTGGTCTTAATTGCTTCACATGAGGAGGAAAATGCAGCTATTGATGTTTTTGTGTGTGGCAGATTTGCAGGGGCTGGCGGACCCAGCGGTTTTGGCTTTGAGCTCACATTTAGGCTTAAAAGAGAAATCGGAGAGACAGCACCCCCAACATGGCCAGCTGAGCTCATGCAAGGCTTGGCACGCTATGTGTTCCAGTCAGGTAAGAGTCAAAATAGGTAACAAATATGTAACAAAATTCATACATGTGATACGTCGTAAAGATGTATCTGGAAGAGATCAGGTTTAAAACTGTGTAAATTAAAAGATTCTCTCCGCTTCCACACATCCATTCTCTACACTCCAGCTGGGCTCAATTTGCACTTTGGGTGGGCTGAGCCCCTGGGCAATATGAATGTGACACAAGTTTGCGTTCCAATCACTTGCATTCAATTAGTCTGGTTGGAATAAAATGTTACCTTCCAGAGTGTTTAAAATATTTTAAATAATCTTTTCAGTAATCTTGTCATGGATGATATTAGATTGACGTAAATTAACTTTTTTCTCCAGTTTTCTTACTTTTTGTATTGTTTTTTACTAGAAAATACTTTTTGTAGTGGTGATCATGTGTCGTGGCACAGCCCTCTAGACAACAGTGAATCCCGCATACAACACATGCTGCTCACAGAAGATCCACAAATGCAACCAGTTCACACACCATTTGGCACAGTGAGCTTTTTACAAGTGAGTAGTATGTTGTTTACATTTGTCATCTAATGTTCTAATGTCTATTTTTCTAAACTTGTTAATATTTAACATTCTAACATAGATGTTGTCTTTTGCAGATTGTAGGTGTGTGTACAGAAGAGCTGCAGGCGGCACAGCAGTGGAATGGACAGGGCATTCTGGAGCTGATGCGTGGAGTTCGAGTGTGAGTCATTTAACTAAATCAAATAAGGCATGTTTCGATGGTTCCAGTGTCTCCACTGCCATAAGTGACCTGTACTGCCCTGTCTGATGAGTCTGAATGGGGCAGTGAGAGGTAATAGCTCGCTTTCGGCTGGTGCTGGCTCGCTTTCGGCTCCCGGAATGCTTTACCGTGAGATGATTGTACAAGAGAGAACACAGACTGGTGAAAATTTAATGGAAAAAGCAGATATAAATTTTACTAAATTAAACGGTGACTTGAGCTTGTGATAAACCACTGTGTTTCTGGTGATGATAACTTTCATAATACATTTAACACTATCCAAACCCAACACATTTCATAAAGAGATAAACATTAAAAAGCAGTGTAGAGGTGCAGAGAAGTTAAATGTGGAAAAAGCTGACGATAAACCAGAACTTATTTCTTGTTTTCTCTAGCTTTAGTCACATCATTTGATTGCATATCTTATTTACATATGTGGTTTGTTTTAGTTTGATTTTCATGTAAAATATATTACTCGGTATTGTTAGTGCAAATCATGTATTGTATGGACCACTGTAAGAATAGCGGCAGCTTTATGTGGATCCAATAAATAAATAAATAAATAAAATCCAACAAGGCCACAAACTTGGAATTAATATACTTTTTTTGTTGTGAATTGCGGAGATGGGCCGCATGAATAAAAACTATAATTCAGGTATGATTTAGATTTTCTTAATATATATAATTTATATTTGGGTAACGTCAGATGCTCACATAGCAGACCCCTGCAAGCCAGGACCTTGCCATGGCCATTCTGCCATTAACTGAAGTGTCCCGAGACAATCCAGAGTGACCAGTCTGGGGGATCTGGGCCATTCGAAATTCAAATTATATTTGTTCAATCCCTCAGTATAATAATGTGCAGAATTTTTTATTTTTATCTGTTAACAGAGCTGGTGGCCCTTGGCTCATTACAGACATGAGGCGAGGCGAGACTATTTTTGACATTGATCCACACCTACAAGTAAGGCTTAATTAAGTTTTGTTGGATGAGCTTACATTGTATTGCTGTATAGGTTTGTGTGTAGTTCTTTGCTTGTGTTGATGATTGCGTTTTTTTGTTGCTCTTCTAAGCAGGAGAGAGTGGACCAGGGCATAGAGGCAGAAGGCTCCAACCTTAGTGGGGTCAGTGCTAAGTGTGTGTGGGATGATTTGAGCCGACCACCAGAGGATGAGGAGGACAGCCGCTCTATCTGTGTAGCTTCTCAGCCACGGAGACTCTCAGATAAAGGTACTGAAGTACCCACGTGATCACATCATATTGTTTTGTTCATTGTTTGATGAAACAACATTTCATCTGACTGCTGACAGACACAGAACAAATAAGGGAAACCCTCAGAAAGGGTCTGGAATTTAACACAAAACCAGCATTACCACCCATCAGCGGCCAGAGGCAGAACCACGACCGACCTCAGTAAGTCACTATATGGTCATGATGTAGTACCTGTTGCTCTCACATGCAGAGCAGGAAAATAATTTGAACTGAATTTACAAAATGCATGTGATTGAGGGGCCGGGATCTGAATTTCTCAAATCACAATAGTACAAGCGGACAGCATAGTATGTATTCAGAGACGCTGCATGTTAACAGTGCTCTCTGACAACACTAAGAGAGGCATTTAAAACAGCCAGGACAATACTGGATAGTCCTTGTTTAGACCTAGTACCTAACTGCTGGTCTTAGCTCAACACAATCTATTTTACAAGGAAAATAATGTGGTTTCTTTTCTTTTTTTTGGTTTTGTTAGGCTTTTTTCCCAATTTTTTTTTTCCTTTTTTTTTTTTTCAGAAGTAGGAAGGATAGCTTGGAGAGTGAGAGCTCATCAGCCATTGTTCCACATGAGCTAGTTCGAACACGACAACTGGAGAGTGTCCATCTAAAATTCAACCAGGAGTCAGGCACACTGCTTCCTCTCTGTTTGCGGTAAGTTTTTGTCACTATTTTAATTTCTTTTTACTCACGATAGAGGTTTTATACATATTAAAACACCTAAAGATTTTATATTTCATTCTCTGCAGAGGACATTACACATATATTCAGAAATGGCAGCTATTGCCAATTGCAATTTGATTCATCTTTTTGCTGTAGTTACACCACTGACTGAAAACAAACGTCTTTTTTTCAGAATTGGGATAGTGTGTAACTTACTGTGTATATATATTATGTTTTATATATTTGACAGGGGGAGACTGCTTCATGGGAGACACTTTACCTTTAAAAGCATCAATGGAGACACTGCGATAACGTTTGTGTCAACAGGAGTTGAAGGAGCATTTGCCACTGAAGAGCATCCATACGCAGCTCATGGCCCATGGCTTCAGGTGCCTACACACAGAAATTAAAATTAAATACACGCGCAAATCTCTTCTTACCTTAATCTTTTTATTTTTTTCTGTTTAGATACTGTTGACTGAAGAATTTGTGGAGCAGATGCTTTGTGAAATTCGAGACCTAAACACTCATGAGGAAGTAAGTTAACATAACACTCTTAATATTACGGTACAATTGTTTTTAACAAAACAATAAATACATAAAACAGAACATTGTTTTTACGTTTTACAGTCCAAGCTACCTAAGGAGTACAGTTGGCCTGAAAAGAAGTTGAAAATTTCAGTTCTCCCTGACTCTGTGTTTGATAATCCACTGCAGTGAGAAGGATGGCTGCAGGTACAATTCCCTGAATGGACTAACAGGAAAAAGTGCTACCATAAGACTGATACTTCCACTGAGAAATGCAACGTGTCTGCTCACTATTGTTACTGAATTTATATTAGTGCCAACATTTCTCTGAAGTTTGCTGCTTTCAAAATGCGACACCCACCTCACTCAATTGATCTGAAAACATCATTATTAGCTGATGTCTTAAGGTCTTCTGAGGTCAAAGGTTAAATTCCCTATCAATTTTATCATGCATCTTATGATCAACAGACTTGAGATCCTTGCAATAAAGATGCTTATTTATTGTAGTGGTGGAGTACAGCCAACAAGTATACTGTTTTTGAGTGTTGTATATAATATATTAATTTGTGATGTGTATAGAGCAATGCTGGATATTTGTTTTTATAGTCATACCAAAGTTCTCACGTGTGCTCTTTCTTTGTCTCAGACTTCTACAAACCTCAAAAAACACTTTTTCATCTTATGTTTTGTATGAAATTTCACATAAGAGCTGTATGACTGATCACTATTCTTCCTTTGATGCCATTATTCAGACTTGTATAAGTTCTATAGTGCCTTTTAAATTACAAGTACTTGTAATTTTACTCAAAACTGTCTGAACAACATTAATCATTCCATGCAATTAAGAGAGAATAAAGTTACAACTTCTTCCAAGTCCAGCAATTTTTCTTCACCCTGATGACATCTTTTATCAATATTGTCAACAATTTTAATTATTTTAATTACCTTATTGATCATCTCAAAGTGAATAGACTGGAGAAAAAAGATGGAAAACTCTTGTTTCAGTGGCTATGTTTACATGGACACCAAAAATCTGATCATTATCTGGAGTTATCTAATTTGCAAATGTCATGTACAAAGTTACATGTCAATAATTTGATGTTTTTTCCTGATTGCACACCTGTACAGGTTTTGACAAGTGAAATTATTGACAAAAAGGGCAAATGAATGTGGAAAAGACAAAAAAATGACATTAAAAATGTTAAAAAACTGAAATAATTGATGATGAAAATATAAATAATAAAATTCATTGCACTTGGTCTTCCAATACAGTTAATCTAAAAATCCACTAATTAACGGACACATGCCAGTTGATTGTCAGATTTCCCTTGGACATGTAAACACACACAAAAATCAGGTGAAATTCTTGGGCTATGTGATTTTTAGTTTTCTGAATTTTACTGGCCATGTAAATATGTTTGCTCAAGTTGCCCCAACCTCTGCTGTCTCTGGGGCTGCTCCGGCTCCTCCCTCTCTCCGCTCTCTCGTGGGTCACGTTGTTGGAGGGGAAGTCGATCGTCTCAGTTTGTCGGCACTTTGCACAGCATAATGAACGCGTGAGGAACAGCTTGGATAAATCCAGCTCATATCTAGTGGATCTGGAGAACTGAACCTGGGAACGAGTTTTACCACGATCTGGAGCGAGTGGAAACACCAGACTCCGCCGACGACATGCTCCACACATCCAAGGTAGCGCTCGCTTTTTTAGTAGATTTTGCTTATGAAATTGTGATTGAATTAGAATGAAATAATTTATCGAGTTGATGCAGATTTTCCAGCTCTCGAAACATTACAAACTACTGACTGTAAGGGAACGACTTTCAGTGAATTGTGGGTAGGCTATTACACTGCAGGAACACTTACTGATAAGGCGCACCAACATATAGGTTGTTTCATAAGAAAAAAATAATGGTATTTATAATAGCCAACATATCTTGTTTATTGTTTTTGTAGTTTACCATCCAGCTGAAGTCATGATTGCAAGTTGGAAAAACTGTTTTGAAGAGGAGCTCTTGTGTCCCATTTGCCTGAATGTCTTTGAAGAGCCTGTCCAGTTACCGTGCAAACACAACTTCTGCAAAAACTGCATCTGTGAGGCATGGGCCAAAGACGGCACTGCTGTGCGCTGCCCTGAATGCAACCACGACTATGATCCCAAGCCCACGCTCGACAAGAACTTTAATCTGGACAACATCGTGAAGCGCTTTAACGCTCTGAATGCTGAGAAAGTCCCTGCTGCGCTGCACTGTGTCCTCTGCCGACGAGGGCCCCCGCTGCCTGTGCGCAAAGTGTGTCTGCGCTGCAAAGAGCCCTGCTGCCAAAGCCACATCCATACACACCTCCAGCAGCCCTGCGCGGCCCCGGGACACCTGTTAGTGGACGCAGAGGAGCTGAGTGCCTGGACCTGTCCCAGTCATGAAGAGTACAGACTGCTGCACTGTGAGGAGGAGCAGGTGGTTCTGTGCCCCTTCTGCTGCATGTCTCACTGCACCAACCAAAGGCACACCGTCTGTGATGTGGAGACTCAGCGAATACAAATGCAGGTATCTAAGTCCCTTCAACAAATCAATGCTTTACCAAATCTCCATGGCACATTGTGACACACGTTTATTTCCCCACTAGGCACATAATGTCATACACATGACATGCTTTTTGTCTTTTCTGTCCCATTTTTGTAACCATAATACATCCTGAGCCATTTGTTCACTTTGGGTAAACCATATGATGCAATCTGAGTTTTCACATGCAATCTGGTCATGTCGTCAGTGCTGGGGTGGATTTTTTGATGAGTGCAATAAAATCAAATGCATAAACTGATTTATTCAATAGCCTATTGTCAGAAAGCCCTGATGAAGACCTTCACAGGTTGAAAGAAACGCATCGGCGTCCCTCTGCTAAATAAAGGACTTTTATATTTATATAAGAGTGCCTTGGACTGCTTTTCCGAGCCCCTGGATTTGAAAGTGCATTACATTCAGTTTACCTGGGTGGCTTGATCATTCATTCATTCATTCATTTTCTACCGCTTATCATATGCTTTCTAATTTATTCCTTTTTTGTCTTTGAGACGCACCTGATTTTTACTGGACCCATTGATGCACCCCCACGTCTATTTCTAGCCTATTGAAGTGACTTCACTTTAGAATACTGAACATTGTAAACTCTTTCAAATTAGCCTATTGTTTTTTGACAGTCACTTTGTTTTATGCGTTCCCATATCCCTAAGACATTTTAAGTATTAAACTGGATGACATGTTTGGGGAGAATGTGAACTGCTGCTTAGACAAGTTATTCCTGGGACAAAAGATGTCTGTACAGCCTTTTCCACAGCGGCACTGTCCGGCACTGCACCCACCCATCTTTCTCGCCTTTGACAACTGCAGGTTTGCAATTTAGAACTACTTACACAGGAGGGAGTTTGGCTCTAGTTTGTAGTTGGTAGTAGTGATAAACTTGGATCTTGCATTGAATAGTTAGAAAATGGCACAGTATATTAGACTTATAAATTAGATTATAAAAATATTAAAGAAAGTATTATTTTGTGTAAGAAATGACAGTCTTTTGGCTTTAAAAAATGTGTTTAAAATTATTATTGTGGTATCAAAATCAGTATTGAGTATCAAGCTTTAGTATCGTGACAACACTGGTCCAGTCTGTGCTAAATAATATACCGCTTGCCTTGTGACCAAAATCATTATAACTGCAAGAGTGGTGTTCAACTTGTCACTGGTGTTGGTCGAAGCATTTCTTATTTCTTAGGCAACAATGTGTAGGAGTAGGGGTTAATGTCCATGACTATCTAACCATTTAAGTCAAAACAATCTTTTATTTAAATGGTTGGTTTAGGAGAGTAAAGAGGAATATTAAAGCACATTATTATGATGGGAAACAGACAAAAGAGTGGTCCTTCAACCATAGCCTCACCTCATTCCACAGTAAACTATTGCCGTTTGCAGTTTCATGTACCTTGAATGGAATGAGTGCTCTCTAGATTTCCCAGAGCCATCCATTGACATCCAGCATGGGGAATAGTTGTCAGTTGATTGTGAAAGAGGCTCTCTGTTCATCGAGCTCTTCATTTAAACATGAGCTTCCTGGCAGCCTGTGGTGTGTGCCTAAATAGAACAGTGGGTAAATGATCATTGGTGGGTTTAATCTTGATTAAGGTAAACTTTCACACACTGTACACAGAGCCATGGTTGGCTTTGTTCTACTGCTATTCCAGGCAAACATCTAAATAAAACTAGAACCATGGAGAAACTGCAAAATGAAGAAGACCCATAAAACCCAGACTTTTATGTGAAGAAAGGAAAAAAAGATTAGGTTATTTGACCTTACTAAACATACCCCTGTGAATATACAAGATGTGGGCATTTTTATGAAATCACCATTATTATTTATATGTATCTGCTTTTTTGGCTATGTAAAACTCAAACTTGTTAAAGCAGCTAAAATTGCCTGCTGCTGAGAACCATACAGTTAAAGCTAATACTAAAGACCATAGGAATGTCCACTGTGTACATCTCTGTAGTCTATATCACTCATGTTTTTGTATATATTTCTCTACTCTCTGCTCTTGGCATGAGTGCAAGCAGAACCCCAGTGCACTTTGCTTTTCTTCTTCTACAGCGCTCATGCACAGGAAGACCAGCCTGCTGTGTGTGCACATAGACATGACAATCTTTCACTGACACAGAGGCCAGAGCAAACAAGGGCACTGATGCATGTAGCAAAATGAGAAAGCACAAAGGGTAGACTCCCCCACCAATGCCTCATACAAAGTGTTCTTATATAAATACTTTGTTTCCATGACAGCAGGTACGCTCCTACTAAGGTCTTTTCACATATACCGTAGAGCCTGTTAATTAGAAATCGTTCTGCCTATAGTTATTGCTTTGAGTGCATATTCTTTCAGAATAATGTTTATTGCTCTTTATGTTAAATGTAGCAGCTAGGATTGACAAGCTTTTGCAAACTTTGTGTTTGTGACTCTGGTTAAGCACATAATCTCAGTATCTCAGTTTTTTTCGATTGTTTGTGCATTCTTGTCTTATTTTATGTCTGTTTGTCTCCTCAGGCCATGCTAATGAAACAGGAAAACCAACTGGAGGATCGTGTTCAGAACATTGATGAACACCTCACCAAGCTGGACTCTGACAAGACTTTGATCAAGGCACAGTGACAATTTTCTTCAAATAAATGTAGACTGATGCTACTTAATAGGGAAACTGTGGAATAGGGTGTAGAGAAGGTTACCCTTATACCGCTTCCAATAATGTACATGGATGTACAATAACTACATGGATGTGAGAGTGCAATTGTCTGCCAGTCTCCACCACAATCTTACCTAATGAGATAAGAGTAACTAGAGGGTCTTGAAAAGCCGGTGCCACATAAGAATCACTTATTATGCCTTTGTATAAGTTTTGACTCATGACCCAGTCTTGTGTGAGCTCTTTGGGTGTCAATTATTATAACATACTCTTGTATCTTCACCCCAGGAAGCGGTTTGTCAGTTAAAAGAGTATGTACGGGCTCAATACCAACGAATGCAAGCGCTGTTGGAGCTGAACCAGACTGAGACCATGCAAATGCTGGAGGGTACTTATATCTCTTATGTAAAGAAGAACTCTCAGCAAGTTGTGCAGCTCAATGAGATGCGCTACAAAGCAGCAAATCTCCTGTGCTCACTGCAAACAGTCGTTCAGAGATCACACAGTATCAACCTCATGAAGGTATGTTTAGGTGTTTGTCCAGGTCCAGATTCTGATGTACATACTGAATAGCCATTGTGTTTCAGAACACAAAACCATACCAACTTATGATGAACAGGTGAGTTAAATGCTTCATAACCTGTAAAAAGGCCTAATTACTTTGACGTGCTTGTGGATCTGTTTTTCTCAGGTTGCACTCACATCTCAGTTGTTCCATTCCTCCTATCAGAGTCAGGAAGCTCAACTGTCATTTGTTTCTCTCTGAATTGTTAGCAAGAGAGACAAATTTGCAAAAAATACTGTCTGGTACGCAATATCTACTATAGTTACTATTAATTTCATAATGATTTACACATACTTTTAAAGAGTTTTTAGTTCACCAATTTTACTTGTGTTTTTCAGTGCCAGTCAGTGAAGGGTCTGTTCTTGAACTTGTCCAGTCTCAAAGGAATTCGCTTTACATGCATACAGGTTCTTCTGGGTTGCACAAAAGAAAACACAGCATGGCCTTTTTAGACAAAAACACTGAACTTGCAACTTCACAAAATCCTTCATCTTTACTTCACATCAGTAAAAAGCCTTTTCTCAGTGACGAGACTCACAGTGCAATTTATTCCTGTGACAGCCTGTCCCAGAGCCCCCACAGTGTCCACAATCAGAGGCAGCTGCTGGATACTTCCTCTCACCACCGGCTGGCCCTTGGCCCTGGCTCCAGTCACCACTCAGGGACAGTTTTTCCTTCTTAACATTTTCCCAGCAGAAGTGCCTCCCATCCAGCCACTATGTTTGAAGGAAGAAAGGTACTCATGTGTACGCTGAATAACTGCTGCTGCTCCCAGGCCGTGCCTGCACACACTGCCCCCGTTTATACTCCTGCGGAGCACTTCTCTCTGTCCTCCCAAGACGTCAGTCAGCATTCATCCATCCCTGTTAGTCAGCCTCTGCATCATTTTCCAGTGCGAAGTATGATGCATACATCACAGTCCAACAGACGGCCAGATTTTTATGGACTCTACGGACAGTCTTCAACAAAGCATTATGGAAACAAATAAAACATATTTTATGTGGTTGTTTTTGGATCAGTTCAGTATCTGCTGTAATGTAAGGCGACTAAAGCAAGGCTATTGACTCAACATTTCCCAGTTGGGTTGGAAGTGTCTGAGGAGTAGGAACAGATTGCCCGATTAAACTTTAAAGAAGAAGAGGAAGAATCTATTTAGGAAAGTATGTACATTTCTGAAGCAAAGTTACAGTTGAAGTGAGCTAATCTAATCTAAAACCAATATTTTCTTCTGTCAAAATCCAACAATTAAAAAGGCCATGTATTACAAATAACAAATTATAGTAATGTTGTTAGCTAAGTGCACTTGTTTGACGGTATTAAAGCAAGTAATGCATTGCACTCCAACTAACTAATCTAACTTACAAATAATGTAACCAAATTCAAACTCAGTATTTATAAAAAAAGAAAAGAAATAAAAATATAATAATAAATAATAAAAATATATTTTTAAAAAAGGCTAGTCTTTCCCTTTTTGTCCCCTTATCGGAGCAAGTTGTCAAGTTACGTCAAAATAATAGCTCAAATCTCCTCTTGTCACAACCACCTCCACGGATGCCTTTTCCGGGGCAGGCTTTGGGTACAAGCAGAAGAGTTTTAATGAGGCCTGGGACAGCAGAGGGCTTATCTGTCAGTCAACGTTTTACCATACACCTCCCCCGTTTTGATTCAGCAGACTGAGCGCTAAATTTATTTTTATATATTAATGCAATGCAACAGATTTTATTCAACCAGTATTGCATCGATAAACATAGCACAAAAGAAGGAGGGACTTATATTGTCTGACATATTGCAGGGTCTGACATTTATTGTGTGGCATATTAGAATTAATCTTCTGGACCCCTTCTTTGTGTTACTGTTATAACAAAAAACCCACAGACATTGCTGCAGGTAACCACCTCAGAGGCAGAGATCAGTAGCTTGTAGCAGCGTTGTAGAGATGTTGCCCATTTGTTTTGTTGGGGTTGTGCCATTTGAGACTATTTAAACAACTTATTTGTCGTTTGCCTCTTTTTTAAATGGCATCAATAAAAGCCCATATTTGATAAATGTATACACAATATTACAAATAAAGTAATGTAACAAGTAACTAAAAATGAGTAATTACTTTGCTAAGTAACTTCCCCAACACAGATTAGGACAAACTATTGATCTGCGAGAGAATTCATCTATATATCTAGAAACCCTAAACAAATTGAAGTAAACAAAACAATGCACAAATGCATGTCACTGAATTGACGATTAGCATGTGTGGTGTATAGACATACACATACTATATTCAAATAGGTGTGAAAGAACAAAGCAGTGATACCCAGATGTTGCAAAGTTTCCAACATAAACTGAGGGCATGTATATATTGTTTTTCATGTGTAATTCATGTATGCTTTTGTGGGCAGGTTTGGTGCTCTTGTTTTAATGAATATGGTCTGAGCATAGTAAAGGAGAAGTACAATCAACTGTGTGCAAATCTGTGTTGCACAGGGCACAGTTAACTGTGGTGCAGCCGTTTGCACCGACCAGTCTAAGATACTTGGAGACTAAAATTGTTCTTTGTTTGATCAGCTTCCAAATACATCATTTTAAATGGAATATAGCGGCCATACATTAAATGTGAGGGGTATCGACCACTACCATTTGTTTTGAGGTAAGGCCTTTAAACCTGTTCAAGGACAACCACCAAATACAAAGGGTTGTATTGTGTGTGTATTGATCTCCTATTTGTGTGTGTATCAGTGCCATATACAGACTATAATCTCAATGAAAACAATTAAGTGAAAATTTTCTGAAAATCACCCGTGATAACGCGTGATTAGCAATTGAAGGGGCATGTGTTAACAACAACAACATTAACTACATTGGGGCAGATAATAGAGTATTGAAAAGCGTTGGAAACCATATTGATTATACAGATTATTTTAAATGTATTGGTTGCGAGATGTCGCGGACGTAGTCAGTAGAAAGTGTACCTGAGGATTTTAGCATGCAGAGCATCAAAGACTATTTGATTAACAGCAAAGATTCAACAGGGACAGTCTCCGAGCTTTGACAAGCCTCGAGGCTTATAAATTCTTCAGCGATGGCTACGTACAGAAAATGAAAACTGCTTGGCATAGTGACATGAAAATATCGGACGGTGGTTTATTCCTGGTGAATGCTGAGGTGATGGCTTCTACGTCGCGTTCTATCTACAGGGCATTTGTGTGTGTGCTTCAAGTGGGAAAATCAGTGGAGCCACTGCAGTTGCGTTGCTCGGTAAGAAAGTGTTATTTCTTCCTTTGAAGAATATTACTAGCCAACTCATTGGCTGGAAAAATAACTGTAGAACTTTGAAATGCTTGATTTATTAACATTTTAGATATATTCATTGTGTTTATCTTAAAGTATATGTCAAAGACAACTAAGTTGTTATGAATACTAGGAAGAATGCAACAAGTTAACCCACACATGTACATGGTTTTCGTCTTTGCGATGCGGCTTCCCTGTCTGGAAGTGGCATCCACAAACTTTAGTCCGCGTGACCAGTTTGCCTCGGCCATGTTGATTTTCCGTGAGTCCTGTCCGGGAACTCATAAAAACCACACTCGTTCCCTTCTTTATCCCTTTGTGGCCTATATCTGGTAAATTTGTCAATGCCCAGGTTCAAAGTATTTTTAGTTTTAATTATCAAAAGTTTCAATCAACCAGTATGAAAAAAAAAAGATACATTTGTTTCCCAATATAGCCCAGGTCTACAGTAGAGTATTGAAAAATAAAATCACATTGCTGTTTGGGATTCAAGCCTGCTGCAAACAGTTAGATCATACATGTTCAAACTGGCTGTTGCAGAGCAGGTGTTCGAAGCCTGAAGCAGCTGCATACTGCACAATGTACAATATAGTTTTATATAAAATGCCTTCTTTTGGAATAAGCATACTTCCATCTGAATCAGCATCATTTCCAAATGACTGAATATGGAGAGAAAGTCAACCTTCAGTATTTGCCATTGTGTACATCTTTTCCAGCCAATTAGTGCAGTCTAGACAAAAGACCATCATCATCATCTCAACTAGATCTAGTTAGTCAGCTATGTCTTTGGCACAGATAAATCATCTGTGTGTGAACTGTTCATTTCAGTGTTTTTCAAGCATCACATTTAAGGTTCATGAAAATCTACATAAAATTATGCTAATAGAGTTGAGCTACTGTGTGACAAAGTTTTTCATGAATGGTTGGATGAATAGTTAATTTGTAAATATGCACTGTGTGCTAATGTGCTAACCTGTCTAAGGTTTGTTTCAGGTGTACATAAACACAGATGTAAAAATCAACATACACCAAATCCCATTTTTATTAACTACTCTGAATAGAAAAACACAATTTCCTTCCTGATCCCAATAACAGGGGGCAAGTGGAAGTGGCTAAATCAATGTTCTTATTTTTTTAAGTTTGTGTCATGTCCATAACAGTCAGTGTGACTGCTTATTTTGTTAAAATTTAAAAAAAATGAAGCAAAACAGTCCTTGCAAGAGCAACTTCTCTTGCACAGAAACACTGATAGATTACTCACTTGGCTGCAGGTGAGAAGTAGAAAACAGCTGATATAAAAGAAGTGTCATGTTTACAGTTTCTGTTTCTTTTTTGCTGGTTTTATGGGGCTCAGATCTTCATCATCATCTTCTTCAAACCCATCATCTTCTTCTCCAGACAAGTCTGAATCCTCAGCGTGTGAGGCTGCCAAAAGACAAGACAAAAAATTGTATTAAAAAAAAGTCAGAGCTTTGCTCTTATTTATTTATTTGTAAAAGGGACAAAGTTAAGTTGTTAAGTTAAAGGTTGTATTGACAGTATGTCGCATGTGCTTCTCAGATTTAAAAACTTAACCACAATTGAAATTTAACCTGCGACGCCAGCAGACAGAAACACAAGTTACCATACCCATACCAACTTTATTTATAAGGCACTTTAAAAACTTTTTACAGTCGGCCAAAGTGCCGTACACAAAACAAACAAAATCACATAGTATTAAAAGCAAGGGAAAAAAGGTGCGTTTTTAGAAGTGATTTAAAAACAGACAGAGATTGAGCCTGCCTAATCTCTAAAGGCAGCTGATTCCACAGTCGCGGAGCAGCAACTGAAAAAGCACGGTCCCCACGAAGCTTGCGTTTTGTTTTTGGGACAACAAGCTGCAGCTGATCTGCTGACCTGAAGTTGGTTTTAATTGAAGAATTTGATGATCAAAATTGGATAATTGATAATTATGAGTAAAAGAATATACAAACTTTTTTTTTTTTTTTTTTTTTGTTTTTGTTTTTATGTGAATCAAAAATCAACATAACAGTCAAAATCTGTAAAGTCAATATTTGTTTGAGCAAAGCTACTTTAGATCTTGAGACATAGAGAGGCAATATTTAGGAAATCTATTATTTACTAATTCCTACATATAATTCATTATTTTCAATTACCTCTGTCAATCATTATGTAAATTTATCTTAATCTCTATAGGTATATGGAATATTTAAGTGTTGAAACCCTTTGAAATAATAAACTCAAACCATAGTTCCCCCCCCCAGGGTCAAATGCATGTACACTTTTCCCCAATGTAATATGTGAGGTATTAGTTGTAGTAAAACTTACAGATGAGGTGCAGACCACTAATATTTACTGGTCCAGTCCCCGCCTTGAGACGAATGGTCACTGGTGCTTTGAGCTCAAACTCACCCAAACTCACCTAAGAGAAGTGAAAAAATGTGACGTGAGAATTTATTGTGTAGTAATAACAAACCCAGCAAAAAACACAGAGGCAATTATAGCAGAAATAGGTTCAATGCAAATATACAGTCAACTTAAAAGTGCATTTGACAGGTTCCCATGTTTTTCGAATTATGACTTTATTTGGTGATAGTCCCTTTCTGAAATATTTATCACAGTTGCGGTTTGTTGGAAAAAAAAATAGAGAACTGAAGGTTGAAAACTACAGGAAGTAGGTCTAAAACGGAACGGAGTTCTAAAACGGAATCCGTCCATCTACTCTTATCTATGCCACCAATGAGCGAAAATGCAGAAAAGTTTAAACGTAGACACATTAAAATTGAAAGTCCACGCGAAAGTGTGTAACGCAATGTAACACATATGGCTGTTACACTTTGGTTGAGTGGTTGAGTGTGAGAGAGACACAGACAGACAGACCACTTCAATTTAATAAAGATGAACTTTGATCTTAACTTAATCTTATGTTGTTGTTTTTTTAATCCATTTATCTAAAATACAAACATGTCCCCCAAACGTTGTTTTCTTTTTTTCAAAAATTATTTGAAATTGTAAAAAAAAAAAGTCTTACCATGGGGAGGCAGTTAATGTGAAGGTTAGCTACAGGTACTGAGATTGTCTTTCCTTGGTGGTTCATGGCTGTCACCTCCACCACGTTGCACTCCTCTTTTGCACCTTCTCCCAAACACACCTTTAACATAATAGTATTTTATATTACATTAATTATGTGCAAATTAAATATGTACAGCCCGGTAAGACACACTCCTTATTGACATACAATGTACGTGTGCAATGTACATACTGTTCTAATTTCAAGGAAATGCTCCGTGTCATCCTCCTCGTCTCCTTGGAAAGTGAAAAATGGCACTTTAGAGGATAGCTCGCAGCCTGACACACAAAATAAGAGAGAAGTAAATTAATTGTGAATTTACGACGGAAGAAACAACATAGATGCATGTCGTTTTAATAGTCGAGAGGACAGAGGGACCCACGTGTGCGCCAAATGAGCTCCTTCTATTAAAACACAGCCACAGTGACTCACTGAAAATGAACCGCTCCATCGTTGATGGTCCACTCAGGCCGAGGTCTGAGGAGTCCGCGTCTTCAAAAGACATTTTCAGAAAAAAGCTATGTAGAAGTTAAAACTAAACCCGTGAAAAAAAAAACCCGTCGACGAATTCATGCGTCTGTGTTACGTCATCATTCCGCGATCGATTGATTAGAAATTCATGGGTCTATTAAAATAATAGAAATATCATAGGTTGGATCAATAGATGCAGAATCTATAATATAATTCTCTTCTTCTTGCACCATTCAGCCAGGAAACTGAAATTTATTTATATTTATTTAACGAGAGAGGGACAGTGCACAATACATGCATTGTATCTGTAACATTAATGCTAATTTCCAACTGTAGTCCTTGGGCAAGCTGATGTTGTTCATAAAAACATTTTTTAAAATGGCACTAGAATGACCCTATCATCATAAAAGTCATGCAAGACCATTCATGTCCAATTCTCTCAGCAGCATAAAATCATCTTTCACATACATCAAATCCTTCACTCTTTTTCAGAACTTCAGAACTCACATGTGTGTGAGTCCTCACACACATGCATCAGTCCACATTATGGTAACATGTTAAATATAACATTATTCTCAACTTATCAGTCAGTTGGGTATAAAAAAGTAAAGACAAAAAGTCATGAAGTTTGTTTTCACGCTTATTTATCTTACAGAATTTCGACAAAGGTTTTGTGTAATTAACCCACCCTCCCCTCCCCAAGACTGAAGACTGCTGATTCACGCACACCTAAGTCCTCAAAGTCTTGTCAATCTATATCAAACCCAGTAAGCAAATTAATAGCAAACTGCTAAATCAACATATTTTAACAGTGAAAAGTATCAGATCAAAATAATTCAGTCCTCATTCTGTAAACCAATCATTTTGTTTTACATAACAGAACACACAGTTCGACACATTTTTGAATCAAGGTATAAAAATAATAACACTTTGTTTGACAGCATGTACAAATAGTGTATAATATAGTACATTTTATGCACATAGAGGCGCGTGGCATGCTTATTTTACTCTATTTTTACGCAACCGAAGATAAGTTACTGTAATGACACATGCATTACACGTCAAGCACATCCTAAATGTACATAAAACATCACATTGGCAGGCAGCTACTGAAGAGCAAGTGAAAATCCTCAAACGAACAGAACACTGTGGTCAAAGTGCTTTTTGATAATCATCAACGTAACTAAACAACTGAGTGAGTTTGTAAAAACATTCAACAAACAAAAGGCCAAGAACTGTTTGACCCACACCGCAACAATGTGAGCATCAGTGCTACTATGGTGACAAAAGTTGACCGGGTTTAGTAACCTTGGTGTTCCCAAGAGCGCTTGTTACAGTTTGAGAAGACATTCATGTGAAATATACAGGGGATACACTAAAACAGGCCGAAACCAAAGAACCACGTTGTTATCTACAAGGTGCCATACATAATGCTGACATAAAAAATACAAATTAAAACAAAACCCACCCTGTATACATAGCAATACAGTATTTTAAAATTGCAATAAATAGTCCACTACTATCTAAGTTATTAGTACAATGCGTTTCTAAACTACTCCATTACAGCCTGTCTTAAATATGAAAAAACTTCAAGGCAAAACAAAAGGCATTGATCAAAAGCAAAAGTACAATTGCTCAAACAGAAAAAGGCAAAATATACAAAGCAAATCTTTTATGTCTTCCATTTAAGAAATTAGTATCAGATATAACTTGCCTACATCAGACAGGTTTACTTAACAGAAGGATCATAAATTACTTAAGAAGCTACTCTCCTTAAACAAAAGAACTCTGCAAATAAATGCATGATGTTCCATACTTATTGGTTTGTTAAATGCACATGAACTGTGTTGAACTCAAAGAGCTAAAAATAGCATGGGACATCCACAATGTAATGCAGTCACTGTGCTTAAGGACACAAATCCAGGTTGGGCAGCCGATTGTAATATGTCAGATTGGAGTTCACTTCATAGGGGTAACCATATAAACTGACATGTTTCCCAAAAATTGGTTTCTTATAAGCTGCGTCCCATAATGATGACATCTTTGGGAAAACCATCCATTTTTGCCACTTCAAAACATCCAAGTTTACCATAAAAGTCCAACATTCTTTTATCAGACTGTCGAACTTTGCAGAAAGCTCCATGAGACCCTTAGAATAAACATAAAAATGAAAACGAAATTATAAACAATATAGAAGCTTGTATGTTGTTGTCATTTGTTATAATTACAGGATGGTTACATCAAAGAGACATGGCAATGCTTAATACCTACCATTTGCTTTTAGGGAGGACAATAGACATCCCATCATACTTTTAGCTACACTGGGGTCAGTGACCTTGGCATGAATGTCAACTTTAATGAGTGAAGGGAAGTTGGATAGAAATGACTCTGGAAGACCTTCTTCTTCTTCATGGAAACTTAAAATCATTTTCTACAAAATCATACAAACACAACGGTTTGAACCACACTTTGGCAAAATGCTACTGAACACTACACTTTCAATCAGACCCACCTGAGCTTCTGTCAGGTCCTTCTCATTGTCAGGTTTGTGGTATTTTTCCTGCATGAAAGGAAGCCAGCTCAACTTGCACTTGTTGACAAACGGCTTAACATCTACTGTTCCGAGTGCATAGCCGCAAATACTTTCCTCATCTTCTAGTACAAATCCATAGTCTGAACTCAAGGTGAGGAGACCTCCCACATATCTGTAAGAAAACCGTTTATCTTATTTAGAAAAGAGTTTATCTGACCCAATCGCAAACAAAACCAGAGTCTAGAGCATAAAGAATATTCTTTACCTGTCACCTATGAGGTCTGGATCCTGATCAGAGAAAGGATCATCCATTCCCTCAAAATACATTTCTTTACAGATTTTATAAACAGCAGCCTGAAGAGAGACAAGTTGTTTGACATTTATTTGTAATAGAATAGAAATGTTTGTTCTATGCATATTATGAACTAGTTTTAGTATGGACATTATGGTGGTGAAAATGTGTCTTACCTCATCTTTGGGGTAGTATGGTCTTATGGAATAGATTTTGGAGGTTGGAAGAGAAGGTGGAGGCTGGTAGAAGAGATCGTTTGCCCCATCTATTGGCAACAATCTCTGTGGATTTTAAAAAAGAAAGAATTAGTTTCTCTGCGTGATGTCTTTTGATGATCAATGTATTTGCCACAGTTGTGCCACTATTAAACGAAGAGGAACAATGCAAAACGCCCTTACTTGATATTTCGTATATTAAAAAATAACAGAAATTAACTTGTGCCTTGTTCATTTGACAGTGGACAACAAGCAAACACTTCCCCACAGGTGTTTTCGACAATATTTACACATAGTACATCGAATTGCTTTATAAATTCAGTTTTAATGGGTTGTACTTTGGTCTGACTAAGGTTTTACTGACTGAAGGAGATGCTTCTGTTCCTTTTTTTAGGCATCGCATTTTTCGCTGCGCAAAGCCCTGTTGAGAAAAATAATGAAGCATGCGCAGAGTGAAAAACTCCAAGAAAAACAAAAACAAACGCCAAAGCAAATTTACATTAATTCTCCAGACAATGCGTGTCTGGTTGCTGTCCAAGACTGGTGCCACAGGAAGATTTGATCCTGGAGTATACCCATTGAAAACATGCTTGCGTACCGCTTGCGCTGCGATGCTGCTGCTTGCGCTTACAAAGAGTAGGGCTGGTAATCTGTATGCTTTCCTGCAAAGAAATGATGTGTCATCATGATAAACCTAGTCATGCTCGCTTGCGCCGCTTGCGCTTGGAAAAGCAGCATCTCCTTGGTCGGTTGCTGAAACTGGAAATATAAAAAGGTGCATTCAACTGTTGTCACAGATTTTCATTTAGTACTTTATTCTGTACTTCATGTAAGACTGAGGTATAACAACGCCCAGGAGTGACAGTATATAATACAAATGTGAATCCTAAATGAACACCTAAGACTTCAGCTCACCTTAGACAGACCAAACCCTTTTATGCTTGCAGATTTTACCAACATTACCACTTTGCTGATAGCACTCTTTCGTTTTCATAGCTGTGACTTTAGTGCATTAGATACCTGGAACTCTCCTGCTAGACCTCCCCTAAAGGCCCAGGGCTCTTGGTCTCCTTTAAGGAATTGTGCTGAGGACTGACTACGACACCCTGTTAGGAGCAGAGCCAAGCGGAGATTGTTACCACAGAGTTGGGCTCTCTGATACAGATGAGAGAAATGAGTAGATGGGGCGAAGGGTCAAATGTGTCTAATTCCATATATTTTAGTATAACTTGTAACCAATAAAACATAAATCAACCTAGTTTGGGATCAACAATATTTAACAACAATGTTAATACTCAAGGGGTTTCAAGCAACAAAAGCTTACAAATACAAACTTTTGAGCCACAATAATTATCCAGATCAACTATTTGGAGGTGAGGTACAAGATTTAATTTCAACATCCCAAAACAACTCTTTGCTATTAGCCGACAAGTAATCAGCACGGTAATTGCATGACAATACTTGCCCACAATGTAAAACTATAAGCATTTCCAACTTGATACTGTTACTTACAAGCCACACCTGTTTATAAAGTAAGCTTCAGCTGCTATCACCCCACCTCGAGTGAAGTCACATTTCTGAAACCTGCCTTGTCACATGACTGGCTCAGCATGAGTCGTCCTCTGGACTAAAAGGGAGAATAACCTTCTGTAACCCATTTTAACGGATCGAGATCAATGTTCAAATCTTACCATGAACCAAAACCTGTTCGTCAACAAATCTAATCTATTTCACACAAAATATTTGGGCAAACGTCCTGCTATTTTTCAGTTACATCAAACTGATGATAAACCCTGTCATGTGACCAGACAAACGCAGCGCGCACAAAATCCACGACTGCTTCAAATGAAGACCAGCACAACAAAGCCTAGAGATGCACCTACGGGAAGGAACTCTGTACTCGTCCAGCCAAAAGGCCAAAAGTCCACAAAGTTACAAAGTATATGGCCCTCATCTTTTTGAGTCAGAGCTACATTGAATACAGTATTGCTCATTTTTGCCATTCTATGCCTGTGCCTCAAACACACATTGCTGAGCAAATTGGATGGTGTGCAACAGATTGATTTTCAAGTCAAGTGCAAATTCCCCTGAATAGGTGCATCAAGCTGAGTCATTTCTACAGGCCTACTGACAGAAACAAAACAATTGTTAGAAAGATGCTGCCAAAGAGAAATTTTTGTTAATTTTTCACTTAAATGTCTGCACCTAAATCGCTGCGCAAAATGTGACTTCATCCGGAGGACAGTTCCATTTTACCAAAATATTTTAAAACATTAAATTTGCTTATCTTTAAAACAATTTAGCATAAATATATTTTATACAAGAACATAAGAAAAAAGACAACGCCAGCTATTTGCATACACTGCCCACTGTCGATCCAACAGCAGTAGATACTTGTATTTTGGATTCTTCCATCTGTATATAGTAAGGGGAGAAAACAGTAGAAATATTTATTAGTAAGTATTCTTAGTACAGTAACCAGGAGGTGACTGAGTGCCATCTGTACAACTATAAATTGGGGAGAAGGTTATGATCATGTGTATGAACCAAATGCCTTAAGAGAGGGTTCAAATAATCAATGATATATTGTCATTGGTTCAGTGCAGATTTACTACTTAAAGCCTCTTCAAATGAGTTTGTCCACGTGGATGTGCTGCCTGCTGTGTACTGTGGCTAAAGTCCTCATGTTTAGCCGGATAAGACAGAAACCTGTGAATGAAACTGGGTTACAGGGAGTAACCAAAAGACCATGCTGGTGCTTCTTAGTTTCAAAACTTATTTTAAGGTATATATTACCAATGAATACTTAAACTGTGTCTTGTTGCATCTGAAAAGATCTAGTGAAAAAGAAGAAAAAGTGACGGAGAGAAAGGTGTACAACATGACACAGATCAAGTACAACCTCTGTCTGAGACTACTCAGAGAGGCTACACCTCAAGAACCAACAGTGAGGTTAAACAAAAACAAATGTGTTGTGTGCACCAGAATGGCCTCTCACAGTCAGTCACTCACTCAACTTGCTCTCCAAGCTCGCGTGCGCGGTAGGGCATGGAGAAAAGGGCTTTCCCCTAGTGCCCATACCCACAGACAGTGTGTTACTAGATACACAGCAAGCAGCAACACCATGCTTAGGTCTTCGCCATAAAGAATCTTTACATGTGGAAGTTATTGATGAATTGTGCCATGCAAGTGGCATTCAGTCCAATGTAAAACATGTTAGAAACAAGAAAACATAGAAAGACCATGTCTGGTCTAACCTGTGACCTATTCTAAAATGGCAAGATTGGATCAGGTTTAATTGCCATTTACGAGGATTGATCACTAAGGATTTTGAGTCTTGATGCCATCCTCTGTGATATAGACTATGTGTGAAGAATGTAAACCTTTTATTGGAATTAATTACCTACATATTATGAAACTAATATTTGAAATACATGCATAACATTTAGATATGAGATTTCATATTTTGCTACTAAGTGCTACGTGCCGGTCAAAGGTCTCATATCATTGATAGCATTGTTTCCTTATACATACCTAGCCACTGGACAAAAGACTTCACCATAGAAATGATGCTCTTGATGTCCCAGATGTACGGGTAGAGGTCATATAGGATGGTTCTGTTGGCTGAATTGGAGAGGCGTGTAAACATATGTATGACGGAGCAACACATCTCCTCAAACTTCTCGGCTCTTGTCTTCCATTCTGTCACCTGTAGAAAACACAAATTATGATTCATTAACCTCATTGCATTCACATACAAAAACCACATAACAAATGTGATAAGTCAGATTGGAGCAACCACACCACCTAGTGGATTTAACTGGTAGCACCTATCCACCATTTTGTAGGAAGTATTAAGCTTATTTTTTTCCTTTTTAAGATTTTTCTGGCCTAAAGACTGTATAAGGCAGGATGTGAAATGGGAAGAGAGAGGGTATAGACATCTAGAAAATGGTCACAAATGTGCAACACCCTTAACCACTACACCGCTGGCGAGCACCACAGTGTTTACCTTTTCATCGTCTTTTCTTTTGCAGTTGACACTGACAAAACTGCTGTTGGCTCGGAGCCAGTTGAACTCCTTCAGCATTTGTATGGCTTTGGGTCCATGTTCGTATGGTAGGTAAAAAAGTTCTGCCAACAAGCCCAGATCCTCAATTGTGAGAGGCTCAGCCGTAAACAATGGCTTCTCGTTGGGGCCGGGCACAAAAACATCCTATAGGAAACGACCAGAGAAGATTGTTACTTTTCTAATATATACCAAGTACATAAGGTGTCGCATGATGGGAATACCTGTTTGAGCTGTTCATCAGTCTGCATCGGGGCGATATCACTCCCCGAGTCTTCTTGAATAGATTCCTCAGGAGACTTTGATTCTGTGAGGCCTTCTTTGTCCGTATCCATAGGCTTCAGGTCCTCAGCCATCTTCTCAGTCTGAATAGGACTAACCTGCTTATCCTCTGCCTGTACCACAGGTACTGAATCATCCTGCTTCTCAACAACCATTTCCATGGGCTCTTCCTCAGAATCCTTTTTCTCGGTCTCCACCTTTAAGCACATGCAAATGTAAAAGTTTACTTTTAAAATGTACTTCACTGTAATAATATACGAATAGTCATAATAAACATGTAAATCAGTTTACCTCCACTTCTTCTTCAGTTTGCTTTGTCATAGGAAGAGATAATGGATCCAGACACAAGGGAGGGATTGCAGGAGACATAATTGGTTGCTGGAAGACTGTTGTAACTGTTGTAGATGAGCAAAGGGATGGAGCAGCCATTGATGATATATCTATGGCTGTACTTTTTGCACCACTCTGCGGTACCTGGCGGCCTGAGAAAACGTTTGTCCCTTAGGCTCATCAAATATACAAAAAAACAATACTAACTTATGAGAACACTTACTATTATATTGATGTGGCACACCAAATTCTCCTAGCCATTCTGCGAGGGCAAGTTTCAAGGCCAACTGTGGACTATAGAGCATGTCTGTCTCTAGTTCTTCATCGCTGCCTTCATTCTCCAATTTTATTTGTATAGAAACTGTGCTATCTTCACCATCCGCTTGAGGAAAAAAAAAAGGTTTTCCTCTGTTATTCATCATATTGAATATTATTTCTGATAAAATACATTAGTAATCATTACATACTCATAACAACATCTTTGCGGACACCATTCATGTTTGATTTGTACCATGTGGCAAGAGTGTGGATAGCTACAAAGTTGGATTCAAACTCGCAATTGGGGTTAGTAAGAACTCCCTTCAGTCTAGGGATGAGCTCTGTAGAACGACCCTTGTATGGACCCAGAAATAACCTCTTTTGGTCATAATCATTTGCATGAATGTTATCCCAGATTACTGGTGCTCTTCTGAGGATTTTAGAAACTTCCTCAATAGACTCCACTGTGATGTCTTTGGACACAACTTTGGGACCTAGAACAAAAGAATAATTCGGATAAATACAGCCAACAAAACTTTTGGAAAGACTTTGAACTAATACAAATAAATAAAATATGCTTACCTGTCCAAAGCACATCTACTCCAGGCAGTAGTTTTTCTCCTACAGTGTGGAGGTAAGGCGACTGAGAAACATTTGGGTAGCAAAAGGTTCCACAGTACTCTGTGAAACATCAGAAAATATAAACTATTAATATACCTTGCACTGAATTAGAGGTGTCCATTTATTACAAAAAGTATTTTTCTTTTTACCTGTAGGGCAAAAGAGGAATGTCTGTGGCTCTCCAAGATATTGGTAGATTTCATTTGTAATTGAAACTTGAGCATGTGCAAATGAGCTAAAAACTTCCTTGTCAGCTGGGCACATGTTGTGATCAATATCGTCAAAAAGTAAGGCAAAAGATTTGCAGCCAAAGTGTGTAACCTAGACGACAGAAAAGAGTGGGAAATATTATGCATTATAAAATAGTATTTACCACAGAATTGGGGGTAACATGGAACTCATTCTTGCCTGATCCAATTTTCTTTTAAGAGCAGAAACCTCTTTCTGATTGGAGAAGGTTATATCTAGTCCAGGCGATATTGCATAGATAAACTCTATGCCATGCTCTTTTGCTGCACCGATAAGGGTCATGAGTTGCTCTGGGATTTAAAAACCAAAGGAAAATCAATGCAAATATGGACACATGACATAACACAACGGCGATATAACATCAACGTTATGTTACCGGCTTCTTCAACGGAGTACAGCTCTCGCCAAAACATTCTGTGCTTGTAGTCATCTTTGGGTGCATACAAGTATGTGTTCAGTCCCCACTTCTGCTCCCTATGAAAATATACAAATTCTTCAAGAAATTGTTATGTGTACCTTCTTTTAATATAGTAGAAGGACATACCTCCTGAATAGTTCTTTTCTTTGTTCCATTGTCCATGGACGACCATAAAACCCTTTATCATAAAAGCAAAATATGCAAATCCGCATTAGGGGTGAGTAGAGGTTCTAGCGTGTCCTAGATAATGTACAATTAACTAAACCATACCAAGGGTTGCAAACATTTTAGCTGATTGCTATAATTGAACTTTGGCGTGTTAAATATTACCTTCCACGACCCCGCTGATGAATTTCCTATGATCCGACAGCTCGGCTCCATGGTCGGATTCTTGGCCCGAGCCAGGGGCCTCGACACAAGCCTCTACGGAGAGTGGGCTGGTGCCTGGATCACCGTCGATTTCTGAGGTCTCTACCGTCTTATCTTTTTGAACCATCGCTCCAAAATAACGTTTCTACGAGACTCTGATTCACTTCAAAGGACGCCAATGTGTTGATGATTTAGGTAAGCAGTTAAAGTAGACAACCGAATCCAGAAGAGATCGCGTCGCCGTTTTAGACTAACGTCAGCTACCTCTCAATTTGGCCTATAGCAATATTTCACCAAAATGCAACCGAATCATACATCTTGCACATTTGCAAACACTGAAAAGTATAATTTATTAGCGTATTCTTCGGTAAACGCACAATCGGTCTTTTGATTTCTCTGACCTGGTTATTGCTCTTCTTCCTGTTTACACGAACTGCGCATGCGTTCGAGGCTGGCTCAAACCAGTTAAAACTGGAAAACAACAACGCACAGCTCTAAGCGAATGACCCGGATCACCATGGAAACAAACCTCCTTCAACCGGTGCCGTGAAACCAGATCTATGCGTGAAACGAACCTGGCAAAATTTTAAAGTGCATATGACAAGTTATCATGTTTTTTGGATGTGACAAATTTCTTCTCGATTGAGTTACACAAATTAAGCCCCTGCCATTATTACACCCAAACAGTTCCTACATCTAAATAAAATTAAAAAAAATATTATCGTGATATTAGCGAAAAGTAAGCAGGACGGCATGTCACGATTACTCTACTTCTGTTACACATATAATTAAAATCAAAAGATTTACATACTTTTCATTGGTTTTGAATGGTCATGTGTATAATGTTTCCCACCACTATTAAAAAAAATTGAAGTTGCGTCCCAGAGATTAATGTTACTCTAATGAGAATGAAAAGTTTTGCCCCTCTTTTTTATTAGAAGAATAAATACATCACATTAAACAACAGAGGCAAATAAACTATAATAAAAAGAAACACTAACGTGTTAAGTCTTTCTCTCTGTGCTCTCTTACACTTTACTATATCTGAAATTAAGATAAGATTTGTCACAAAATGTCCTCGTTACTGTCCTCCTGTTACGGCTAAATGCATTATTATGGTGTAACTCTGTGTAGAATGTATATTTATGTACTTTTACATTATGATGAATTAAGCTTGAATTATTTGTAAGTATAATAACATTTGACCCATTTTCTGATTTTATACTGATTTAACGAGAAATATGCTCAGCTATGAAACGATAAGGTTGCCATTGATTAAAACTGAATAATTTAAAAAGCTTAAATAAATCATTGGTATTTCTGCTGCATATTTGTATTTGAGCAAGTTTAAAGTAGGAAAACTTGAGTTAACATATTTATTATTTACATATTTAAGACAAAAGCTTACAGTGTCCGATATTAATGTAGTATGTGTTTTTCACATTTTCTTTTGAAAAAAGAAAATAATGCCTTCCTGTAAGTTAACTAACCTTTGTTTAGCTTTTCCTTGAAAACCTACATAAACCTACATTTCCCATCGCTAAACCGTATCTTCAGCTGTTGTTGAGAACTCAAATGCTTTTCTGAAAAAAGTCCCCCGTTACCTCTGGTCACCCCTGTTACTCTGCTGTCCACCCTGTTACCGAGGTACGTACATACATATATAAAAAATAATATTAAGAACAAAAATATTGCATGCTTGTAAATGTTGTGACTGGTAGCTTAGGTACTGACAAATGTGCACCACCAAAGGTTTGGAGTTAATTGTAACATTAAATGTACACACAATTAAATGTACTACATGTAACATAACATGTATCATAAAAATAACATCAAGAATTGTTAAATTCTAATTACTGTGAACTTAAAACAGAATTCAATTAAGGGACGTTTTAACTGTTGGAAAATGTGAGAGTAAAACGTCCCGTAACAGAGGGGGGACATTTGGCCTAACTTACATGAGGAAAAAACCCTGAACTTGACCATTTAAATGTTTGCATTGCTTAATATACCAAACAAATCTTTAAAAGTAAAACTTTTTTACTCTGAAAAGCCCCTCTTTGTAAGGAATGACCCAATGTATCTGAATTTTGGCCTTTATTGTGTACAAAATGGTCGCTGGGTAATTGTTGTGACATCTACTTAATGTGAAATGTGTTGTCTAACCTGTCATATGCACTTAAACTCTAATCTAGTTAGTGTTATTATAGAAAATGCCACATGTAATTTAGGATGAGTAATAAGCGATTTGGTTTTGAGGGGATGCACTGTAATTTTAATAAATGGGATACACTCATTAGCAAGCAGAAATGCAATGTACAGTCAGTGGCAGTTTCTGAAGAAAAGTTGAAATAAAAAAAAATAAAAAATACATAAGTGGCGCTGAGTTTTAAAAATGATCAGCTGACTTGTCATCACAAATTCTACAAAAATTCCATCCAAAATGCATGGACATTTTACATGGGAGGAACGCATTTTTCTGACCTAGTGGATACTAACAGTTATGGAAAAAACTCTTCATGTGTCAGACAAAAATAGACTCTGCTCCCTATGTCCAACCAGAAAGTAAAATCATAAACTTCAAAAAGTTTATTGGATTTGGGAATTTTTTTTTAATAGCATAAAGAGCTCACTTAATTGGAATTACAACGTGAGTTTTGATACTATCAAACAATTATTTTGAACATATGGCAAGCTAGTTTTCAAAGTTATTTAGATTTTTTTTTTCTTGAAAATCACCAAAATCTGAGTGTTCAGAACATCTAAAAACTTGGACAAACTAAAAACTACCAGATTGTGTCACCAGTGGAATATAGTGGAACTGTCCTCTTTAGAAATACATGCTGCCCTCTCAGTGCCATGTCACTGCAAAGTATGAATTAGCCACAATGACAAAAAAAAAGTCTGCAATTTTATGAAGCAGCGTAGCAAACAATTGGCATTTAACTACACAAGAGTCAAGCCATTCGAGGGCCACAAACAGGAGCATTATGTGCTCATTTAGATTAAAAGTGTGTAAAAGGAGAATTCTAAAACCATGAACCAGTAAAGCCATTTTGTACCTTTTCAGATTTATTATGTAGTACACTCAATGTATTACATATTCAAGTTTCATTCCATATCTTACCCATTTAAAAGTAATGTTCTCCGTATATCCAAACTTATTACAATTAAATAAACATTAAAAAAAATTTTCACTTAGATTTTTTTTTTTTTTTTTACATTTTGCCATTTTCATTATAAATCTTCACTTCAATAGAAGGTGTTAAGCTTTCAGAAATAAAATAAACATAATGCAACTAAAGACAATGTTGCCATGATGGAGCCAGTATTTGGCTCTGAGGTACTGTCTGCAGACATTTACAGGCCTCTCGTTACCTCTTCAGGTTTTGTTGAGCCTGCTTCAATAAAGTGTCGAAGTCAAGTGCATTATATTTGTTTCTTGAAGGCAATGATTCGTACTCTTTATTAGAATCTGTAAAGACAAATATTGGAAATATTTAAGAGCTTTATCATGGATGCTCAATGATGGAGTAAAGTGTATACCTAGATCAGCATAGCTGGTTTGGCAAAATTGTCTCCTTCCTCCAAAACACAGATCAAATGGCATCTCATCAGGTTTGCGCAGCTTGCTTCCATTCTCAATGGCCATAAAGGCATCATTAGTGTTATAGTATGTCACAAACCCATAGTTATCCCTGTGGCAGAAAAAAAACACAGGCTGTAAGTTCCAGCTGGAGCTTAAGCCAATTAGTTTAAAATGTGAATTGCTTTTAAAAGAGCAGTCCAGGTGTGCTACCAGAATGCTCCAGTTATGAACAAGTCTTTGCTATAGCACTGTAGCTTGGCCCAAAAGGTCATTAAAGGAGACCAAATAGGTTCAAAGACAGTGCACACAGACCCTAGTGGCATCAATTAACTTACCCATGGTCTCTAAAATGCAGAGTGCACTCCTCAATCGCTCCGAAATAAGAGAAGCGCTCTTTAAGCTCTTTCTGTGTCATTGTACCCCTTATTCGGCCAACATACACAACACGACGCTCCTCCTAAAATAATTTTTTTAAATGTTACAGTTTTCATTTCATTTCACTTTGCATTTTAAAAATCAAACTTACTATGGCTTTTTCCTTCCGTCTTTTCATTTCGGGAGTCATCCTCACATTTGTACAATACGAATCTCTGTAGGAAGGGCTACAAGATCAATTTTATTGAACTGTAACATACAAAAGTAATAGATGGACACCAACTGATCAGGTTACCTGTACAACTGTCTCTTCCCACTCCATTGGGGAGATCTAGAGCGAGATCTAGAACGACTCCAGGATCCAGAGCGGGATGAAGAATAAGAGTATCTTCTTCTGCGAGGGGGCGACCGTGACTGGGAAGACGAACGAGAGGAGGATCGCGAGGAGGAGCTGGAACTGCTTCTTGAATGAAGTGGTCGATACCTAGAAACATCATGATCACAATTAGACCTGAACAAAAAACTCAGCCTCTTTGGGCACTTGGTGATTATTACCTTTTCCTAGGAGGGGAGTATGATCTCTGACTGAATCTTGAGGAATCGGAGTCAGACCCCGAGGAGTCAGATCGAGAACTTGAAGAACGGTGGGATCTTCTGACTCTAGCCCGGCCCACAGACTTCTTTTTGGGACTGGGTGTGGGGGAGGAAGCACGTTGGCGATAGGACCTTACAAGTGGTGCCCGTTTAGTACATGTCGTGTCATTATCTTCATCTCGTGTGGGAGAAGCATCAGGAGTTTCTAAAACTGAACTTTTTTCCAAATCGCCATTTTTTTTATCAAGATCTTTTGCTTTGGTGGCTTGGAGAGTAGGCACCAGAGTATTCCGTTTAATTGGTTGAATGCTTATTGAAGAGTGTTGTTTGACATTCCAGCGTTTTCCAGCCTCTCCACATGAAATGCCTTTGTTAGGAAGACAGTAATCATGATCCTGGCATGCCATGTCAGGATCAACTGAAGTAGCAGCCTCCATTTCAATCACTTTTGAGTGACCTGACATCTTGCTCTTTTCCAGCAGAGACACAGGGGCCAGAGGTTTCCACACCGGATGAGGAGGAGTAGCTGGAGGAGTTAGAGCTGTAACCGAGAAAGGTGTGCAAATAATAATTAACACTTTAGTACATCTAAAGATGTTTCCACTCTTAAATATGGATTCTAAAAAGATATTTACAAAGCCAACCTGTGCTTGATAGATTAGCTCTAATACGCTCCACTACCATTTTTTCAGAGAAGTCAGAGCTGCAGAAATGGAAAAGGGGAAATTACTTATTGTTGCTAATGCAATAGATAAATGTTGATGTTTCAATACAAAATAAATGCTGATGACACTTCTGCGGTAGGTCTTGGCATAGGATGAAAGTTTTCACCCCCAGGCACTCACTTAACGTGGATTTACACCAAACTTTGAACCCTTGTCCACTAAACAAGCAAACTGAGTGCACATGCATTTGATGTAAATCCAACATATCCACAAACTTAATACCATTCATTCTGAGCAGTTTGTGGGCTGTAGGGTAACTCACCTAGAGTTTCCTACAGCTACTGCTCTACCAGAGACCTCCGGCAAACATTGCTCCTCTTTGGCTGAAGACAAAATAAAACAAGACTAGTAAAGTTAAAGCAATAAAAAAAAAAAAAAAAAAAAAAAAAAAATCACATCAATACATAGCCACAGTTGACATCTAATTTTGTATGTACTGTTCAACAAAGACAATTTAAGGTACAACCTATAGTGCACTCTAACAAAGTCAAAGTGAAATGGATCTGCAGGCATTACAACAGCTATACTGGGCCTCCCCATCACTTGTAGAAGATCTCACTTTGAATTGTTACACTTACAAAGCTAATCAAACTAAAAAGTATATTAACATTTACACATACATTTTCATAGGATGGAAAACAGGTTTTAACTGACCTTGGGTTTCCTCAAATTGCTCCAGCAGACTGGTCAAGTCAGAAGCTTCAATACCTACAAGAAAACACATTACAATTATGGCATGAGGCATAATTCAAGAAGCAATCCATTTATCAACACTGCCGTAACAATAATTGCCCATTGCCACACTGAAACCTACCCATCTCACTTGTGAAGGCTTCGATCAATTCTTGTGTGGGGCTCTTTGCTTCCACTGGATTTACTGCAAGAGATTCTTTACACTTTCCAGAATCGCTTTGATTCACAAATTTCATTTGAGTGGCAGGAGTGGAAAAGCCCTGACCACACGAGTCTTTGGATTTAGTCTCTTCAGTTGGGATAAATGAGGCTTTAGTCTCAGGTAAAGCAGCAGTGTTGTGAGGGACAGATGTCAAAATATTAGCAGCGAGTTTAATCTCATCTTTAGCGGTTGTTGATGATAGTGGAGATGGGGGATTGTTAGTGACACTACTTGTCTCTCCTATAGTATGTTCCTTTGTATGTGTTTGTGGAGCAGAAGCTGAAGTATTCGGATTCGGAGGTTTAGTAGCAGCTTTGGTGGCAGAGTTAACCATGTAGGCCGGTGGTGCCAACAACGCCTCAGGTGTGGGTGGTACACCTGGGCCTCGTGGCATCCAGGCTGGTTTGACCTCCTCCACCTCTTTTAACTGAGCCCAGGACAGACGCGGATCTTTGGGGCTGGGCTCGGGAAGATAGGGGATTGGTGGAAGTTCTTTTGGAGGTTCTAGAAGGCTGGGCCATTTGGTGCTATTATCATCCTGCTTTTCCACTGGCGCTGGCTTTTTCTGCTGTCGGAGGCGACGATACTCAGCCAAACTAAGAGCCTTGGGTTTTGGTTCTACAGTGACATGAGGCACAAGAGATGGCGCTCCAACAGCTGTTGATGATGTGGACACTTCAGGGGTAGCTGCTTGTTCAATTGGCCCAGATGGTTCATCTTTGGAAGGAATAGGTGCAGAAATTTGATGCTCACAAGCTGGGACTGATGGAGATGGTGTGGCTTCAGGTTGTTGTATACTCGCCACTTGTGTACTTACAGATTGATTTCCCTCAGCCTTTTTAGAAATTTGTAAAATAGTAGTTGATGAAGTTGCAATGGTGCCTTCAGAAATTTTAGTTTGGCTGATAGTTAAATTCTTGGAGTTAGTAAACAAAGCAGTGGTTGAAGTAGGATCCTTAAGCATGTTTTTCTTGTTTTTATATCTTTTATCTTTTAGGAGAAATGCATTTTCATATTTTTTTGGTTCTTCATAAAATGCTTTCTTTAAAGAGGCACTACAAAGAACCATGCCCTCAGTAGGTTCAGGTGGACTAGCTGCTAAATGCTTACTGGATTTTTTCCCTCTTTTTCTTCTTTTTCTCTCTTTTATTTCATCTTCAAGTTTCATACAGGTCATTTTGTCCTTCACTTTTGAGCCGGTTGCAACTTTCAGCTCAGGCTTGACAATAATGTCATTATCGTCATCAACTACTATTTGTTCTGAACTGTCTGAAGCTGCATCATCCTCTTCATCCAATTTCTTTAAATTTGAGCGTGACTCATCAAGTTTAACAGAAATGTTGTGATTCATCTCAGGGATGGCAAGTATTGGTTCTCCATTTTCACCCTGATCTACAACTTCAAGTAAAATACCTCCTTCAGGAAGCATTTGTTCTCCTTTATCATCCTCTACAGAAATGGCCATACAATATGGATGCATTTGTCTGACCAAATCACCCAAACTGACAGAAAGTCCATCTTCACCATCGTGCTCAAAAGTAATGGGAAGACCAGTCCAGTCTAGCAGCACATTGTCAGAAGATAATTCAAGTCCCCCCGGGCTAAGGGTGAGAGAATCCTCTTCCTCTTCTCCATCACTCCTTTGCTGAACCACAGGCAGTGTCTGGGATGAAGAGAGGGAAATATATTAAAAGTAAGATAAATAACAGATTAAATTGAAATAGTAAATCTAAAATAGTTACCTTTCCTGTAGAATGGTGTTTGCCAAATAATGTGTCTTTCTCCAGAGGGGAACGTGATAGACTAAACAACCGGCCCAGCTAAAAGCATTTAAGGAAAAATTCAAGAAATTGCACACTTTCACTTTGTATTTTACAAAAAGCAAGCAACTGTACAACAGCCATGTGTGAGACATTTTAAGAAGTATAGCAGACAACTGGGAACTAACCGGGGAGTTCTCCCTGCCCTTTTGGCTTGAGAGCAGGTCTGACTCAGGCAGTGTGTCAAATGGAGACAGATTCTCATCATCTACATTGTCTAGGATCTCTGTGAGAGCAGAAAGCAGTGTAGCCTCGCTCTCTTCTTCAAGTCCTCTTGTCTGCAGAAGTACAACATGAGGTCAATTCAGAATAAGTTTTATTGCCATTTTCAGTGAACAAAATTCAATGTTTGAATAGGGCTGTGCAATTAATCATATATAATTGTGATTTCAATTATTACTCTATTCAGACTCTACTCAGGAAAATACAGTTAAATGCAGTGCACTCCTTTTGCCACTCAACCTGGTGCAAGGGCACTTTTCTGAAACATTACTATTAATCTTTTATTAATAAAATATATTCAGTCTATACTTTCTCTACAGAATAAATTTGACAATTAACAAGTAATTGTTCAAAATAACCATGATTCCAATTATGCGCCAAACAATCGGGATTATAATTTTTTGGCAAAAATCGAGCAGCCCTATGTTATGAGTATGTAATAGACTTGCCCCTCCTGCTGGTGTGTCTTCAAACATAGAAAGGATAGATGGGTCTAAGCAGCCTTGAAAGGTGTTCATAGAGTCTCCTGAGTTCAGTCCAGTTGTCTTAATGAAAAAACAAAACAACACAAGGTTAGATTAAGTGTAATTCTTTACTCAAACATTTAGTACTTCAAAAAGGTGTGGGATTGATTATTGAAGATGTTGCTAGCTGAAGTGGCTTTTAAAGAAAAAAAAAAAAAAAAAAAAAAAAAAAGGGGTTGTCCATTTCTCATTCCAACGCAAAGAAAAACAGGACAAGACTTCTTTTTTTTTTTTTTTTGGAATCAGAATCAGAAAACGGTTTACCTTGCTCCTTTCCAATTTTTATTACAACATGACATTACTTATATGGCCAGTCGGCTGCACATAAAATTGTTGAATGCGTGTTCTCATTTTTGTTTTCTGTTAGTTTTAAAGTGCTCCTGATGGGGGTAAATTCTTATGTACTTTACAACTGTGTACTTCACAATGATTATATTTTTTCTTCTTTCTGCTCCTTTTCAGTTGAGATGGTGCATTTTTGTTGACTTAAATTTGTGTGCACAATTGAAATGAATGAAATAAATTAATTAAAAAAAAAAAAAAGACCCACGTGTTTGAATTAACACATGGACACACAGGCAGACATGTTTGTCCATGGCCTCACCTATAACCCCATCATGCCACAAGGAGGACCCTTTTCCCACGTGTTGCTTTACAACAAACGCAGCTGCTTTAAAGCCCAGTGAAATGTATACAAATAGTAATGATAAGCATTAAGTACACAAACACACAACGAAAAAAAGTTAACTCTAACAGTTCAAGAATTTAATTACAAACCGAAAACATAATTTACTTGAATGAACCCGGCAGGCTCCTACTGCGCATGCGTGAAACCCAACATGTGATTTTACCCAGACTGAAACACACGTGGAAGCAGCATTGATACAATACACCTATCAGGTTTGTATCATGTCCCAAAGCGTGACAATACATAAAATACACAGGCCGCACTTGTCAGATCAGTCTTTAGTAGTCACTGTGTGCCCTATGCAATTCTTTAATCTGCACTTCGACCGCGACTCACGATTCTGGTGCTTTGAGTTTAATAGTAAGCAGGCAATCCCTCTGCAGCATCAAAAATAATTGAACATAATCGTTTGGAAAGTTAAATGATTTGTATTAAGAGAATCCGCAATTATTGAGCGACAGTGAGAAGCCATGGTTGATTTTGCTGATCAGGTCAACACGTGTTGCAGTTGACTACAGTAGCATATTGACAAAACAGCAAGTTTAAATTACACAATTTAAAATAAATTAGCTGTTATTCATCCAGTGAATATTGAGGGGTCAATCACTACCACACTACTGAGATCACTACTATATAGTAAACACAACTCGGTAAATCTACAACAAACAAGGTTAAATAAAGAGGAAACCCGACATGAAAAACTATTCGTCTAAAGGCTACTTTACGGTTCCAGCATTATATGCACTTTGTAGCGAGTTCTGAATTTGTTGTAGAAATGTTAGCATTACTTTGGCTGTTTCCACGTGTCACTTTTCCATGCACACTGGACCATACCATTCTTCTTCCGTCTCTATTTGATGCGTTTTCTTCTACAAATTTTAATTACATCTGCTACGACACCAAGTATAAACGTATATTTACCTCATCTAGTGTGTCCAGAGGAAAAATATCCATATTGCACGTTGTTAATATCTCCTCGCCTGTACCCCACCGCACCGCCATCTTGCAGATACTACTCCTGGCCCAACGCGTTTCCTACTGAAACGCTATGAATCAGACACTGAAGCCGGCTGGGAATCACGTGGCCTAACATTCCCGGCAAAATGACGTAATATGACGCTTGAGGTCGAGGGTCACTCCTAAATGCATGTAGTTACTCTTTATGGTTGGTGTACTCTTTTACTGTCACTGACTGCCACACACACTGCCAGGTCTGCAAAATGGTATGTGTTTGTTTCCCAACCAGTTCTGCGAGTACTTCTGGGGGTATGTGTGCACTTATCTGGGTGTAGCCTAAAGGTAAAATTGAAAATTTAAATGTAAGAATGTTGTTTGTTGTAAATCTAATTTAGCAAATTTGTGCTCCAGTAACAGTTACATGGCTAATCAATAATCAATTACAAGTACAAGTAAAAGTACACACGAAAAATACTACTCAGAGTATTAGTTTGTTACTTTTTAATGCAATTTTTGTAGCAGGATCAACATTTTATGAGATTTGAAAAAAATGAATAGTTTAAACAGAATAAAGCTGTTTTGAACCACAATTCAAATATTTTCTGAGCTCTGTCCAATCAGAGTAGGCAATGCAGTGACGTTTCGTGTGCTCGTAGGCGTGGATACAGCAGTGAGACAGCCGTGAATGAGGATGATATGGGATGATTGCGACTTGATACTGTACTCAGTATTGGCTTACTAAATACCAATTACAATTACATGCTAAAATTTTACTCAGTTACAGTGTTGTGAGTATTTGTTTGGTTATTAGTTACTTTTCACCCCTGAAAATAGGCTATAGGGCTAATAGTAATAATCGATTATATTACCTACTATAGGTTAGTGTGAGAAAAGCTTAGGGTGTATAATTTGAGACAAAAAAGGTTGGGAACCAGTGTTACAGTATCATGGCTAGTGTATTGACTTGTAGTATAATTACACTGAAAAAAGAATTGGCCGGAAACAGTGATTTCTAAATACAGCTCCATTTCTGGCACATCTGTGGCTTGACTGTATACTTAAAGCAGCTGTAAAAAAAAAAAAAAAAAGCAACAACAACAATATAATAATATTTACAATAATAATAGTAACTGCACATAGCCTTTAACCTCATGTTACAGTTTGTTGAAGATTGATTTGGTGGGGGTGATGAATACCTCATTAGAACAAGCTGCATGGCACAGGAAATTCCCTGTGCAAAAATGGATTAGAGTTAAATTTGTCCATGCTCGTTAATTGTGTTTACCTCTAATCATGTTCCCCAGTAAATTAGTCAAATAGATTATTTATGCAATAGTTTTCTACTGACGATGCATTTATGTTATTGGAATGCTTGAAATAATCAGGAATATTTAAAGGGGCACTATGTACATCTTTAGGTATACGATTCAAAACCTTATTTTCTCCACGAAGATGTTGTTGTTTTGCCTGGAATGTTCCAAAATATGGCATAAATCTAGCGATCTCCATAGAGACAAGCATGGTGACTTCACCAAATCAAGCATTACATGAAAGATGGACAAAATACCATAGGCTACATGTGGAAAATTCCAGGAAAAGCAACAAGCAGGCGAAGGACCCCCACTAGAAAACTTGGTGCACCTTTTATAGTGTCAAGTTACTGTTGGACATTAAGGTGGACTCAGTTATCAATGTCTGTCATGTTCACATTTTCTTTTAAATGTTTTTATTTTTTTTATTTGTGATTGTGTTTTACATATTACTAATTATGTTGTTATAAAGGCTGGAGGTGGGAGGGATCAAAGTTCAGACTGATCTACAATGTCCATGTTCCAGTGTATTAATAGCATCAGTACAGTGTGTTCACAGGCAGAGCCTTGTACATCTGTGGCAGCTACAAGACTTATGAGCTTGTCGGTGTGAGAAAAACAGCAGAAGAGAGAGGAGCTCCGCTATGCCCCCGACACACTGCCGAACCACTACCTACTGCTGCTCTGCCGTTGCCATGGATACAGTGCCCTCTCTTGCCCCCTCCCATGCGTCTCCTTTGGTGGGTTCGGTGCTGGAGAGGAAGAGAAGTGGCTCTACCTCTGCGTCATATTCATACCAGTGCAATTGCCCCCGCCAAACCACTGCTACTGCTCTACCCCTCCTTCCCTTTTCCTTCTCATCATCCAATTTGCAGACTGCTAAAGCCCCCCCCCTCCCTCCTGTTTGTGTCTTATAACTGTATCTGTTCATCTGCCTCTCATTCGCAGCACTGGCCAGGCTTGACTCATTCCTATCTGCGTAGCTGACCCAGGAAGACGCGTGCTGAGTGGACGTGGGTGCCAATAAGGAAACCGATACACAATAGGTAAGACTGAACAATGCTTAAGTCTTGTGTAATGGAGCGAATTGAAATTACAGAAAGAGGAGATATAGAAGCATGGAAACAGCTGCTTAACAAAGCGCTATAGGCTGCATGCTGTTATGAACTCACCTGAGGATCAAGTGCAGCCATTTCTACATTTCAATGCAGATGTTAAGCAGGAATCACACTAATGCTTTGGGCTTCGGTGCCAGCATGTTGATATTGTAGGTATTTTGGCACCATAGTCACCACAGTAGAGCCAAAGGACTTCATTATCCTCTCGTCCTTGCTGAATGTGTTGACAAAGTGGGAGTATCTACAGCAGTGTGAGCAACATTGAAGAGAAAAGCTTGTGTGCCTAACTCAGCGTCAAAGGCAAAACAGAATCCATTTCCCAAATCACATTCCTGCACTGTTATAACTCCCCTCGTGCTTTGTTTACATTATCTTTAATGACATGTTCATCGGCCAGTTAAGAGATAAAATGATGAATAATAATAATAATACATGAAACATAAATATTGGGTGGGTAGTGTGAATGACAAGCGGAGTGATTGTGACAAGCTGTGTAGAGGAGAACAGAAGGAGAGGCCCCGAGCGCAGTTCATTGTGTCTGACACACTGTATGACATTTAACTGTGATGCTTCTGCCTGTGTTCTCCTGCTGCTGTACAGAGATTGTGTCTGTCAACTTTGGTTTCATAAGAGACACTTGTTTGTCTTTACTCAGTCTACTGGATGTGAGTGATAGTGCGTTGTCAAAGGTGTTTCAACTTGAACAAGATATATTGAAGAATATATTGTAGTAGAAGATTGAATTTGTGAAAATAGTATGTTATCTTTAGGGTATGATAAGATACATGTGCAACAGACTCTCCACATGTCTCTTAAGTGCACATGTATTTACGCTGTTAAGGTTAAGATAATGCAATTATTCCCCTGTGAAGAGACATGCTGCACTCAGAGAACTCATGAGATGAGATGAGACTCAACAAGATGAGAAACTAGCCTTGTGACGAATGAGGAGGAAATAAAATGACATCACCTAAAGCCGCAAAAAGGTCAAGTTAATATCAAGAGTGAGGGAAGATTACATTGAGGTAAGCTTAAAACTGGAATCAGAAGTGATGAGATGGCTGCTGATCAAACAGTCTGTTTACATGTGCGGCAGTGTGTGCATATGTGTGACGTGCACACGCTCCCCCTGACTCCCATGGGTCTTCAGTGTCCCAGAGCTGCAGGTGGGCTTTGCATTTTTAATCGATACTGTCGGTAGTGATTAACACCAGTCCTCTCAGTGCAATGTATAATGCGCAGGAAAAGGCATCGGAGAGAAACGGGGAGATAGATGGAGACGTGTCATGGTGGATGTGTGAGCGAGCGTGTGCACATGAGTGGTGGTAATGACCCTCTGCCTCTGGGCTCCTACTGAGTATGTTTATCTCCCACAGCAGCAGCAGGCAGAAATAGATGATGCATCGCCAGCCGCCACACACACCTTGTGCCTATTCTCCTTTTCTTTTCTGTTGCTCTAATTGCCTCCCTCCTGCATTCCCTCTCAACAGTCTCGCTCTTTTCTCCATCCCATAATGTTACTTACTCAAGTCTTAAGCTATTCTTCCCTCCCACTTGTGTTGCAATATACCTATTAATGATGCACCACAGCCAACTTCCTGCCCCTGACGGTGAGAGGGGAGTCTAGTTGTGGTGTACTTGCTCTTCTATTTGTACCACTCCCTCTGATCACTCCACCCTCCTTCCCCTCTCTCTCTCTCTCTCTCTCTCTCTCTCTCTCTCTCTCTTTCCCTATGTGTTTGTGTTGTTTTGCACAGAGTTGGCCCATGCGAGCAGCGTGTGGACGGAGTGCAGCTGTTTCCATCATAGCAAAGCCCAACATGTGAGAAGATGTCTGTTGGAGGTTGTGCTTGTCCCGGTAAGTTCCCAGTTTTCTATGTACTTTGCAATATCTGTGCCTCTATCTGTAAAGATGACTTATGTGAAAGTGCTAGAACTACGCCGAGGGCCAGTGTCATGCTGTGTGCAGAGCTGTGTGCGTGAATATCAGTGGGTCTTTAACACATGCTGGAAAAAAGCAAGGTTATAAAGAAGCAGCACACTTTCAGATTGAGTTGTTTAGCAAGACTCAGTCACACCACCCCGCTGTGCTGCTGATCAATAGCTCTTTGAGTTTGGCCACATGTAGAGATGCTGAAATATCAAAACCCATTTCTTTTTCTTGCCTTAGTCAATCACTTTTTCCAAAGGTTATAGTTTTATGATCTTTGTGCTTTTGTAAATCCACTAAAAAGCTTTCACAAAGAACATTTTCCATCATCCTGAAGGACTTGATATAATTACAATGGATTAATTGGTTTAAATAATGTGAAAGCTGGTCCCTCTTAATGAGTTCAAGCTATTAATGATGGCACTTAAGAGGATTTAACAATGTTTAAAGAGGAATTTGGTGTTACATTGGATATTGAAGAGCTTTTTGATAGCTAGTATGCTCATTTTGTAGCGTTGTCTGCAGTCTATGTTCCCTGCTGTGTGTAAGAAAAGTATTTAAATTACTACAGCAAAAACAAATTTTGTTGGTCTCCAGAAAGATCTTTCTTTGTCTTTACTGCACATGTAAATTGCTATGTGAGCTCCCTGTTTTGGCTTTTTATCCCACAAATTGCCAAAACGTTTTTAATGATTTCAGAGGCAAAAGCAATTTCTTTAGTGGCAATAGATAAGCTAAGGAGACATTGCACATACTGCCAGGAGACTGTGCAACACAAGGGAGTGAGTAACAGAAATTGAATCGCAACATCTGCTCTGGGGCATCTCTGAGAGGCTATATTGAATTAGAGTGTCAGTATCATTTTAATGGAGACAATCTGATTCATTGGCTATGAGCTATCAGATGGAATAATATTATGAAGCTTTCTTGATGTTGCTTGGTTATTCTACCATCTTTTTCCTCCTCCCTCGGTCGACTGACTTTCCTGTAGAGCTGAAACTTTTAATGACATCCACATGTTTCTAACACAGAGAATGAGAAGGCTCCCAGAAAAGTGCTGCACTGTTTTGCACAAGTTTTGAAAATAAGCTGTAGGCCTCTGCGGAAGAAGTACGTAGATCACTGTCGCACCTTCATGACAAGTTAGGACAAGTATGAACTCTCAGATGTCTCAGATCAGGAGAAGCGCTGATCAGAGAGGGTTCAGAATTATTGAACTTGTAGTCTGGTTTGTTTACATTCTTGCACAGGAGTAGATGGAGGCTCCCCACAATCTAAAACACTACATACATCACTTCCTCTTGATGCACCAAAATAAACAAAGTCAGTTTACCCTTCTGCTAGTCTCAAGTGAAATGATTGTTGTATAAAATCAATGCATAATCACATTATCTTGGAACGTTGTACATAATGAAGACCTTAAGGTGGCAGGTCTACTCCAGCATTCTTTGTGTCAGTCCCCTGCCAAATAAATGGCAAAAAGTAAGCTAAAAGGCAAGAATTTCAAGTTGGCCCCATGCCTGGACAAGATTTGAATCAGGATGGATAAGATGCAGATCATTAATGATATGACCCAGGAGATGTATACAGTAGTTTGACTTTGAATCTGGCCTTTGAAAATCATTGTTCCTAAGCATGAAGAAGATCACCGTCATAACACAGCAGAGCCTATCACAGCCTTTGTTCCAACTAAATGGTAAAAATAGATTGCCTGTGCGCCCAAGATGCCCCCCCCCCCCGCCCTTCTCGTTCTCACATGCATCCACTCAAACATCCCCCTTTTCCCTCTCTCCATATCTCCCCCTTGTTCGTTTCCTCATCCCTCATTTGCTGTCTTTTGCACTGCTGCTACCTCATGCAGAAAGTCACATGGCTCATGATTAGAGAAAAGTGACTTAAAGCAGAGCCAAGATGGCAGCCAAACAGCCAGTGCTTTTTTTTGATTACACAACTACATGATACTTCAGCTGTATCTCTAATTCTCTCCTCTCACCCTGCCCCTTGTTTGTTTGATCAAAATGGCTATATAGAGGCAGTGAAAAAGAAAGAAAAAAAATCAGGACTACGTGGGAGAGATGCGGGGGAGCTGTTGGAAGTTGTGTGTATCGAGGAGATGAGTGCGATGATGTCACAGCAGCTGTAGGTCTATCAGGATGGCAGACCAAAGCTGGCATTTGCCACGCAGACAGGAGGCGGAGGTAGGGGACATAAGGACACTAAATGTGCAAGATAATGGTGGATAATCAGGTTCTATTTTCACATCACAAACTGAAATCACAAATTATATAATCTGATAATAATTAATCATGGACTTTGAGCAATCTGGGAAACAATGCAGTTTTGACTGTAGCAGACTTGTTCCCAATTAATAATAATAATAATTTTCTTCATTATAGTACAAGATAAAATAGAACTTACTTCATCTCACTGACGAGGAAATTCAAGTAGACCAGTGCCATCAAAAAATGTATTTTGCCAGAACAAATAATTTCCTTTAGATTGTGGGTTAGTTGCAACAATTGTCATTCTTACTCCTTTATAAATCCACAAAGCTGGAGTTACTTTAAATTCAATGAGCTACCTGATAAAGTCACATTGCGAGTTGTATAAGGATTAGGATTTTTAACGTGTGCAAATAAAGAATACAGGCAGCTCCATTGATTTAATCAAGCCAGCACAGATGAGGGACATTATAAATATTGATATTTCAGAGCTGTTCAAAAGCAAGATTATACACTGATTTTTGCATTGTGCATGTAGATGATAATAGAGATGGAATGTCAAGATTCTCAATTTGCCATGATACTATTTCTCTGTCTTTTATTTATATTTCTAGAAAGGGCCGTGAAGGTCTGTTGTTATATTATATACTTATTTACACTGAATTCTAGCTTGTATTAAATCTCTGCTAAGTATAAATTGTACATGTTGTCCTTGCTTTATAATAATTTAATTTACTTTTCATCTGTTAACGTTTGCCATGCCACCGCTAGAGGGCGATAAAGCTCTGCTGAAGTCCTCTTTTGTCGTGAGTACTCGCATAAAGCCAAAATAACAAAATTATGGATTGCTTTTGGAAAATAGGATTGGATGATCAGTGAAATGGTTCGGATTCTGTCCATGCTCTACACTTGTGTAGTGTATTTTGTGTCCTGACCGGGTTGGTTTTATGCTCAAGCTGTGTTCATATTAAATTAACTAGCCTTGTCTGTGTGAGTTTTGGTTTATATAATTCTAAAAAATGACTGGCAGATCCACTGCAGGACAGGCTATAACAAATTGCGGCTTTTATACTCACTTTGCGACCACAAAAAGGTTTTCCAGTCTTCAGATCTGCTGCTTGTAAACACTGGAGTGGTTATTGATTAAAAAGCTGCAGATTGACTTACATAATCAGAGGCTATGAAAAGCTCAGGCTGTGGTCTATGGGATTTAAGCAAGTCAATGATTTTTAAGTAACTGCGCATAATTGTCTAGGCTTAAATCAGAAATGAGGAGTACCACAGAACACACACAAACACACACACACTTATTTATGTAGCCTCTTTAAGATTACAAAAATAAATAAATAATAATAATTCATTCTTTACAAAAAAAATTATATATATATACTTTTGTCTTTTGTGTGCATTGGCTAATCTTTCTCTCCAACTTGGCCAAATCAAATGTATAAATTCGAAGTTAAAACGTGGCCCTCCACTTCCTTGACTCCTTCAGGATATCTATTGCTATTTATGTTTCACAAAAAACATACATTCTTAATGGGAGCGGACTCGCCTCTGTACGGATGTGACGGGACTTAATGGGGATCCAAATAAATAAATAAATAAATATTTGACCTAATAGTGAAGTTACCTGCTTGTGTCAAAAAGATAAATTAATGTCACACTGTTCCAGGCAATGCATAACATGATCTTCCTTATTACAAGCAGGTAGCGGACTCTCCACCAGACCAATTTACAGCTTTAACTTAACGTTGAGATTTTACACACCTGTGATCTTTACGCATAATATTTAATTGGCTAATGTTTAAATGTTCCATGTCTACCTCTAACATGTCTTATTCAGGAAAGCACTGTTGTTGTTGCTGCTGTCAGCTTGTTATTACGTTTGAAAGACATGTGGTGGCCCACCCCGGGGTTGTTGGGCCTCAGTCAGAGGGGAGAACAGACCACTGTATCTGATCAGCACCGGGCTCACGGGCTGTTTGTCAGATGGGCGGAGGAGCCGCTCGAGGAGGAGGGGCTTTTGTTTGTTCGCGTCTCGGCATCAGGAACAAAGGGTCCCGTAGTAGTTGATAGGTAACACTGTTCCAATTAAATGCGTCATTAATAAGATCGGTGGAGATTGTGGATTATTTTCCACAAGAGGGAAAACAGTTTCTACTCATCTTACTTTGATTTGCCGTTCTGTTGTGGATCATACGGGTGCATTCTCCGCGCCTGGAGCTTTCCTCCTCCGGACGCTCCAGTTAGCAGCGAGGCTAGCAGAGGCTAGCAGCGGCTAGCAGCTACACCGAGCCCGAGGTGTTGAGCGACACCGCACTTTGGTGCACCTTTCTCTGCAGGTAACGCAAGCTCCTCCTTCACTTGCTTTGGCATAACTGTAGAAACCCGATACCGAATTAATATCGTGTCGTGTTTAAGAGTCAGTGATGATTAGAGTACAGTTGCGACTGTTGTAGTTTAGCAATTAAGGTTAATAGCTTAGCAATGGCATCCACTCCGATCTCGGGCAACATTGATGAATGCGGCCCTGCGGTTCAGTTTATGCTTTGTCTTGAGAGAAATACACACTGGCTTTTTATTTGATATGGATATTGCTTGTGATGTTTGACATCGCGTACATTTGCACAAGTCTATTGCGGTTTTTAGTTTGATTCACGCATTAATTTGAACGCGGTTGTGTGTATGTGCTGCACATAGCTTTGGATGTTTTATTGGTGGAGGGCCAATTGCCCTGCACAGAGTAGATGAAAATCCACTGCTGATTTTGATTGGTAATCGGCACACACTTCATGTCTTACAGTGCATAAAGAGTTAGGCATCACTGGACAATAGATCTCAATTTGTCTCTACTAATTAAGAACAACCAGCTGTCACATGTTGTTGTCATTTTTGGCTGTTTTCTCCTTGGTTCATCCCCATTCACAATTATCTTCTGAAGTCAGGATGTTGCATATATATTTTTTTTTTGTTGTTGTTGTTTTTTGGGGGGGGGGGGGCAGCAATGTGTTTATAAGGTTTGTTAAAGTGTGCGTTTATTTCTGTGACTGACTGGTTTTAGCTCTGTGGGTGCAAAGGTCATTGTGAGGAGTTTTGATCAGGTTCTCCCACTAAATAATAGGAAGGAGAGCATGACCCACTGCATATGAAACTGAAAGAGAGCGACCATCAAAAAGAGAAAGGAGGACAAATGGAGCTGTGATGAAAAACTGAAAGACCAAAGTTTCAGAATTGCTTGAATACTGGTTTTGTGTGCTTTAATTTAATCATAGATTTTAGATTGAGGGATGTTTTTCCCTCATAACTTCATCCTACTGACTTGAGTTGTTTGTTCACTATTCATTTGCTTCATGCTTTGAAGTCTGTACTGGATCTGTGATAAAGCGCACACTAATAGGCTGGCCCGTGTCAAATTTCCAATGGCTGTTGTCTCAAATAACTCAGTCCAGCACTCTCTGTTTAAGTATTAAATATCTCTCAGGCCTAATTACATGCAGGCCTTGTGTGTGTGAGGCCTGAGTGTATAGAAGAGATGTTTCTGAGAGCCCCAGATTGTTAGAGCTTGAATGCCTCATCTGGGCAAACAAGGGTTAACAACAGCCAGAGCAGGCAGAGGGGGATGGGTGGCAGCAGCAACTAGAGGGGACACAGCCACACATTGCAGAGGAACAAGATTTCTCGGGGGCGTATGTAAAGTAAAGGGTTTCATGAAAATGCAAGACTTTTTTTTTCCCATCTCACTAATTGTTTTTGCTGATATATGCAGGCTAATAAATATAGCTATTTCATCACCATGATTAGTTTTCTGTCCATTTACCAGATTGAAGATGCATTAGATAATGAAGCCAGCAGGAAATAGTTTTGGCAGCTGGCTTTTATTTGAGTAAATCTCTACAAAATCATCCTACATTAGATTACTTTGATGATGTAGTGATTTTTAAAGAGTCTTAATCTTAGTGCACTAAATCTCCTCTAAGTCTTTTCTTTTTCTTCTCTCTGTAGGCTGTTCGTCGAAGTCATTCAAGCTGTACTCTCCGAAGGAGCCCCCTAACGGCGGCAGCTTCCCCCCCTTCCACCCGGGCGCTATGCTGGACAGAGATGTGGGGTATGTTTCGAGTCATTCTTATAATTACCATATTTTATGCAAATTAACACATACATTTCACAATAGTTTATTTGTTTATTTTTATTATCTAATGATCCAAGTCTCTTTTTCCTCTTTCAGGCCCACACCCATGTACCCTCCTTCTTACATGGAGCCAGGGATGGGGTAAGACATTTGCACTGAGCTCACTAGATGGCAATATTGCAATTGCAGGCTGAAAGTGCAAAGTTGAGCCTTGTTTCTTTCCACAGGAGACCCACTCCTTACGGTAACCAGACAGACTACCGAATATATGAGCTGAACAAAAGGCTACAGAACTGGACAGAGGTGAGAGAGCTCAGTAATAATGTTCTGTTAATAATTTAAAGTGTTCTATTCATCTGTCATGTGTGCAAATAGAAAAGTGAGAATGCACTGACGTGCATGGAGTTATTTACATGCAAGCTTTAATAGGATTATCTGATCAACCTGCCTATAATGTAATTAGAATGTCATGTTGTTTTGCTGGAGAGTGAAAGCCATTTTACTGTAACTGTATTGTATGGTCTGTTTAACAACATCCGTTTAATCTTTGAAGGACTGTGACAATCTTTGGTGGGATGCCTTCACTACAGAATTTTTTGAGGATGATGCTATGCTCACCGTCACATTCTGTCTGGAAGATGGGCCTAAACGATACAGTAAGAACCCAGCACTGTCATGTGATATTATATCTCGTTAACAACCTATTTTGTTGAAGAAAAGAAAATTCTTTTCCTCGCAGCAATTGGTCGGACCCTAATTCCACGGTACTTCCGGAGTATTTTTGAAGGGGGCGCCACAGAGCTATTTTACGTTTTGAAACATGCTAAAGAGTCCTTCCACAGTAATTTTGTGTCTCTGGATTGTGACCAGTGCACAATGGTAACTCAGAACGGCAAGCCTATGTTCACACAGGTAACTGCAAACAACTGTAGGTTTCTATTATTTAGATCAACTGCTAACACTAATTTTCCTTTCTTTTTGTTCAAGGTTTGTGTTGAGGGTCGCTTGTACCTAGAATTTATGTTTGATGATATGATGAGAATTAAGACGTGGCACTTCAGTATCCGGCAACACAGAGAGGTTCTCCCCAGAAGCATTTTGGCTATGCATGTAAGTTGATCACATTTAGGACAAAATACGAATTGTTTGTAATACATTAACTGTTGATTGCATACGCACCTTTTGAACCTTTCATGTAGGATCCCCAAATGCTTGATCAGCTAGCTAAAAATATCACCAGATGCGGGCTATCTAATTCAACACTCAACTACCTCCGTGTAAGCAGTTAAATAGTGCTTCAAAATTACATGCTTTTGTACCGCAATTGACTAATGGCGCATTGTCTTGTCTGTAGCTTTGTGTGATATTAGAGCCCATGCAAGAATTGATGTCCAGACATAAGACCTACAGTTTAAGCCCCAGAGACTGCCTGAAAACTTGTCTTTTCCAAAAGTGGCAGAGAATGGTAGCACCTCCCGGTAACACAGCAGGTACATTTCAAGTTGTATCTTTAAATTACACGTATACTTTTCAAAATCCTTTCAAACATTTACTGTTTTGTTTGTCTAAAATCTATATTGCAGCTGAGCCAGCCAGACAAGCGCCAAACAAGAGACGGAAAAGGAAGGTTTCTGGTGGAAGTAATGTGAGTTCAGGTGGAGGCAGCAATAACAACAGCAACAGCAAAAAGAAGAGTCCCGCAAACAGCTTTTCTCTCTCCAACCAGGTACCCATAACCTCTGCCATCTGACACGGTCTGTGCCTTTAAACACTGACGTAAAGCTTTTGTTTAGCAGACTGGGTGGAGGGATGATGAGTAGTTTGTACGAAGTGACACGGTTAGTTTGTTGGTGGTCTTTGGGTGTAGAAATAACACAGCAGTATATTTGGCGTGAGGCAGAATTTATTTTTCAAACTAATGTGATAACTAAATATGAACATAATTAAATGTTCAGAGGCCTTTCTCTAAGCCTCTGGCCCTAGAGAAAGGGCCAGAGGCTTAAATCTTAACTAGAAGGATTTCTGAGAAGCTGGACAGTCTCTAGATAGGTTTACCTAGCACTGATTTGATTTCAAGGTGGAGAGTTTTCCAGTTATTTTCCATATTTCCTTTCATTCCATAATGTATCTGAATACAGCGCTCATGTCTTTTTATTTGGTTGTTGTGGAGAGACCCGAGGTGGAATGAGAACCCCTGGTGCTAGAAGAATATTTGGGATGCTTACTGCGGGTCAGTATAAAGGGCCCATTGACCCCCGTTTATGTAGGAGGGGCAGCCACTTGGACTTACAGGATAAACAAATATTTGGTTTAAAAAAAATGTATATGTATATTTATATATATAGATAGATAGATAATTATATATAGAGAAATTTCAGTATTTGTCTTATTGTTTATCAAAATAATATCATCACTTGATTTGAATTCATTGAGACTTCATGCAGCCAGTCATTGCGCGCCCCTGTACATTGGGGATAATGTGTGCTGGCCCTTGCTGTCCCCTTTAGGACGTGATGATGGTGGGAGAGCCCACTCTGATGGGAGGGGAGTTTGGTGACGAGGACGAGCGCCTGATCACGCGGCTGGAGAACACACAGGTTGATGGGGCCAATGGTCTCGACGACGAGGACAGTTTCAGCAGTTCACCCTGGAACCACAAGGGCCCTTCCAGTCAGGAGAGCAAGAATGACAATTCTCAGTCCTCGCAGTAGAGGGGTTCAGTCCAGTAAATTTAAAAGACTTGTTCAGCCTACAAACTAGTGGAGTCAGGAATGCTGACCTTCAGCACTTGTTTAACTTATTATTTGATTATTCAAGTCAATAAGCTCTTTGCTGCCAGATGAAGGACAGGTTTAGTTTATCTCCTACTCCCTGATTACAAAGCACACAGTGGGGCTCAGCCCTGGCCCTTGGCTTTTGGATATCAGTCGTCCTAAAGTTATGGTTCAGTGGGTTCTTGTTCCAACCTCGGGTCTCTCACTTTGCTTTTTCCTCGTTAACACCTCATTGTTTCTGTTGTGCTCTTCTCTGTTGCGTCGTTATTATTTAACATTTTTTTACAGGCTGCTATATAAAGATTCAACATTCAGCTTTTTAAAACTCCATTATTTGTTTTTGTAGGACCTGGTTGGAACAAAAACCTGTACAGTGCCGGAGCTTGAGGACCGGAGTTGAGAACCACTTCGCTAAATCTTAAACCCGCCCACGTACCAACACACACACATGGTACACAGTGAGCCACATGTACAGCATAAAACATGGTACGGGAGAGAGAAGTTACGCAGCAGCCTGGACCACAGGACCAGGCACTACAGAAGTGTGTACTGTTTTCATATGTATTGATTAGTTTTAATTTTTGTTTTTTTATTATTTTTGTAAACAATTTCTAAAAATAAACAGACATGCAAGCAAAATGAAACACCCCAAAATGCTCTTTGCACTGTTTTCCACTATCTATTTTTTTTATGAGCGTACGGACAGTGTATTTTGTTTTTCTATTAGCTAATGTTAAAGATCTGTAACATCTGCAGTATATTATTGTATACTTCTTGCCGTTTGACTCATTCTTCTTGTGATGATTACATGTCTCCATGTTAAGTTCATGCTTGAAATGTCATCATTGGTGTCAGACATCTCGCTGTCGGCAGGATCAGAGGAGACGGGCTAGTGTTTTGTAGTGTACTGCATCCCCAATAGGGATTTTCTTACCAAATGGCCATTATCACAACTGTTATGTATGTGGAGGGTCCTCTCAAAAGAAAATCTATACCTTCTGAAATTTGCTACATGAAATATTTTAAAGACACATTTTGGACTGTAAAATATGAAAAGTAAACAACTTTTGTATTCACTTAAGTTTCCCAAAAAATGTTTTTAAACATAAGTACAAAAAGCTGCAGACCAAGGAGCAAAATTGTAAAAAATAAAATAAAATTAAAAAAAACTTTAGATATTGAGTACAATGGGCTGTCAGTTTGATGGCTTTTCCTCATCTTAATGTCTGTGCTTGTATATTTTTAGGTAGTAATTTCTATAAACATTCTATGTATTCCACCCTCAAACTATGGAAAACTCAATCTAATGTAAAAAAAAAAAGGCCTCATTATTATTTTTATTTTTTTACCATTCCACGTTTCTAATGGTACAATCACTGAAATAGACTTTTTTTTCGCCCTTGATGTTAGCCTACTGTATTTATTTTTCTATGTTTTTGAAGTTCTGTTTTGGTCCATCTGTACAATACTCATTATATGGAGAAGTTTTGGGGATGTTTAGACGTCATTCATGGGAAATGTGTTTTTGTTAAAACGGCTTCAGGGTCGTGGCTGTGTAATTATCTTTGGTCATCCTGTTTAAAATTAAGATTAACAGCCATTTGCTGCTGTTTTATGTTTATGGTCTGTCTGAAAACATATCAGATGCACTATAATCAAATAAACAAAAAATTCAGCAAGTTCATGAGTTGTCATTTTTTCCCATTTTTTAAGTGTATGATTGTGCTCTGCAATGTAAAACAATTAGACTTAAGACATTGAATTGAGAGTACATGCTTGACAAACTGTAAAAATTGAAGATTGAGGGTAAAAAGCTTGTCAAAGCCCAATCTTGTCATATGCCATAAGCTAAGTAAAACGGGGTCTGGTTAGTACTTGGATGGGAGACTTTTGAAACACCTGTGGGATGGTTAGAGCAAACTTGTTGTGTCCTTAGGCAAGACACTTCTCCCACAATGCATAAAGTGAATCTGGTGCGTGATTGTTGTTGGTCAGAGATGTCACAGATGGGTTCATTTTGTCACAGGGAAGCTGTGGCCACAATAGTAGCTTTCCTCCACTGAGTGTAAAGCGCTTTAGTTGTCATGAAAGGCACTATATAACATCAATGATTAATTAATACTACATTTTCTTCAGCAAAAATTAATCTGATTGAGAGAATCTTGACAGCAAAGTTGGAATCCCTCTTTGGTGTTCCATCATAGAAAAAGTTTCAGGGGTAGTCATCTGAATATTATTTTTGAAAATCAATACTTTTCAACTTCCATCCAAAAATCAGATTGAAAATGATTTTCAGATGGAATTCAAAATCAAAATCAAAACGATTTTCAAAAACAGTGTCCAGATGATTACCCCTGAACGCTTTCTTTATGTTCAGTTGATGCGCCAATGTGTTGTGGCATACTTGTATTAAGCTTCCTCTTCATGCAAACGTGGCCAATACTGTACATGTTGAGGTTTTGATGAGAAGAATGTGTCCATATTTTATGTCAAAAACCTTTGACATATCTTCATGTATCTAACATCTGTTGTGGGTTACTCTGTACTTCCCAGTGTCCTCCCACATTCTGTTCATTGTAAGAGTTATTTTGGCTGTGCTAGGGCCCTAAGGTCGTGTCCTAATGTAACATGTTGTGATTCATCACCTGCATGTTAAAACATCAGAAATACTTGAAATGCTGCTTAAGTCATTTGATTTGACATGTTATTTCATATCACAATTTTTTTTTTCTCAACTGGTTAATGAAAACATTGCAAACTGATAAGTACTTGTACTGAATTGGTACTGAAAGTAGTTAAATAGCACAGACTCTGAAGGTATGCAGTAGTTTTACAAAGAAGCAAAGATCTCAGGGCTTAGGGCTTCTGAGGGCTTCTCTGGGCCTCAGGTGTGCCGTGGGCTGATGAGTGAAATTATACAGATCCAGCCACTTACCAGTGTGTACACTCTCCACTTGCTTAAATGAAGAAAACTGTATAGGAAGGGCACCTGACATAACCCCAAGCCATACAATCAGTAGATTACTATGAAATACACTACATAAAGTTAATTATTCAGTTGTAATTAAAGCAAAACACTAGTAATATGTTTAGTCTAATGCAAAAATACAAGATTTTGGTGTACAGCCTATAGTTTTTTTGTTCACTTAATGCCTCTTGAGTTCTAGTTTAAAAAAAAAAAAAGTTGGCTACAATGTTCAATATGTTTACACAGAACGACGATGAAAAACATGATGAAAAACATAAACAAGCTGTAACTGTACCAGACCATCCTTATAATAACACAATCTGTAATAAAAGTTTTGTGTCAGTAGTTTGTACATCCCCTTCTTGTATGTGCTTCGGTCACTTCCCGACTCCCCTCCCTGTTCAGGACCCTCCCATTCCTTCCTCCCTCCCTCTCTCTCCTACACACACAGTCATTCTTCTTCACAGTCAACACTCAGTCAACTTCACAGCAGAGGCAGAAATAGCAGGTGTCTACCGAACTGTAATATCCACTCTGCTGTTTGCCTACTCCAGAGTCTGTCTGCCATCCGGTCACTGAGGGTGAGTTTCCATTCATTTCTGTTTCTTATAATTTCCTAAAGTCTTTAAACAGTGCAGTAAACTTGGAGTAAATATTGGTCTGGTGTGCTAAATAACTATCTTTTGTAGTAATACATATGAAATACTATCTTCAAACCTCTTAATTTTTTATTTGTTAGATCCTTTTGTATTGTCCAGTCTTATTAAATGGTTCATTCTGTTTGCTTTGTGTTTACACTGTTAACAAAGCTTACAGATGCTAGTTTTCCACACATTTTCTTAGAACTTCAAGAGGGTTATTGTTTATGGTATGCTGTATTGATTTTTTACTTTTGTCAAAAAGTTTAGCGAATGTCAGATCAATCTTTTTAGATGTTGTTACAATACTTTTACAATTTGAGATAAAGATACGTGCTCCCTAAACCAAATAAACGTTAAGTGTGTTGTGGCATCCTACAAAGAGCATTTATCCATGAACTTCAACATAATTGAGTTAAAGTAGGTCTACATGTTGTTGGTCATTGGGCATTGTGAAACGTTTTCAATTTTGCATGCCTTTCCTTTGTACTCCTTTGTACACCTTTCCTTCCTCATGGCCTTTGCTTTGAGCTTTTTAAAAACAGAACTTTGACCCATCAGTTCTGTAAAACTGTTCCCATTTGTTCTGTCTCTGAAGTCTGTCTCCCCTCTCTACATGACTCAGTCTTTTCAGTGGATCTCTCATATTTTCTGCTTAATATGGTCACAACTCTGTGCGTCACTGTGTTGTGTGATATTTTTTTCTGTTTGTAGACGCAACCAGAGCTTTTGCAATGAGGTGACTTACTCTGAAGTATTGTACAAAACATGATGGGGATATCCGAGAACAAGAGGAGGTGTCTGGGGAGCGGGAGAGCCATGGAGTCTATGGTGGTGATGGTGCTGCTGGTGGGCTCAGGTCTGTCCCAGGCAGTTCCCTCGCCGAGCCCCTGTCCTGCAGGAGCTGCGCCTCACAATCTGGAGCAGCCGGAGTATGAGGAGTCTGTGAGGCCAATGGGAGACTTCATGGCTCCATTTGTCCAGTCTTTTCTCCACGCTGTGCAGCCCAGACGCTTTCCTAAAGGTTAGTATGAGGGGAACTTTGTTGGCCTGGGGCAAGAAACCACATGGGCCCCCCCTCTAATATAAATTATAGGAGGAGGGTCCAATTCTGGGCCCTTATGACCGTGAGGCCCAGGACAACAGACCCCTTTGTCTACTCCTCTGGTTAGTATCACTACAAGAAGATAGTTTGATAATTTGGTAATGATGAATTAATAATTCATGAGCACCAATTTTCCTGATCTGATCATAATCTGTTGACAGTATGTCACATTTTAGGCCTCATAAGCCCACCTTACATCATTTTTATCTAAATGAATATGAATGGCTGGTGGCTAGTTATTCTTCCTAACATGTGGCCTACTTTGTTTGCATCTTGTCAATACACAGCATTAGTCAGATGTCCTGGACCAGAGCATTGTTCTCTATCTGTGTGTTCTTAGACTGCAGGTGCCTGCGAACCATTAAAATACTGTGGCTTTCACATAATGTTCCCGGAAAATACTTTTAATATGGTGGTAAGGGTTACGTATTTGTTTGACATTTGTTCAGAGCAAATACAACCCTGTGACTGATGACTATGTCGGCTAATGTGTACTTCAATGAGTTAGTTTTGACCTGGTCAATATTTAACACTTTATGTACTGGCCTGTTTCCCGAAAGTCAGTTTTTGTTGAATCTTTTTTGTTACAATTGTTTCATGTTTTTAGTCAGCACACTTGAATATCCTTGGACTAATTATTTGTAAGTGACTATTTTCCATGGCTGACAAAAATTGTAAGATATATAACCTGGAAATATTTTATACAGACTTTTTAGATGCCATTTACCATTTAAAACACAGTAAATTATTTTACTTAAGTACAAAAATCCAATTTACTTCAAATGCGTGGATTATAAAATGGTAATGGAAAAGCAAACTGCTATATTTCACATCTATGGACACACAACAACAGATGTCACAGAGAAATAACGTGATTGTGTGTAACACGATACAAGGGGCCCTGGGCCATTTGCTGGTACGTAAATTAACCAAATATTTGCAGTCTTTATGGCAGTGGCTCATGTAAAACACCTGACCACCATTTCTGTCCTCAGCCTCCACCTCTTTTGTAAACAATGTCCAATCATATAGTGTTTCAACAAGGTCTCCGAGAACAGGCTTTGCATTTGTTAAAAAATTACCTCTCCTTCCCAAAACCAACCTTGTCTTCCAGTTCCCTATGTGGTTTTAAATTTCAAGTTTTACAAAGGAGAAAATGGAAATGCTTGTCGGGAGCATTGTCCTCATGGTCTGGCTTTGTGTTTGAATATAATGCTTGGATTTACGGTTTTAACTCATGTTGTATCAGATGTTTATCTTTGCAATTCTTATTTCAGATCTAGTTCTGGAAATTGTGCAAGCACGAGATCCTGCCAATACAGTGACTAATCAGGAATTTGTCAAACAAGTAAGTAACTCAATTTGCTCCTTTAACGAAAAAGTGTTAACTTCCCCTACAGCCAGAAATATGATATCGTTTCATGTTTTAAACACCCTTTTATGGGTTTCAGTAGGCCTACATTTTGCTTTATCAGTAAAGTGTGACAGTAAAGTTATACTAGATGACAATGATTAATCCAGCAACACATTTATTATCCAATATGATGTGAAAAACATGAAATGTCTCTTCTTCATGGCACCTATTAATTGAGTTGACACATGAATATTTTGTCCTCAAAGATGTTATATTATAAGTGCAAAAAAGGCAACTGTAAAGACAGATATCTCCAGGGTCAGAGTATTTATAAAACTGAAGCTCTTTAGACAAACTTTTGTGGTGTTCCTGATCTGCTCTGGCAGGCAAGATTCTTGTTGACGCTGTGTATGAGGCACAAAACAAATAACAATAAAAATCAAAACACTTCATCATTGCTACCTACTTAATATGAAAATTAAAAGTTCTTCTACAATCCATTCATGAGAAAAGTGTTTGGACTGCCTGTCAATCCAATCCTCAGACATTTTACTGAATGTCTCCTTCAGCCTGCTTACTGCCATGTCTAAAATAAATATTCCTTACTCCTTACTCTTATTCCTTATCATTAGGTGCTGAAGTATGAAGTAGGGTTCCTGGTGTGTGCGGCCATTGGGATCTTGTACATCGTGCTTATGCCCATAGTTGGTTTGTTCTTGGCGTGCTGTCGCTGCTGTGGTAACTGTGGAGGCAAGATGCACCAGAAACAGACCTCCTCCATTCACTGTTGCAGGAGAATGCTCTACTGGGCTACGTTCGTCACCACTGTCATCATACTGTGAGTGTTTGTGAGTTGGCGTCATGAAAACAGTTTGAATTTATGGCTCCCACTTTGTGCTATATTTTAATTTGTGTTCACAGAGCTGGGAATATTTGCATGTTTAGAAGCAATGAAGTGCTCAAAGTGAGTGTGGAGAACAGCACAGTGGAGCTGAATAAAGCTATCAATAACATCAACACCTTTCTCACTGCTGTGCCTCAGGTGAGTTAGTTTGCAGTGAAAGATTTCAGATTTATGTTTTATGTTTTATTTATGAATGTTTAACTTTCCAGTATGACATTAAACTTGTATTCATTTAATTACTAGGGTTTGTTTTGCTAAACATACTGTAAACACGCATTTTTACTACTCATCTCCATAGAGATGGATTAGTTTAATGTCTTGCTGCGGAACATTCCATGCAAAGCAAAGACATCTTCATGAAAAGTTACACAATGTACCCTTGAGATTAACATTACCTTACAGGAGAAAACACATCTACTTTCATTTGTACATTATATTACAGAGTATTTGCATACAGACAACTACTAGCAAATAAGCGGTAAAAGTACAGTGTCATGAAGTTTAGGGAATACTTGACTAATATATAAAACAATAAACATTTGAAACGAAGTACCGAGAGTCAATTTTGTACACGGAAACCTCCATGCCTCGGTGTTTGGTGTAAACAACAGTCCTGTAGATTCGAGTCATTCTGCTGATTAAATACAATCTTAGAAGAGTCAACAAACTTATCTTAAGATGTGAAAGGGAAATTGTTGATGGGAAAATCCTTGCGTTATAATGTAAATCCTAATTCGTCATAAATCGTTCAATGTTTTGTTCATGTTTGTTCCAGTTTGTTTTTTTAACAAAGTTTTCATGTTTTATTTTTAGCAAGTCCAGTTTGTTATTAACGAGAGCTACCTCAGTATACAGGAAGTCACCTTTAACTTAGACGGTAAGAGTGAATTAAATTATAAATTGTTTTGTCGCTTACATTTGAAATTAACTCCATTTTACCTGTCCATGTGTAAGCTATCGGGCTCCAGTTGGGAAGTGAAATTCAGAAACAATTTGAGTCAACTTTCACTCCAGCTCTTCAGTCTCTGGTTTCTATGGACCAAGGTAATTCACAGACAAGCTCAATCCTGCCAAAGTCAACATGTGTCTGCATGAGTGAATCTAGATCAAAGTGGTTATGTCACAGGCTTGTCTGCACAGATACAGACAGACATCTCCTCCTCTGTAATACCTAGCATTCCTTTTATTATTGTCATTGCGAATTAATTACAAGGGATTATATTGAAGGTGCACTGTGTAATATAGAGATCTATCTTGCGTTTATTCAATAACAGTTGTTTTAATGGCAAAAACAAAACACAAAAAGTCTAAAAACATGCATTTTTTCAGTGAGCGGTGTCGCCTCTCCACCGATCTGACCTATAACTTGGCCTGTTGACGCCACCTGCTTGTCTCCGTGTAAAGCATGGAGACAAACAGGTGGCAGATCCTTCATCAGAAAAGTTACATAATGCACCTTTTATTAAGTCTTTGTAGTCTTGAACGGCCAACTGCTTTCCCCCTAAAGTTTAAATTAATCACTGCCTGTAAGTCTTGGCTGATGTTGCTTTGTTTGTCAAGATAAATGAGGCTTTTCTTGTGGCTCATTGGCGTTACATCTGCATTCTTTTGTGTAGTGATTTCCATAGTTACAAGTCTTCTCATTTTGATTGGGGTCACAGGCTTGTAACCTCTTGTGACTGTACAGATGAAGTTTCTTAATTTGAGCAATTTGAATAAAACAAATACAATTATGGTGCACCCAAATTAACATAAACGTCAATTTTGTCTGTTTATCAGTCCAAAGTCCAAATATTTTTTTCCATATTTCTAATGTCAGTCACAATATTCTGTACACTTTCCGAACTGTTGATTTCTAGATAATTCTGTTCATTTGAGTATCAGTGGCTAATCTTTCATGTCCAAATTTGTGTTTTATTTGCATGAACAGTGGTTGGAAACAGCAGTGGCCTTGTGAACAAGCTGAACACATCTTTGACCAGTTTGGAGTCCAGTGCCAACCTGATCCAGAGCAACATTACTGCTGTTAAAAACCAAATAAACCAGACCTTATCCCGGCCAGATTGCATTAACTGTGCCAGTGTGAAGCCTGAACTCAACAAACTCACATTGGACACTTCCATCGACGTAAGAACTTCAGTACAAACTTAGAACAAGCTGTAGAAAATGCATGCTTTACTTACTTTAGTAACTTTCAACTAGACCTACCAGTTAATAATTTGTTGCCTACTTTTGTTCATTCTTTATTTATTTATTCACTTTAGAAAGTAGTAGTCAATAGTGGGTAGAATTGCCTGTGCAAATAATAAGAAATATTTAATATCCGTAAATAAAAGCCATGTGACCTAGAAGGATTGACAGTAATGTGAGTGAGGCCCCGACAATACAGCAACGATTGATCGCCCTCTAATGGTAAATCATGGCATGACATGTGTGTTGTTTTTCCACAGACCCCCATTCTTAGTGACCTGGAGAAGGCAATAAATGAAGTGATAAAAGCTGACCTCAATTCAAAGATCAAAGAGGTTAAAAGAGTTTAAAACAGAATAATAATACGATGTCTGAAGTGTATGTAATTTAGAGTGTGCTTGTTTGTGTTTCAGGTAGAAGTGTTGTTCAAAAATATTCCGGAGAATGTGACCAATGACACGAGGAAGGTTGTTCAAAGTGAGTGTCAAGCCTTGACCTTTTAAAAAAATCTAAATGTTACAAAAAAGGAAATACATTATGTCTTCTGTTTTGTATCCTCAGGCAGCAAAACGGAGCTGGAAAAAATCAAAAGCCAGATATCCAACATGACCACGCAGCTCCCATTGTCTGGTCTCAATGATGTGTTATCAAAGTTGGAGCTGGTTCAAGGAAACATCGATAAGTACTCTCCTGACGTGGAGCGTGCAGAGTACATCAGGTAAAACACAAAATCATCTGCCATAACATTATGACACATCAAATTCTGGGTCCTCTCTACAAAGCATCTTGGTGGGCCTGTTCTCATCGTGTATCTATTTGAAAAATGCACATTACAGGCTTTGAGGTCCCCTTCCATGCACTGGGCTCTGAGTAGATGAGCTCTTACCCCCCACTCCGACACCCCTGACAACTACAGGGATGAAATATTCTGTTCTGATTTAGATTTATTATTATATTATTATAAGATTGACTTGGCAGGAAAAAAGCCAGTCCTAAAATGCACAACATCAGATAAACGACAACTCATTCACAGAAACGCAAGCATTATAAATTGTAGCATATACTAAAACTAACATTAAAATATATTCTTTCTCAGGTCCTATAATCACCCCATACACACAACCTGTTTCCTTCTTGTTTCTCAATGTTTCATTTTTGAATAATTTTGGATTTACACACAATACATTCAGCACATTTCATTACATAAAGATGACTAGATCTAACTCTATAATGGTTCTCAAAATCAGCATAAAATATATTTACCTTTACGATTCTAAAGTACATTTAATCTTTTTTTAATGAGTGTTTTAATTCAGTTGATAGTTGATAGTTAGATAGATTTTTAATATGATCCTTTGCTAAATTTTTGCCCTTTTACCTGTACTTTCAAGAAATAGAGGACTTCCACACTGTGTCAAACAAACTCATATCCCCGTTGTTGCTTATTTTACTATTTCTATACATCGCCCGCTTGATAGACTGTTCATCATCACAAAGCAAAAAATGTATATCTTGCCTATAGCTTACCATGACTTGAATTTATAATTTTTATCTGGTTTTGAGACATTTTGACTGAATGAGATTATTTACTGATATGATATGGAGTATTTAACTGTTTGTAATGTATTTCTGACTGCGATAATCTATCTTAAAGTGAGAAAATTAATTTGCCAATGCGGTAAGTAAAATTATCTTAGACCTTTGGCAGATAATTTGGCTTGATGTAAGAAGTAATGTACTGAAACAAAACAGAAATGGTTTGAAACAAGTAAAATAATCTAGTTCCATCAAATAAATAGTTTTAACTAATCTTAACTAGTCAAAATGTCTGAAATCCTGAAATCAAGACATCTTAACTTATCTAGAAATTCATTATGCCTACAAAACTGTCATGTGATTCTGATGTTCTCTCTCAGATGGTGTGTGTGTATCACCTTGTGCTGTGTGATTCTTCTGGTGGTGGTGTGTAACCTGACTGGCCTGGTCCTTGGTCCTCTGGGTCTAAAGCCCAAAAGAGAGCCAACGAAGCGCTCATGTACGTCCGACTGCGGAGGAACTTTCTTCATGATGTGAGCTCTTCTTTGCTGAACACTTGTAACATTTGTTGAATCATGTTTTGGTGCTGACTTTTGTATTTACTCTGGATGTCTGCGCAGTGGTGCCGGCTTTAGCTTCCTTATTTCCTGGCTGTTCATGATTTTGGTGCTCATCCTCTTCCTGTTTGGTGGGAACGCTTATACATTGTTGTGTAAACCGTGGAAAAATGGAGAACTGTTCAAGGTACCAATCAAGGAAATGTACTTCAATATTTAGTAAATGGGAAAGACATTTTACTATTTATTAATCAATACATTTCACATGATTTCTCTCCCCAGCTCATTGACACTCCAGGTTTAATTCCAGGATTTGACTTGAGTGAAACATTTGGGGTCAACGTAACACTTTCTAGTATATACCGGTATGTTCACAGTGTTCATTTTCTTTCTGTTTTTTGTTTTTCTTTTTAATTTTCATTTTATAAATACAAAGAAACAGAACAAACAGAACAAGACAAGAGAAGTAAACAAAAAATGGAAAAAGAATTGCCCAAATAATAAACCAGGAAATACATTGTAAATCAAGGCATACTGTATATCCCCCAACGAATTTGCCCCCTTTGTCCTAACAGTGTTGATTTTCAAGGTATGACTTTTTCTGTTTAACGATATTATACTTTTCTTATTATTATTACAGAGACTGTGATGAAAACAAGCCTGCGTGGTCTGTCCTTCATTTGAATCGGCGGATAAACCTTGATGACCTGCTAAATGTCTCCAAAGTAATTACTTGTAGTATTGAGAGTCACCGATATCTTTGTTTATGCTATTCTTTGCAATCCAATGTAACACTTTCTGTCCTCAGTACACAGGCGCAATTGAAAAGAACTTTGAGAACATCGAAATCCATCTGTCCCCTGTCACCTTTCTTACTCCAGAAGTGAAAGACCAACTAAAGAGTTTCTCCTCAAAGGCAAACAGCATTAATTTTACATCTCCGGTTCAGCAGGTACATGTTGAATAAGTGACTGATCATAATTACTGTAAATCTACTTTTATTCACATTTTTTGCTTCTTACAGATAAATAGCATTTCAAGCATCAACTTGAACACGACAGCAGCCAAACTTGACCAATTGGCAACAGCAGTGAGTAACCATCAATAACTGAAAACTTCACAGATAAAATAGGTCCAGTTTCAACTTTTTTCCATACATGCTCATAGCACATTTGGGAGCAAATTAAAAACATTTAAATTACAATAAAAAGTAAGTAATAAAACAAAACAGAAACAAGCAAACAAACAAAAAATCAATCTACTATAATACTAAAAAGAAAAAAAGAGAAAAATAATATTAATTTTTTTTTCTTTTGCTCTCATTTTTTACTTTCCTCCTCTCACCCTATCTCTGCCTTGCCACTTATTCATTCATTTTCTGTATTTAGATGGGCACAGATTAATAAATGTTATGCTATTAGCTACAGGATTTTTAATCAGTTTCTTTATTATTATTTTTTTAATTCTCCCTATCCTAGTTAAGCGGTCAAACTCAACAAGAACTCAAAAATGAAGCCCAAAGTCTAAGAAGAATCCAGACTGATATCGAGACTATTATATTTCCAAAACTGGTAATTTGTTTGATTTATAACATTTCAGTAGTAGTATTGATTTATTTGTTTGTTTATTATCTGGATTTTAATGTTTCATTTCTGCTTTTAGGCAACAGTAAACTCAACCATTGATGAGCTAAAAACCACTGTGAGAAGAATCAATGTGGGTACTTTATTGAGTTGTTTGCTATAGTCGTACCGTATTCTTCGGTGAGATTTGAAGTTGGCATTTGTTGCAGGCCTCGGTGGGGGAGGTGCTGAGGAGCGTGGGAGTAGCACAAGACTTCTTCAACAAAAATGCAACTCATATCGTGAAGACCGTGAGTACAGGCGCAGCAGGTCACATGAGCGGGACATGAGTGCGAGAGGCTGTGCATGTGTGCCTCTAATGCCTACACTCGGTCACTCATTTAGCCTGCAGCACCAGCGCAGGAGCATAGTGCCACATAGTGGCTTTGCTCATTTACAGATGGGCTTTTCAACTGTATACTCTAGGCCGTCTGTGCTAAATTATTGCTTCAAATCATGAAATTATCCCAGACACTCTCAACAATTATCCAAAATGAGTAGATAAAAGTAGAAAGTAGTACTACCATTATAGTATTTTATTTAAACTTAATCCTAATTCTCTCTTCCACACTGCTTTAACGACTGCCACTGTTTATAATTTCAAAATCACTTCTTGTCACTGCCGCTGCCATCGTTCCAACTTGATTCTGTGAACACAATTGAGCACACGTCTGTGCGCTTTACTCCTTCTCCTTCTAGAAACACACTTATTTTGAGGTCACTTCTGAGGATTAGGACGTACTCATAATTCCATTCATCGAATTAGCCGCGTGCTCCAGTCACACTCATGAATTCTCAACAGGGCGTAGTTCACAAATGTTCGGAATTAAGTCCTTCTTTTGATTCTCTTGCAGGAAAGCAGAGAGTTTTTGGACTGTCAACTGGGGTACTTCACTGCCTTTGCTGACTGGGCCAAAATTATGGTAACATTTACTGTTTTGAATAGAATAATGCTTGGTTTAGTGAGGTATCTGTTTTTATGGTTATATTTGTGTTTTCAGATTACAAAGGAGATGGGTCGCTGTGGGCCAGTGGCAGGAGCTGTGGACTCCGCAGAGATTATCGTCTGCTCCAACATGGTGGAGTCTCTGGTGAGAAACGATAAAAAGTTTGATCCACCACATGTGAAAGAAGCAAGTGTAAAAATGGTCTTGTGCGTCTCTGTGATTTTAGAATGCCTTCTGGTTCAGCCTGGGATGGTGCATGATGTTTCTCCTCCTGAGCATCATCTTTTCCATTAAATTGTCCAAATACTACAGAAGAATGAAGTATGCTGATGTGTATAAGTGAGTAACAGGCACTTCATAGATAACTGCTTTGTACCCATGTGACCTCAAATATGTATTTTAATGCTTTGCATGCCCTTAACTGCAACAATTTCTGTCCTGACAGTGACCACATAAACATGAACTACATCCCCAGGGCCCAAATGAAATTCAGCTGAAGTGGCAGCTCCAAATGTGTCACACTGGGATCACAGTGCATCAACAGGAAGGCGTTACTGCACAGATGAGTGCCGTCATATCTTTATTAATTTCCACATCTGTTCATTGAAACAAGCCATATCAGATAATGACTTGATGACTATTGTCATCCACACATCTTATACTTTTACAAGACTTCTCTGTATTTTCTGGTTCTTAATTTCAATTTCTGTTGCAGCCTTTATCTTTTTTGGTACTTGACACTGCCTTTGACTCTCTGATTGTATTTAGAGATCATTTCAAAATGGCCAGCCTGGGTCCATGTAACAAACTGTGATGACATTCACACACTGCTTATTGCATTTTTGGTTGTGTTTATTGTTAATATTGATTTTTCTTGTTTTGTAAAATTTAAAAACAATTAACCTGTTTGCACTACTACTAATGAGCGCACTATGCAATAATTTATGGAAAATATTTTTAATGACTTATCGTGTTTTGTCTGTATAATGATGAACAATAATGTTTTTGTAAGTAAGATATGATTTTTGTATATTGTGGCATTTCAAAAAATGTTTTATAGCTTTTGGTTGTGACAGCACTTTATTTATTCTGTTTAAACATTTGCTGTTGTTTTGAAATGACTGTATGAAAGTATGGAGAGTGTCTGTGATGAACTAATGCACCATCCCTCTGCGCATTTACTGCCTTTAACTGTAACGAGATTGGAATCTGAAATAGCTTCTCCCAATTCAGTATTCATCACATCGGTATGACTTTTTATTCTTAGGTATATACACTTTATTTGACACTGCATCGTGGTTGAATTATGTATAAGATTAAAGGTTAAAAGTGTATGTAAAATGTACAGTTGGTTTCAGTTTTGTAGCAGCTAACAATTTCACATGCTTCTACAAGACTGGCACATGCTGTTGAAACAACTTTGTCTTTGCTCTGCTAAAGTTGATTATTGTTTCCCCCATTCATATTTAATACGGTAATAAGCTTTTTTGTGGATGCACTGTGGTTATAAATAAATTGTGCTGACAAACTAAACTAGGTGCAGTAGAACTTGGCAGAAGAGACGCACTAAAAACAAGCTCAAGACATCAGACTGTATTATTGTTGTTTAATTACAGCATTCACCAGTTTTACCACATGAGGGTTTAATGATGCACATGTGGGACCCTTAAATGAAAAGCCATCCCGTCTGCAACACTTTCACAGTCCTCTTACTAGGGAACCATGACGTGTTGTAAAATACGCAACGTCATCCAGCTCTTACAACTAACCACCATTATTTTAAAGCTGGCTACTGCTGTTGTGAAGTAACTCAGCACTACCCTGTAAATGAAGAAAGGCACTGGTAGGCAATTCTGCAGCAATCATAACTCTATTAAGATTGTCATAAAACACTTTCACAAATCCATTGTTTATTTTAAACCACCACTTGTATTTTATAAATGAATACTATGTTAAATGTATTCCAATTGATTCATCAGCAACAGCAAAAAGCAGCAAACGCTAACCCTAAGACATAGTCACAATTATGAAAACATTAACATAAGGCGATACAATGGTACCTACAATACGGATGGGTCGAGTGCAACTATTATGTAAAAACAATGTATCTGTAACTGTCAAAGGGCTGTTTAGTAATTCATGACCTTATGTAGGAGCCGGTCGGTGCTGGTCACTGTGCACCTCGGCCTCTACAGCCTTAACACAATTAACTCAGAAATTTAATTTGAAGTCAAACTGTGAGTCACTTTTCCTGGGCATTGGTCTGGAATGTCCCGCTGCACTGTGAAGAGGACAGATGAAGTCTGGAGACAGTGAGGCAAACGAGACACACAAGCAAAGCTATTCAAGGTAGATTAAGTTAAGATACATTAGCTGCTTAGTTACTGCTTGAGCTTTTGTGATATGTTAACTTCAAAATATTGGGCCAGCTCTGTTATAATACAGAATTGCACAAATAGCTTGTTAATATGTTGACTGTATTTGAACACTAACCAACGACAGGGCAATGCATTTAGGCACTGACTAATTTAAAAGCTCATTTAAAACATTTAACAGTTTACAGTTCAGTTCCCCTAATTGGGAAAAGTAGTTCGTTTTGGTAGTCATTGAAGAACTATAATACTAACACAATACATTATGTATTTGTAATACTAATTAATGCACAAGTTTGTTCTATACAGCTCATGCAGGCATTAAGGCTTAAATAACAAGGCGAATACACATTTAAAATAGACTTTGGGTATTTACACTGGTAAGATCAGTAGTCGTACTGCATTATTAGTAGTCGTACTTCATTGGACCATTTCTAAATTAAATAAAACAATTACACAGCAGTATAATGTCATTAATATTGTGCTTTTGTCGATAGATGAAATGACTCTGATGTGGATAATTAAGTCAGTTTGGCAGGTATAGTCATGATCCGAGCTTTGTGGACATTAGTGTAAGAGGATGGTGGCTGCTCCTGTGGTTCTGAGAGACCAGCGGAGGCGATGCCCTGGTCTGACTCTGTGCTGTCGCTTGTGCCTGTCCTGGGGCGCTCCAAGGGCTGCCGAGGGGGAGCAGGAGGGGGGTACGACGGTGACTGGAGGATGTCCACATATCCCTGATTACTTTTTGTCTCTCGTTCCAGCACTTTTCGCAGCAGAGGTTTGAGCAACCCAATGGTCAGCTGACTGCTCTGGGGGTCTGGAAACGGGGCCGGGGAAGAGGAGGCTGTGGTGGACAGGGGGAAAGATGAAGACGAATTTGCTTTTGGAGGGGGCAGATTTTTTAGAACCATGTTGAGAATATGGGTTACAGTGATGTCTTCAGGGCAAAGTGACCACAGTAGCTCCAGATATGGATCCAGTTCTCTGTGTTGTGCCACTTCACAAAGTAACGTATTGAAGATTTCCTTGTTCAATAGTGGACTTTGTTTGCAGAACTTCTTTGCCACTTGAGTGACCCTGTCCCACTGCTGTCTGCCCATAAGAATCCTCAGCGCTTGAAGGATGGCATTGGGTCGTCCACTCACCAGTAACAACTCCACTTCTAAGTCCTGGTTCTGCTCTCGGTCTGAGCTGCAGCTGGAGACCACAGACAAGGCCCGTTTGTACAGTGGCACATTTTTGTCACTGCTTTCGGCTCCTCTCCCGCTGGGAAACCCCCACGCTGAGGAGGCCAGGCTCAGACCTAGTCCAGCTGAACCCTGCTGCTGCTGGGACAACTCTAGGAATGAAGGCAGCCAGCTAGGTTCAAACTGGTACACTGAGTGACAAAGCAGTTCAAACACAGGCAAGACCGTTGGCACAACTGGAGCTTTCACTTTCGAATTAGTGATATGATTGGCGTTCAGGTTGTGCTTGTACTCCCCGTTGGTGCAGGGCTTGCTAACAGGGGAGCTAGGAGCAGGACTTAACACAGTTTTCCAGATTTCATGAGGAGAGCTGCTGGACAAACCCTCACCGTTGTAGTGGAACTGAAGTGTGGCCTGAACTGCCCTCCACGCCTGGCAGGGGAAGAGATTGAAAATAGAGTTAAGGTACAGCAATGAGTCTTTATCGATCTCTGTGGACGACAGTAGCCTGGACACCTCCTTCTCCACCAGATTCTCACACAGTGCATCCACATCTTTGACATTCCCCTTCACCAAACGACCTTTGACGTCCTCCAGCGCAACCAAAGCCTTCAACTCCGGCTCTAATGAACTCATCAGTTTGTCCTGTCCTGCCACAGCATTGCTCCCATTTTGAACGCCATTTTGTGCCCCACTGTGCCTCCCATCTGTGCTGAGGTAGGTCCTGAGGATAGTGGCTAAGGAGATTGGTGCCTGAAACCTGCCTCCTTTTTTCAGAGCATCCACAGTGAGTCTAGTGCTGCTTAGACTCCTCTGCTGATAATATTTACATGCCTCTTCGAAAACAGCCTCAACCAGAAGCGCACCAGGTTGAAAATTCTCCACTTTATTCGATCCACAAGATTTCAGCTTGGAATGTATTTCCTTTGTTTCCGTCATACGTTGCACCACAAAGATCCCGTCCTCTGACAAAAACTGCGGCGTGCACTTCTCTGTGTCATTTCTAAATAACAACCCCGCTTTTTTAACTTTTATTTTTCCGTGTTCTGCGCCGCAATTTATGTCTATAAGATGAAGTGATTGCTCTGTCAGTAAAGCAAGAGTTTCCTGGTACATACAGAGGGTAGTGCGAGAACCAAATGTATGCACAGGGGTATTGTCAATGTTTTCTTGTTTATAAACTTGACGTAGTATACCATCTTTTTGCAGAAGACACACCCACCCTGAGCTAAGCAGAAGAACTAATCCTCCCCAACCTGTAGAAGAGTAGAAACAGATTTCTGGAGGGTCCAGTATTGATAAGAAACCCAAACAGTCTGTAATCAATCTTTTAAAGTCAAATTCCTTGGTGGATAAGGTGTCTTCTTTGAGTGGGGCAGTTTTACAAGTGGTGCTTAGCCTCAAAGTGTCCCGGTGAGGAGACCAGCAGAGGATGACTTTGTTGATAATGGCCAGTGGTTTGATTTTTAAGTCAGGCAGGAGATAGACGTGCTCCCCAGACCCAATCACAGTGAATTTGGGGTTGTTGTGCAGCGCGATCTTGACTCCTCGCAAAACAACCCCGCCCTCCTGCACCTCAAAGTCACGCCTACAAACACAGTACTTGAGTTTATTCCTGGAGGAACTCAGGACAGGAGAGCTCTCTGAAGGCGGCCTCTCCTCGCACCAAATAATTGAGTCAGCGCACGAACACACCGACACCACTTTGGCCCGCGGGCTATTACACAAATCTGACGTTTGCAGTAAATGCCAGCCCGGTTTTGCCTCCTGAAACCTCCAAAACTCCGCTTTTCCGTTCTCGTAAATCACTGCGACTGTGCCAGAGCTGCTTTGCGCCAAATACAACACGTCCACGATGGGTACAGTCCGATTTAAACACAAATCCTGCTTCTTCTGAGACAGGGCAAGCTGGGGTCTTTCGTATTTGTCAAAAGTCATGAGCCCCGCGGTGGGTTTGCGTAAGATAACGTGAATGTGGCGTGTGTCGGGGCTGACTCGGACATCTGACAGGTCGCTGCCCCTCTGCGTTAAAACTTCAGTGAGATCGCGACCACGGGTGTAGTCCAGGAAATCTGATACCTGCTCCAACACAAACTGTGCCATCGCTGTCCCCGTGTTACTCGAAGTTATTTGTCACGAAATCTGAGCTGGGACTGCGGCGTGGCTCAGCAGCAGCAGCATCCCCCCGTTATGAAGAAGAAGCCCTCATCCTCCTCCTACTGTCCGACAGACGAGATGCGTCAAACAACACGTCCCGACAAAGGTAGATCCATTTTGACACGCGATTACAAAAACAAACGTTGACTTTTATGTTGATCTTTGGTTCCTTTCTGAGTCCGGACGCTGGAAAATCTGTCTTGACATTCCTACGGTATGCTAACACTCGCCTGACATCACGGGATTGTTAATTTCCGGATACCAGGGCTCATTTGCATAAAAGGCGGGGTTTAAGCGCAAAGATCGTGAAGAGAGAAGAGAAGACAGGTGACCACTCTGTGCCCGCAGTCGTTTCAGTTTGTGCAATGAATTTGGTACATAAACACGCAGTAGCAGAGTGATACATCAATACAAGACCCTCTATAATGAAAAACAACAACCTTTACAACCCCACGTCACAGGGGAAAAGAGGATGCCTATTTTAAACTTTTGGTTATTTTTGGAACAACTGTCAATTAGTCTCATCAACCTGAGCTTCTTGTTTTTGTCTGCATGAGAAAACATTGTCGTATTCTTATGATGAAGGTATTATAAGTGTTCACATATCTGGCAACACACTACAAACTAAGCAAAAATTCATCTTAAACTTAACTATGCTTTTGGCTCCGTAGATCCCGTTGCCACATTTAAGATTGAAAACAATTGTCATTGAGATTTACAAATTGCATTTTCTCTCTTCTTTGACCGTAGTCACTTCCTAGTTTTTGAGCTACAGATAAAGATAGTAGCCTTGCCTTATGTGATGACAATAATGAAATTAGTAGGCTATTGGATGTGCATGTGATACCAATAAACATAATCCAATAAGAGTCAATGTTTTACTGTTTGTGGAGAGCACGGCTTCACAGATTTATATCAGTTATTGTTATATAGTCTAGTGTGTTGTGTAAATTGAAATAGGGGGAATGAAATGATCTACAATTTAAAAAGGAACGGAATTAAGTGATTTTACGTAAATCTTTCGATGTCCATAAGGGGGCAGTGTTGTCATTCATTGCCTATGGTGTGTAGTACCGTTCACCTGTAACTATTTACTGACAAATTCAGACTGGATCCTAATCTCACAATAGCCTGAGTGATTCAATGAATATCACATGTTTTACAATTCATTAAGGGCACCTTTTTCATAGAGTGACCATGGAATTAAACTCTGTGACTGATTATGGTTGAGATTATGGATTATGGATTCATATGGAGCATCTTTCTCAATGGACCTCCTTTTTTCTGATTGTGGGTCTGTCACAAAATAACTTCTAAACTGATTACTGCTCTGTTGTTCCCTGTTGTTGGGATTCATGCATACACACATTACCCAAGTATGCGTCCTTTCTAGTAAACTGAATGAGATGTTATTTAAACTGCAGATGTAAGCTGTTGCCTCGGCCTCCAGTGAAGTTGCACAGGCAGAAAACAACCATTATTAAAGTGTGTTTAGTCTGCTGTGCCAGTCAGGAAGATAAAGTGCTTGTCTCAAATTGAAGAGGGTTGGAGGCAGATCTCCTTTTTAGAGTTATGGTGGAGAAAACAAATCGAGGTCTTGTGAAAAGCGCTGCATGAAGAATAGAAGATGGGTATCCTGTCAGCTCTGCACCGCCTTAGGAGACAATTATTTTAGCATAAACACAATTTAGCAACACACATGATTGATCTTGCCATGTGAACTTTAGCTTGGCACTTCAATAAAATGTATTCTGTCCAATTAAGGACGGTTTATAGGCTTGTTCTTGCCTGTTAGAAGATGGATTGTTACTTTGTCAGAGGAAGTTGCTGCTGCCTATCAACGTTGTGTCTCTTGTGTGGTTTGACAAACATCAAGATTTGAGCTGAAATTCACTATAGCCTTTTGCATTTGTCGTTCACCTGCAAGTTTTTACTATGTTATGCTTTGTAAAAATCCATCTTAAAGTTTGTGGTGTTTGGTGGATGCAAATACATCTTCTACTGTAATGTTTCTGGCGAAGGGCTTGTTGGGCTCTATGGAGATGTTATTGATTTGTCTGGAATGTTCCACTGTATGACGTTATGCTCATTAATATTGCATTTGCACTTCGGTAAACCAAGGTTGTTTTTCAAAATGTGCTATACAAATAAATGTGATTGATTTATTCAGTTGCATGTGTTTTATTGCTAAATAATACTGAACACATGCATTACTACTCTGCACAGATCTGACCTGTAACTTGACCTGGTCACGTTGCCTCCTCTAATTGTCACCACAGATGGTTTAATGCTATGTTATATTTAAGGATAGCAATAACATCTTCACAGAGTACACGCAGGTGATGCATATTAGGACAACACTTTTTTCACATCAAAATTTAAAGAAAACGTTTTTATAGTCCATGGTTTAGACAGAAGCGGCTGTTAATGACCACATTATTTTTGTTTGCAGATGTTGAGATGAGAACCAAATGTACTTTAGAGGCATTGTTTGTTGAATGGCTTTTGTTGTGTTGTTGGTTTGTCCATTCTGAGTCACGTTTTAATCATCTTGCAAGTGCAACATTTCCATTTTAATTAAGTAATTCCTTTGGTCAAACAAAAGAGTACTTGCTGTTATACATCATTATTTTTGGCATTTGAATTTGTTTTTAACTGCTGCCAAAAAGACAAACCCCCGCTGTTTTAATTTTACTGGGTCTTTTTGTGAGTAAAGTGTTTTAATTTTGTCCATAATTTTTAAACATCTGACTCAGTGAAATATCGAGTGCCTAATGAAACTCTCATAAATCCACTCACTGCCATGTGCTGAAACAGATTTTTGATCTGGGTTTAGTGGCTCATTTATGAGACCAACTGACTGTATCCATCTTGTGAGCATCAACAAGTCTGTGGTTTGCCATAATTTTCGCTTAAATGGAAAAGTTGACATTTGACTGATGGAGAATTAATGACATATCACAGAAGTAGAATAAACTTTTAATTAATCAAGTTGTGTTTGTCATCCAGAGGTCACGACAACAACCCCCTTCTGCCTCATTGGTTAATTGCACATTAGGCCTTTTACCATTCCCAGTCCCTGCACATTTGGCATCCAGACACTTATCTCAATGATCCATACCCTGACTGTGGAAATAAATAGCATTAGCTCTCACATCACGCTATTAATCGGATTCATGGCCCTTGGCTCGTTGCTGGATGTTTTGTGCTGCGCTTTTATCTCTGCATCTCTAATTCTGTCCCCGTTCTTCCCCTCAGAAAACCCACAGGTGCAGTACCCAGAGTGGCCACGTGTTGGCAGCGTTGCATAGAAAAGATGGCGCAACGAGGATAGAACGTAGCAAAGTGATGAGGAAAGCACAGAAACTGGACTGTAACCATGAAGGGTTCCGAGGTGAGTAGAAACGAATGATCATATTTTCATCGTAGGGTGATTAAAATAAGCATCTTAACTTCAGATTCATGCTCTTCGCGTTTGTGTGAACCGCCAAAACAAGTCCCAGGGGCCAAGTTATGGTGCCATGCTCGACTATTCTGGAGCCCAAGCTTCTTTTCCGACTTTAATCAGCATATAGTTTGGAATCAAATAAGCTTTAGTGATTATGATTACTTTCAATATTTTTTGTCAACCTCAAATTAGTTTTATTATCTGCAACAGCCAGTCAAAAGACCTTTGATCACATGAGTTCCCTAAAAACTTTTTTGCTGTTGTAATTTTTGACAGACCACACATGGGTAGATATATTCACCCTTTATAACTATGTTCTTTCCCACGTTTCTATTGTCTGACCAACCAATCTTGACAATACTTTACAGAATATAGATGGGATTGGCTAATCAGGCAGAAAACATGTTCATATATTCCTGTACTTTTTGACTTTCTTAACATCAAACATTAACAAAACTAAGATTAAATCAAAGCTAATTCAGAAATTTAGGAAAATAATAAATAAAATCTGTCCTTTTCATTTAAAAACAGATGGAGAACACGAGCGTTATTGTGATTTATTTAATTTGTTGTGATTATTGTGTCAGTCAATATTGCAATATCGATGCTTTGGCAATATACTGTGCAGCCCAAACAAACAAACAAACATACATACATACAAACAAACAAACAAACAAACAAACAAACAAACAAACAAACAAACAAACAAACCCCTCTTTCTCAAATGGGGTCAAATTAGTTCCACCACTTAACAAAAAACAGTAATCAATTTAGATCATTTAAGTTAAGTTAATTGGATTCAGATGTGTCTAAGTGCCTGTTTAACCAGTGTAATGTGAGCAGAAGCAGATTGCTTTAGTTACCTCTTAAAATCAAAACTGTGACCTTCAGGCTTTACAGAAATTGTGATTGTTTTTGAGTTTTTTTTAACCATATTGTTCAACTCTGAATGACCCACAACAGCTTATATTTCTCTCTCTTTTTCTGCCCTCTTTCTGGGCGCTGGCATTGAAAACCCTGTGCAGCAATTGCCTTTATGTGCCTGTAATATTTTATGGGCTGCTGTGATAGTTGAGACGACAACATGTTAACAAAAGCATCTGCTGCCCTTGCTCTGTCACAAGTGTCCAACTCTCCTCCTTGTCGGCGCTATTTCTGATGCTCTTTATAATTGAACAGTGTCTCTTGCCATCACATGAAGATCTAGGCATAAGGCCCACTTCTTTTGCCAGAGCTTCTGAAGGAGACAGCTTATTATAAAGTGTTGCCAAGACTTGAAAGGCCATCACTCACATCATTTTGCAAACATGTAAAATGAATGATGATGCACGAGCTGTTTCTAGATTGACATCAGTTTTATAGTGTGTAAAAGAAGGCATTTTGAACATCAATCATAGGAGGCAAGTACACAAAAAATTACAACAACTCAATTTACCCAACGTAGCAGGGTGTTGTCATTCCCGCCACACCGACCGACGACCTGCTTCGGAATCGGCATCTGGCGTCTGCCCTGACTCAAACGCTTGGCTCAGAGTGTGGCATTAACTTGGCCGTGCAGCTGTGAAATGGATACAGCCAATGGGCCTGTCTAATACGCCCTTGAGTTGAGCCAAGTCTTATCACACAAGATCAATGTGGACAATGAAAAATGCATAGAATATGAAGTAGCTTTTTTTGTGCGTTGTCAAACGTTAATCACCTACTATGGGATTGTCAAGTGGGACAGGTTAGAATGGTTGTTGTTTCAGCAGAAACAAGGCTGTTGTCTGAGCCTCCTGATGACTTAAAAACATAGTAAGGAACAAAAGCTGCTTCGCTCTAAATAATATCTATCTATTTTTATTTTTCTAGGCCCAGAATGGATTTTTAATTTATGTTGATCAAATGATCTCTAGAGGAAGACCAGACTTCACTGATAATTTTTGTGCAGTTTTAAGTTTCAAAACAGCTTTGTTCAAAATTCTGGAGCAGAGCAAATGCCATTATAATGAAGAAGGGTGGAATGTCAAAAAACAATTGTTATTTTGGAAATGTGCCATTTTTGTTAGCCAAACAATTAAAAAAAGTAAACAAACGACTGTGGAACAAACAGATAATAATTCAGATGATAATTCAACTAATGTGACTTTGAATGTATTATGTAAATAAATTACCCACAAACAGAAACATCCCTTTATGCCCTTGTTTGAAAGATTAAAAATGAAAACGGAATAAACCGCATTTACAATAATTTGATATACTGCCAACATTATATTTGGTATATCATTGGTACATGATTGACAACTTTAGTTACCCTTTAGTTACAAAGTACTGCGTCACTAATAGCTCCATTGTTCCATTATGTTTCATAGAAATGTCCTACAGTGCCATTTAAAAGACTGGGAATAAAACCTCCACAAGTGACTCACATCTAAAACTGTCATCTCATAATGCTCTCTCTTTGTTTTCAAAAAGTATTTATAAATTTGCCTTTTTATGCTAGGACCGAGAGATTGAACACTTAAATTTCAATCCAATCAACCCAAGTACAATACATAAGGTCAATACTTTGTCTTTAGATGAATCAATATGCCGTATGGGCCTCCCTCTCTTGCTGCTGGTATGGGCCTCTCTCCTGCGTTTGACCCGGTGCTCCTGTGAATGGACAGAGCAGGGATGTATGGCTGCTCTTGCACATTACCGTCTCATTGAGCCATTGTGTTTGCTGTGTGGCAGCATCTCTGAGGAAATGGCTTTGACACGGCTGGCCTTTCCTTGATAAATGAGGTCCCAGGATAGGCGGCCAACATTACATCGCACATTCATTACCAACTAACCACGGGCGATGTGGGCCACCGTACTGCTAAATCTCTTCTGGACAATTAAAGTGGGAAATTACCAAAATATGACCATAAACTACTACTGCATTTTGTTTGGGGTCAGGCTTGTTGTGATGCATTTTTAATACCATTTTATTTTGAGTAATAGTTGTTGGTTTTAGTTCCAAAAGATTATGCATTTTTTGTATTGTTATTAACCTTTAAACATGTTCTTGAGTACCTTTAATTTGCCACCTCATGTTTTGAAACAAAACAAAAAGTTTATTATGGAATACTTTTCTCATCAGTCTGGAAAGACACTTAGATATTGCATCCAGCCCAGTAGATGGCGCCAAGCGCTTAGCTATATTAGCTCTTGAAGAGAATGCTACATGCAATTATCAAGATAGCAGCATTAGTGATCATTCATTCATTCATTCATTCATTCATTTTCTACCGCTTATTCCCGTTCCCGGGGTCACAGGTGACTGGAGCCTATCCCAGTAACTTTGGGCCTTAGGCGGGGTACATCCTGGACAGTGGCCAACTCGTCGCAGGGCTGACACAGAGACACGGACAAGGACAGACAACCATTCACTCTCACATTCATACACTACAGGCAATTTAGAGTTTCCAATTAACCTGAACACATGCATGTCTTTGGACATGTTTAGATGAAAGATATGATCAGAAGGAGTCTGGCGATGATTTAAGGACTTAAAACATCGGAAGGGACATAGATGATCTGAAAATACGTCCCAGAGACAAGGAAGTTCCGCTGGGAGTGTTTTTGACGCTTGGAGGGAGGTGGATTTTCTAATGAACATTCCTCAAAACAGCCTGAATGCAACTGAATGTGACGTCAGGTATGTTTCTGATGATGGAACATTATTAGAACATGGTTAAAAGCTCAAAAAAGTCACTGTGGCAGAATATTTGTGCTTTAAGGAACTGTGAGCGATCGTAGAAAAAGAGGCATTCCTCTTAAAAGTGTTGTGCAAAATTTTGAACTCATTACCAAACAGCAGTCAAGCATAGTCACAGGCAGTTGTTTGTACATAGGTCTCATCCAGCAAAGCTTCTGATTGGACAAATAATGTTATAATAATTGGACAAATAATAATGTCTCTGGTAGTCGTTTTTACGTAAGAAAAGGCAAAAATGCATATGGGTATCCTTCAGTCTAATTTTCTTTGTCTATTCTTTCCCAAATACAGCAACAATACACTGGTGTGAACTGAAGACGTTTAGCTAGAAGAAAAGCAACCTAACCTAAACTCTAATCCTAACCCCTCAACTAGAATATCTTCACAATGCAACGTGAAAGACTCAAAGAAAGTGAACTAATAGCGATGAGAAGGTACGCACTGCTGTTTATCTTATTCCAGAGGTTGCCATGGATGCCACCATTAATTGTGCCCCTCCTTTGGGACACAACGCCATTTTCACGCTGCCCAGAAGAAACAGTGCAGTGTTGACTTGTTGGTGCACATGAACATTTCATACAAATCAATATACTTTATCTTATCACATCATCATATTTTAGCGGCGAAACCTTTCTCTTGTTCTTGACTTAAGTGAACGTATGTCCTGCTCCACCAAAAGTACCAAAACAACCGAAGTGCAAACCATGACAAAAGAGGCAAAAGTAGGCGGGGTATAATAAGGTGAATAGTTCCCGATTTTGTAAAAATTTTTGCATTCACTTTTTACTTTCTCTTTTTTAATGCAATCTATTATGTTATGTTTATTCTTAAAAACACCATATAATTGTATTAATAAAATTAGGCTACATAATGATATTTTTACTTTTTATATTAATGTTGAATTCATTTCCACGTTGAACAATGTACTGTTTTAATTTATAGGTGTAATTCTGCAACTGAGAATTTCCAGGAAAACATGCAATAGGCAGCAATCAGTTGGTATGCCTCCTAATTGGAAGAAGTCAGTGCACATGGGAGCGAGACATTGGTGGCGGCTTCACAATGGATGTAATGATTTCCTGTGGGCAGAGGAGTCCGGCCTGGACAGGTATTGGGGTCAGTGGAGAGAGAGGTGGTGAGATGGTTTAAGAAAGTGCTATCTTGAGACTCATTTGTGAATGTGCTGAGAAAAGGACACTGATTGTCAGAGTTGGATCAATTCCTGGTTGCCTCTCGGTGTCTGTCTGGATGATTCTGACGTAATGCTGGAGGGTTTAGCCTGATATGCACCCACATTTCATTAGTAATTCATTATAATGCTTTACAGATCAGAGAGAGACATGTTATGACTACAGAAGCAAATAAAACATTACATTTACATTAGATGCAGGAAATTGTAAGGATTTGTGTGGCACGCATTACATTGGTGCTAAACAAAGGATTAGAGAGAACACGGTGTTGGTTTTGTTAAATCTAACTGAATCCAAATACACCAAAAGGGTTTAGTTTTGTAACTTATGTTGCTCGGGCCTTTCTGTTTGAAGTTTGTATGTTTTTTCTGTGTCTGGGTGGGTTTTCTCCATCGAGCGCAGAGGACAAAGGTCCCCGTGGAGACAATAAAGTGTAGCCTACACCGCGATCTTACCGTTCATTTTTTAGCTGGGGGTGTACTATTTCTTTTGCTGGTCAGTGACTATACCTGCTTGCCAACACCCAGTCCCGGCAGATCTCGGTAACTGAGCAGGTCTAGTAGTTGGATGGGAGATCGCTGGAACACCAGGTGCCACAGCCAGACAATGGGGCTGAGGAATGCTCTTGTGTCCTTAGGCAGGACGCTTCACCCACCATATGAAAGTGGTGTGTGCGTGTGAATGATTGGTGGTGGTCGGAGGGGCTGATGCTTTCGTTAGTCTGAGTGAATGAATAATGCAATGTGGAGCGTCTTTGAGTGTTCGGAAAAGCACTATTTAAGTATGATGCATTATTATTATTATTATTATTATTAGTGTCTCTGACCATCTAGTGATTCTATTGTCTTTGTTTCTTCATGGTGAGATTTGCAGCTCTCCCGTGGTTGGGTGACAATGCTTACAGCCGGGCGGGTGTGTTCCAGTCGCCTCTGTCCTGCTCAGTTAGCCCTTCCTTATCCTTCTCTCTGTCTTATTTCCTGTCTCTACTGTTTCCCCACGCCACGTTTGTCAGGGCCATTAGTTCTCAGCACACAATCGATTCTTGGGGCCCTCGGCTTGGCCACAATAAAAACAATGAGCTACTAGAAAAGAGTGAGACGAGTTAGTGGGCGTTTTTGGGCCGAAGACAGAAGACTGTAGATAATGGAGCAATTACCTATGGTTATACCTTACTTAATGTTGTGGCTTTGAGACTTATTGACCTGAGGTTGGCTAACACTTCAACTTTTGTAGATTTACAAGGGTGGCTGTTGTTTTGTCACTTGTCAATGTACTGTTAAATTAGGCGAAATAAATTAGATGCAACAAACCTAATAATGATGCCATAGTTGTCGCATAGTTGTGTGTTAGTGATATACAACAATGAATGATAATCTTGGTGTTTAGACCCCAGCAGGGAATGATGAGTGATGTGCAGGAGATGCAGGGCCCCCTGGAGCCTAGACATGGGTGATGTTGAAAGTAAAAAACCTGAAAGAATATTAGACTCTGCTTAGGTGGTGCTGAGGTGGAGGCGGGCTGTGCAAGCTGGACTGCTGAATGGAGAAGCGGGAGCTGAGTTTAAAACAAGGCTGAGTGTTGATTTCCCGAGGAGGGCAGTCTTCCAGTATGAAACTTCACTGTAGTTTCAGTTTCAGTTTAGCTGTATAGTTCACATTTCAATCTTCTCCAATATTAATGCTCCTTAACATGGTTTTAAACTGTGCACTGTCAACTGAATCTAGATTTCAAAACATAAATTGCAAATCTAATAGCAATCCTTAAAACAGAGTGGGGACTAATTATTTATCTTCGTGCTGTTATTGGAACAGAGGTCTCAGTTGATTGATATTATGAAGATTGATTTCTGTCATTTTTGACCCAATCATGAAACAAAAAGCGTCTTCTCATACAAACCCCTTTTATGTTTATTTTCCAATGATGAAATGCTCCAATCATATGAGAAACAGGACCCTTGTAAATAATGTCAGCTTTTGTGGAGATTGATGATGTTTATATCGAGGAGAGATGACAACAACAGATGCGGTTATTACGGAGACATCTGACAGTTTCAAAACACATTTACGAAGACACACACTCACAAGCTTTGTCTTATTAAATTCAATCATGTTTTGAAGTAATATGGTATGCAACTGCTGATGTATAATGTATGCACAATCACTTGTATAACCTGATATTATTAAAGGTGGGTTCTTGTGTAAAGATGTGAAAGGGAATGGAAACAGTGATAATAGCTTTTTACCAAGTTGGTGTAATGAGCAATTTGTTGGAATGTTTACACTAATTGTGCGTTTTTGTTTGAAGCTTTTGTGCCCTCACTGTGGGTCTGTAATTGTATACTATGTGTAAATATGGAACAACCAGTGGAATAGAAGCATAAATTGATTTCCGCCTTAATAAAGATGTTCTCACTTTAACATGAAATGGACAAAGTATTAAAAACGCTGAGAAACTTAAACAAATTTTCACTGTGATTAAAATGTTAATGTTATTTTGTTTGTGAATATCTTTTCCTAGAAGTCCCTGATGACGGTTAAGAGAAGTTTTTGAAGTTGAAGAAGCTGATGGTCTCTGCAGTAGAGATAAGGTAGAAGATTACACTGCACATACACAGCTAAAACAGCTGGTTAACTTTTATTATTCATTTATTTTAAGGATTAGTAAACTCAAAACAGTACAATTTGTATCCTGAAGCACGGAAAAGTAAATATTCCCCAGCAAAATATAATCTCTGAATGCAACATAAAGTTTGTTTCATCTGGGTTACTTTACAGCAGAGATGTGGCCTTATTGTTTTAATATCTATTGGTTTGTTCTATTCAATATTCGTTCAGAGGTCTGGGTTAAAACTATATTGCGCTGTAAAATTGCTTCTGAGCTCCAAAAATGCATTTTCACAGCAATCTGAATGATTAATGTGCAGTTAACAGGAGCACTCAGGTGTAGAAACTGCACTGAGGAGACAAAAGGGGTGTATTCTCATCAGACAACTCTGCTCTTTCAGAAACTAATGCAAATAAGCTCATTATTACTATTTTCCATCCAAATGCTGCCAATAATTTGATTATGCTTATTTGCTGAGGTTTTGAATATTTAAAGAGTCAAGCTTATTAAAGTAAGAGGTTTCTGTGTGATTGACAGTCCTTCCATGTGTGGCTTATGTTACAGCAGGAAAAGTGAGATGTAAAAGTCAGCCTAACATGTCGCTCTGCCTGTTTGTTATTACTAAGCTATTCATGAATCAGCTTGGGTTGCTTTGCAAAGTGGCTCCGCTAAGAAGGGGATACTGACGTGCCTTTGAGGGGATTTGCACATAGTAGTTGTTGTTGTTTGCTTGGGGTAGAGCAGAGTGTGTTGGTGTCATTGGCAGAGCATTTCAGCGCGGTCTGTTTGTTTGACATTTGTTATCATATTCAACACAGCACAGCATAAGTCAAAGAATGTCGTGATTCACCCTTCTACATTATGAGTCATTATGAGGTGCATTTTAAAGTTAGTCATGCAATTTGCTCATACACAGTGAGTGCATCATTTCATAATGCCACTCAAACAAATTAGTTGTTATTTCAGTCTATGAAAAAGTATCTCTGTTTGCCAGTACAAATCATCTGCTTGGAGAGGCCCACTGTGAATTTGTTTGCGAAAAACTCACTTTGCATTGATGGGTAGTACTCTATTGCGTTTTGTGAAGTATATTTACCTGTGTAACATTTGAATTAAATTGTACCCTAAGAAGTTTTCAGACACCACAATATTACTTAAATAAAAGTGTCTAGAATGATAAAAGGTGAATGTTGACAAAATGTGTGTTTCTTGCTTTCCATCATTGTTTTTCTTATTTTCAGTCTATGAACACACCTAATTTTGTACATTATTTAACGTTTTCTCCATCCAATTACCTTAAATTGAAATTATAAATCAGATATTTATTTTTGGCCCTAGTTTGAGCAAAGTTTAGTCTTGATAAAGCCTAGGTCTATAATCCTATTCTAGTCCTTATTTACTCCTAATAAAGTGTTGGGACATTTAATATTCTTTTTTTTCTTCTCCCCCACTGGTGGTGGTGAAAATAAAAACCTGAAAGAAAATTAGACTTTGCAAAGGTGGTGCTGAGGTGAGGCTTTGTAATCACCTCAATGCAAGAAAAGTAAAAATCTCACCGAGGAAATATATTAAAAGGCCTTTATTTAGAGCCAACATGTTTCGACCATACTGGTCTTCATCAGGGCTTACAAGACCAGTAGCTCGAAACATGTTGCCTTGGCCATCTAAGTACTAGATGTCATGTTTTAATTTCTAGAGAAATTTTAATACCCCACACCAGATATTTTACGTAACTTCTGCTTTCCTCTGTGCCTCACATTGGGGTTATTTAAGGAGGTCTTTTTGTAGCTCCACTAAACTGGTGACAGTGACCCAGGCAGACCTCTCACTCTCTCTCTTTTTCGCTCTCTCTCTCTCTCTCTCTGCCTTCTGTCTAGAGTCGATGCTGCTGAGAGTTGCATGTCCTGAGCCCTGACATGCTCATCCAAGCATTACAACTAACGCCTTCATGCGCACACACACACACACACACACACACACACCAACGCACGCACACACACATGGACATACAGTAGCAAGTCTCATTCAAATGACAAGCTGTCCACTGACTCGTCCTAAAACACTTGTCAGATTTCTCCCTTTTCTCCTCTCACAGTCAGCATTCATACTTCACTCAACATGGCCACTACTCCACACTCGCAGCCCAGAGCTCTAATGGGGTTTTTGTTGGGCCTAAGAAACTTTCTCCCAATTATCTCAGGAGATGGGAGGAGGAATGTGACCCGGCTCATGCTTAACGCTGCCTCTCTGTCTCTCCCAGCGAGATCATTAGAGAGGCACTCAGTTGTAACACATAGCTGTATAACAGAGGTGTGGGCCAAATTTCAAACCCGCAAAGATCTTGTTAATAGAAAGTATAATTCTTAAATAGAACAGTAAAAAGTCAGCGAAATAGTGTCTGAAAGTGTAACAGAATGTAAAGTTTACTTACTACCATAATTGCCCAAGGGGTCTGTAACCTTCTCAGTTTAAAAAAAGGTGATTTTGGTGAGGAATACTAATTTTGCAGCGGTTGACTTAAATAAAGCCTGTAGGTGTTTATTCAGTAAACTAAACACTGCCCGGATAAACTTCGGCCACTAAAGTGGACTATCTATGCTGGTCTTACACACTGTTAGAACACATGTATTATCTTAGCATGTTTTGTTTTTTCACTTAAGGGATTAGCATATTGTATTTATTATACAGCATCACTCACTCAGCTCACTTTTTACTGATTCAATGATGCAGAACCATTTTGTTTTCTCCATTTGTTTGTCGTTTATTAACCAGTGCCTCAAAAAGCTACAACACCACAGAGAGTCTAAAACCATAGATTGCCTGTCGTGGATCGAAAACTATTGCTGCTATTGTAATTTACTAATCTCCTCCTCTGTGATAGGGAGATGCTTGTAAAGCTGTGCAATTCATTTAGTTTATATTTATTGCTCTCTTCGATTAAAAAACTTTGTCAAGTAACTTCTGTTCAGCTCACTGCTCTTCAAAACCTGGAGCAAAGCCGCTGTTACGGCTCTGGTTGTGGTTGATTAATCAACAAAAACTCCAATGGATATTGGGGAATGAAGAGAGTGTGTGATATTATAGTCTTGCCAGACAGCTTTTAAGGGTGTCCAAAGTTGGATTTAAAACTATTTCAGTTTACAGTTGGCTCCATCCTAGAACAGTGTGTGGAAAAAGAGTGTTTACACGTGTTGAGTTTTAATGTCTGATGAATGAGTATATCTGATTCTGTGGTCGGCTGGAGTGAGATGAGTGGGTGTCACAGATTGGTAATTGGGTCTATGCTTGTACAACAAGTAAATTTTGATAGAACCGAAGAAGTAAAAAAAAAAAAAAAAAGGCAGGAACAATTAGTCATTTTAGTTTAATATTTATTTCAAAAAAGTACTTTTTTATCAGGCACTTTATGTGACAATATCCTTACTTTTTCATTCAGAAAGCTTGATTTCTAGACTTGTGAAAGAAAGCAAATGGAGGATTTAACCCTCCCACTATCTTTGGGTCCATTTGACCCCATCTAGATTTTTTATTTTATTTTTTATTTCATTGCTCAGAAACTTTCATGGGTGGTCCAAAACATCACCTAACATACAATTTATGCAAATTTTAAATGAAATAAGTATTTTTTTTCCTGATTGTAAAACATATATTGCTCTTTGACCAAATGGGCATAGCTCAAACAAAGAGAGCAGGAGGGTTAAATGTTGTTTGATCAAAGTGCCAACAATTGTGAAATCTTCTCACAATAATCATAACATTAAAATTTGACATTGTGACATCAATAGAAATAATTGTGATTTAAATTATGAGCCAAATAATTGTGATCTTGATTTGTGCCATTATCGAGCAGCTCTGGATGCATGTAAAAGACTAACATTGAAAAATATGGTTAAGCATTTGTCTCTTAACATAAACTCTTCTCCTTTTTGTTAATGCTCTATCTACACCCAGCAACAGCACAATCACCTCGCTTCACCTTGTATTCAGTTCTTGAGCTTTATGGGGACACACCTTCAGGCGATCTTTTCCGTGGAGTTGTATGTGCAGTTCTTCCCATGTAATCTTGTCAGTGTCGGCAGCACATGTGAGTATCAGCCTGTCACAGTCCTGCGATAAAAGGGAGATAGAGGGACGAAGCGCCTGAGGATGTGCCACGGTAATACTGGCTCTGATTAGTGCGGCAGTCACGGAGATATTGTTTGTGTGGGGAAGATGCTGCCAAAAAGATGCTATATAGCATGCTTTCAAATGTATACAAGATATGAATTCTGTCAGATATGTTTACAGCCAAAGGAGACCTCATTTGTGACTGCACCACGCTGTTAACCGTCCATATCCTCTACTTAGATTGAACTTAAGGTCACTTGAATAAGAACAGCTATGTCGACAACAAAAGAATTACAATATCGTATACATGTATTTATAACAAAAACCTCATGTTTATATCCATTATAATTTTAAACAACAATACAAGGACATGTATTATTTATGCAGCTGAAAAAACATTTCAACCGAAACTCAAATGACGATGATTTGCATTGGAACATAATGAATGAAATAAACTAGAATGATACAGTATAATGATAGATATTGATACTTGATTGATAAGTGATACGTTCGAGGTGTAGAGAGGATATGATAGGAATCTTCCCCCCGGAGCGTATAGACACTGGGGGGCGATGAAAATAAAAGTTGAAAGAAAATCAGACTGCTGAATGGAGAGGTGAAGGTTTTAGTTTAAAACAGGCTGAGCGGTGATAGGCTCAGCACGGCCTATAATAGCTGAGCGGGTGAGGCAGCAGGGGTAGTCTTCAAGGCTAAAACTTTGCTATAGCTTCCTGTGTCATTGGTGGCCTGAGAATTAAACCAGTGACCATCTTGCTGCGTGGATGCCTGACCGTTCAGCATGTAACATCCAAGGAATAATGATTCTCAACTAAAACAGAGAGGTCAATATTATTTTATTCTTTTACATATCGGAATTGATGTGACCTTTAGTTTCTAAACCCAATCAATGGGCTGTCAAATACAGTTTGATCAGACAACACATTACAGCTGCAACAACTGGATTCTGAGAAAAATTTAAGTTGAAGAGTGGATATAATTGATGTGGGGAAAAGTCTGAATAAAATACTTTGCAGACAACTGACTTGAATGTTTGCTCTATACGCTCTACAGTCATCCCTCGCTATATCGCGTTTCATCTTTCACGGCTTCGCTGCTTCACGGATTTTTTTTACAGTGCGGATATTTTTACAGTGCGTCCACTGAACTTCAGCGCACGGCACAAGAACGGGGCCCTTTGACGAGTCGTTCATTGCAGTTCTCAAATATAATCGAAGGTGGCATATCCGTTTATAAAAATCTTCTTGCTCAGAAAAAGAAAGAGCGCCAACAACTAAAGAAAGACCCCTGCGTCTTCAGCAGAAACAGACGCTACAGCGGAGCGGAGTCAGGACGAAGAGGCACAGACTGTGAAATACGCGAGTGACAATGTTTCCAACCTTGTATTACTATATTAAAATTATTGTTTTAAACAAATTTTGGGCTTTAAAACAGGTTTTGATTTTTGGTTTCATTCCATAGTTCAGTATTGCATTGTAAAATAATACAAAATAAAGCTGTGACTACTTCACGGATTTCACTTTTCGCGTGTCATTTTTGGAACGCAACTCCCGCGATAAACGAGGGATCACTGTATACTGTGCTTTTAGAGACTAGGAACCACCGATAGCCCAACATTTTGAGAGCCAAGTGCTTGGTTTGGTTGATATGGTACTATAGCCGTTAATCTTTTGCCAATCAGAGTCATGTTTATTAATGTATTTCAAATATAGAACACATAGATTAGATATTATACTGGTGTTTTCCAGTTTAGCTGTATGTTGATTCCTGCCAGATTTTCTTTCGCTAATGTTCCTGTTACATAAAGCATGAATCTATTATGTGGGTGGGAAATTGCTCTCTAAATGCCGTGCTCAAAGTAAGTTGGGCATCTGCGTGTCCTTTTCCAAGAATATTCAGCATAATTTTTATAGCCACTTCTAGCACTTCTAGCCATATAGTCTTCCTCCTTTATACCTGCTATATTCACCAAATTTTGTAGCTAATTTTCTCAAATCACAGAGGAGCCATTCAGCCACAATGTAAAAGATACAGTCATGACTATTATTGCTTCAATGATAAAGCGCCCCCTTGCATAATGTCTGCTTGTGTTGCAAAGTGCACTGAAGCGTAAGGGCGAGATTGGACACGCAGCCACCCCAATGTCCCCTCATTTTGTCACATTCTCCCTCATGCATGCAGAGAGGCTTCCCCAGAGTTCACTTAAGACTTATTACTCCGTGTTTCTCTCACTATTTGCTGAAGCTGGGGACTATGGGGTCATTCAGAAACCTGTCTGAATATAATGAGGAGGCAGATCATCATCACTGCATCTGTTTCTTTGTGATATTAGGTATTATTAAGCCCCGGAGGAAACTGGTCTGTCATGTAAATGGGGAGCACACTGTAACAGGTGGGAACAGCGTTTGAAGAGACAGGTACACAGTTTGTTAATGTCGGACATCATGCTCTGAGCCTGAGAACACTTACAGTGTCAGGGTTTCACCTTGAAAGCTTGTTGGCTGTCCAAGTGTTTTGCAGAAAGAGCTATTAGAAGAGTCATTAATTAATGTCACTTTCAGTTAGCATGAGAGACTTTCCTGCAGCGTGGGCTTGAATCCCAACAAGTCTCTTAATGCTACAAATGACTGGAATGACTGTAGGTTATTTGTGTCTACATTGGTTAGTAATTTGTATCTGTATGACAAAGTATATGAATTATGCCATATCCTGAAATGTTGTTGAAATATTGTGGTGTTTGTTTTTATGTTTAATGAGTTACAGCTTGGGAAAATACCTCACCTCAAAACCAGAAACACAGACCTCAGTCATGGCATTACAGTTTCTCCCTGCAGCTGGAGCTTTTGTAAAAATGGGTGGTGTCTGTCTGATCATGTGGATTCTTCCATCTATTCATAAAGGCCAATTAGAATAATGTATTGGATTTATATTGCACATTTCAAGACATCCAAAGCACTTTACATTGCATTATCCATTCACTCAGTACTCAGTTATGGAAGGATACTACTGCTGCCTCACTGTGGCACCTGCTGTTCCCAACGTTCTTCCATCCAAGTACTGACTAGGCCCAACAAAGCTTAGCTTCGGCGAATAGACAAAATGCATTCTCCAGGTGGTAAGGCTGTGGAATGGACAAAAGATATTCTTCCCAATACAACATATATTTTCATCTGTTTCAGAAAAAAATAGGTTATTCCGTTTCCTTTACGCACTCCACTTGCTGTCTCTTATCTGGTTATAAAATACGACCACCAAGCAAATATCTGTGGCAATTATCTTGATAGCCAAAGCATACATTTTGTGTGAAACCCTTTAAATTCCATGATTGCCTCTGCACCTAACAACACAAACAGGGGAGCTAAGCACAATTATTTCGAGTGCTGCCTATCACAATTCACTTTTCATTACGGGCTTGTGCATTATTGAGCTTGCCTCTGATAGCTTATCTGCTCCCGCCTCTCACTCTGGATTGGGCCTGCATTTGACTCAGGGCTGTGTGATTAAAAAGTCGGGGGGTGCCTGTAGTAACCTTGGAAAATAATTGGGATATTTTTCAGCTTGTGCTTCAGAAAAAGAATCGTAATAATCTACTCCAGCTTCCAATTTCCCTTCATTATTTTGACTGACTTCACAGATAAATCATAATACAAAATATAGTCTAGTCTCCGCAGACTGAAACACACAGACAAAAGTCATCATTCAGCTAAAACAGTCCTGAAGAAGTAGAAGTAATGGGCTTTTGCAGACCGTCTCAAGGGCTTTTTCCAAGGTTTTTTTTCCAGTCTCCAATGAATCAATTTAGCTCGATATTTGGTCTTTTATCAGGATTAGCCCAGGTCTAAACCAAGAAATAACATAGAACATAGAAAGAACGTTAGTTTAGTCTTTATTTGAAGGGTCAATGTACAGAGACAATAAGGTCATGAAAACAGAGATGTTCCGCACCACAATAACAATAAGAACAATTTAAAATGTCCAATGAGCATTAAGTATTTACAAAAAGTTAGCTTTGTCTTATTAAAAGATATTTACCTATCATTTTCTGCACACAGTTCACAGTTGCATCTGTCCATAGATTACATATCACAATTACATTACATTACGTTATTACAAAATATACAAATGTTATTTCCTTTGTGTGGTATTATTGCACGTCATAAAACATAACAAGAAGGTGCAACATTGGGCATTATTATTGAAAGAAGAACAATCAAGCTCACTATATAGTACTAGGTGTCTAAACCAGGATAAAAATAGGACTTAAAATCAAAGCATTAACAAACAACATGAAAACAATTTAGGACTAAAACATCTCTCAATTAGAACTAAGGACATGTCTCTATTATTGTAGGATTAAATAAGGACAAGGACCAAATCAAGACGACGCCTAATCAAGATTGAATCAAATGTCTGCACATACGGATCTGAACCAGGACAAAACATGGACCAAACTCTGTCTAACTCTAACGCTTTGTGAGCCCCTGGAGGTGTTTAGCATGCGGTGCAGTGTGTGCCCTGCAGTTGGCGGCGTGGGCCTGAGTGGGTGGTGCTGCTGTGGACGTGGTCTGGAGTCTGGATCCTGTTAGAGTCCTGAGCCCTGGAAAAGGATGCAGAATAATGCATTAGGAGCACAGGTCAGTGTGTAAATGCTCCTAAGACGCTTACGGCTGAATAATAAATAAACATTAAACATAAGCTTTATACATTTTATGAAATATTGTTTTACCATTTAACAGATACCGCAGCAATGTAAGTTAGGGGAATCAGTGTTCATTAAATTCTATAATTTTCACTTCAAATGTCTGAATCAATTAAAGTATAAATCATTATAGACAAATAATTAAAATATTACCATTATTATCCTCACACCTATTTTGTGCTAAATTATGACCAAATTGCCCGCTCTGCAAGCTTACAAGGGTTATGAATGATTGGTTAACTGTGTTTTTTTTCTTCCATTTTTGGAATGGAAGCATTTATTAGATTACGTTTAGATCACAGTTATTGCCTTTCGTGCAAGAATGTGCAACCACTTGCCTTCATCATTGATTCATTTTTTTAACTCCCAACACGATAGAAAGGATAATTTGTGTATTGAACTGTTCTTTTGTTTCTATTTCTGAACTTTTAGGGTGAAAATGGTCTTTTATACCCTCAATAGCACACTGTGATATAAAATTATAATGTGATTGCTTTTTGCCCATTCTGGAGCCATTTTATATTCCCATTGGCTAAATCTACAATTGGCTGAAACATTAAAGAGACTTGTATGTATTAGTTTGTATTTTGCTTTATTATTTTTTATTATTATTTTAGTATTTTATGGAAGTATAAGCCCCAGCGAGTGTTTTGCTACCGAATGAGATGTAAAAATTAAACAATCTTTTAAGAGCAGCCTTTGGCCCATCGTGACTGAGTGGATGTAATGATTTCAGAGTTATTTCATAATTGCTCAGGAGTAAGCACCTCTGTGATGGATGAAGACATTTATTGCCTTGAGTTTGTGGGCAGCGCTTGCTATGTTGAAGTAAATAATAGTTTTTCCTCACGCTCCACCTCTCCCCTGGGAAACCTTTTTCTTCTGCTTCAGTGTTCGGCGGCAGGGCTTTTAAAACCATGAGTGAGCAGCACATTACTTTTAGCATTTGTCACTAAATTGGCCAATTAGGAGCACCTTTTAGCAGGAGATGGCTTTCTGACTGTGCCGCGTCTTCATGATTATTTCATGTGCTCTTATTTGGAGACGTGAATTATGCATCCCATGTCATAAGTCTAGTTTGGTGCCGTGCACGACCTCAGTGTGGGGTGTCTCTGAGCTTCTGAAGGAGAAGTGAGGGTGCCGACAGTGAGCTGAGTGAAGAAAGAGTGGAAAGAGTGTAAGGGAATGAGAGGGAACAGAGCTGATCCTGGAGTCTTATTATTATGGAGTCTTATTTTCAAGCACAAAGGCCACACATGTCACCACAGGCGCAGACGTGTGAGTGTGCTGAATAATGTAACGCATTGCTGTTTTCCGTTTTAAAAATTTAGGTCCAGTCCAGTAAGTACAGCCACAAAGCAAGACTAAATCCAGCCACAAACACAGGAGTTTCTCTTCAGGGAACTTTAGACTAATTATTGATGTTTCAATTCATCCCTATATGCAGCAACTATGGGCGTAGGCAGCTTAAACTTTAAACTTTTCAATTTACGGGCCCAGAAGTGCTCTCAAGTTCTGTTTTTATGATATATAGACCATTTTTCTTTTTAGAGATGTTATCTTAAGAATTGATGAATCATTTACTGCTCTGATTACAAGCTGAATTTAACTTGAACAGGAACTGACTTGGGCGTTTTTACTCATAAGGAAGTGAGTTGGCTACACCCACCCACCACCAAGCAAGTCTGAAAATATACTGATCATCTCTGTTATGCTGAGAAAATAAACAATATGAAGTGAACTAACTGCTTTATCATGAAAGACACCAGTTTACTTGGGTTCAGAAGTGCATTTATTCCTGCCTCACATAATGCTGTATGGTATTGTATGGATGGTCTATTTTGGTACATGACTGTGAGACTTACAGTTGGAAAGTGAGTTAAATATTGTGTAATTGGTTTTCTTATCGGCAGAGAAGTCCATCCACTGTATTAAAGGCCATTCGGAGTTCACAAGTTCAACCTCAACCTCCAATCTCGAATCCGATCCAATCTACCAATGTGCAGCGCCATAGATCTGCTGCTATTGACTTTTACCATAACAAGATGTGAGTACATTTTCAGTCTATTTTTAATGTTTATAGTCACCTAAGCTAGTGTATGCCCGAGAGATACTAACAATATTTGAATGGAAATAGCTGCATTCATGAAGCATTCCTTTCAACAGATAAGAAACAGACTTGGAAACAGAATATTCTAAAACACGTTAATAATATGGAAAACTCCACAACCAAGAATAAGCGCAAGTGATAATCTTCAAATTTTATGATTACAATTATTATGAGAAAAAACATCACATCGATTATGATTATTATTATGATTACTGACACCATGATTAAACAGTGACATCCTTAATTTTCATGTGACCAACTTTAACTTTAACACAGTGACCAACTTTAACACATTATTGATAGACTGAAGTATATCTAAACTTAGGTTATTTTTAAGACAATAAATTAGGAGATGTATTTACCTTGTTGACATGTTTTGGCTGCTAACTGCAAGCTATCTTCAGAACGGTCCTAACTTATTTGTAAAAGAATGTAGGAACGACTATACAAACGAAAAGTGAGTGGATGTATCAAAAGAAGACAAAATGAACGTTGTTGGAATAATTGATAAAGTATAGTTAAAGTGCAAACAGGTTTTTATGATTTTCTAGTTTTCACTTTATTTGGTGGGATAGTACTAACCCTAACCCCAAGTGATAGAAAGTAGGGAGTATAACACCAGGAAGACTTTCATCCAAAAGTTTACACTAAAGAAACTAATTTTCTCTGATACTTTATACATTAATTCAACAAAATAAATATGTTCTCATTTATTTTTAATTGCTGAATAATAATTTATGTGTAGATTTGATTGAAATATACTAATATATGCATACTTTTGCTTTTAAAATTTGCACAATCATTATTCTTTAGTTCTTACTGATTATATTGTAACCAATTGATTTGAACTGAATTCCATCCATGTGAGTTTTTAATCCGCAGCAGCAGTATATCCACTCTCCATCTCTCTATAAAACAATGCGATCAGTCATTGTCTCTCATCACTGTCCAGGAATATGCCCACATCCCGCATCTCGTGGCATGTCTCCTCTCAGACTGGAGAGGCCCATACGTGACGTCTTTGCTAACGCGCATGTATCCTGGAGCTAGCAGAGCGTATTATTGCATGCACATACATTAGAGCTGCTGCCAGTGCTGTTTATTTGCCTGTAATGTGTTGTGTTTTGTCTTCTTGGCAGACCCAGGGCGATGGCGGGGACTGTCTCAATTCATTTCTCGGTGTTGTCTGTCTGGCTGCGCTATAGGATTTACATTATTACAGCTTGGACAGCATCATGCACAGCTCTCCATCGTGGTGATTGTTGTATGAATAGTATAAATTCCATGTAAGTCTTGTTGTATTTGCAATTGTCTATGTTGAGGGCTTGGAAACTTCTTTATGTTTTTATTATGAAATGGTAATACATTGAAAAATATAAAGATAAAGAAATGCAGATAACAGTAATAGAATACGCATTTTTCACACTAGTTTAATTGGCAATAAAGAGCATAAATCATGTTTTACTCCTGCCTCTAAATAGAATTGGTTTTATACATTTTAACATTTTGACATTTTAACTGCTTTCTACAGCAGGAATTTCAAGATCGTTCAGTTGTTTGTGATTATTCAAATCATAATATTATCATTCAAGGACTTAAAAAACCTTTAGAATTACAGTTATGTGAGGCAATGTGATTTAAGAATTTAGGATTTTACTGTTGTTCGGTTAAGGTTGTCTTTAATTGTGATGTGCGTGATCTAGAGCCAAATAAAAGTGACTGTTTTTTCCCATCAAAACTGTGGAGAGAAAATACAACAATTGTGCTTCTTCCTTAGAACATTAAAATGCAAAGCAAAGGATTATGGGAGGAGGGCAGCTGTTCATATGGGGCTCTGGGATGCACTGTTGTCATTACTGTGGAAAATGAATGTGGTCTGGTGCCAAAACTGGCCAGTAAACAGGAAGCGCCATATGCCAGTATTTGTTTATTTGATCATATGTTTTTATAGTTTTTGAAGGGAATTATCAGTGTTCTGTAAAACTGAACATGACCAATAAATGTCTTTATATTAACAGGGACATATTATGTAAATTAACTTCATAGTCCTCACCATTAGCTCATTCAAAGTTGTATTTTGGTTGATTCATACATATTTGAGTAATCCTGTACTGCATCTGAGGCTTGCGAGCTCAGAAAATGTCTGTTTTCACCTACCCCCTAAAGATTGGCTTTTAGTAATTATTTCATGAACATAAACTATACAAACTTTTAATCTACACCAATTAAACAAAATAATAATCAAATTTCTTAGTCAGACCTATGCTCAAAACCACGTCAGTGTTAGGAGGTAACGACAGGCGGACCCAATGAAGCAGACCAGAGATATGGATCAATACAGAATTATTTATTGAGAGTTGGCTGAGGGGGAGTAGGCTGGACCAGGAAGCACGGGTGAGGACCGGGACGGCAGGCGGGAGCAGGCTGGACCGAGGAGCACAGGTGAGTACCGGGATAGCAGGCAGGAGCAGGCTGGACCGAGGAGCACAGGTGAGTACCAGGACAGCAGGCAGGAGCAGGAAGGACCGAGGAGCACAGGTGAGAACCAGGATAGCAGGCAGGAGCAGGCTGGAGGGAAAAAAGTCCTTGGTAAGCAAAAATCCACAAGAGACAACTAACGAGAGATACAAAAAAGCCAAGGAGTTCACCACGTAAGTAGACTGAACGATCTGGCAGGGTGTGGATGAATGAGCCAAGCTTTTGTACTGCAGAGGGTGTATGCTAGATTGCAGATGGGTTCCAGGTGTGCCAATCAGTCATGCCCAGGAAGCTCCAAACAAGGACACCACAGGAGGGGAGGAGGAAACACACACACACACACACAGGAGGGAGGAGGCACTAAGCTCCTGACAGTCAGAGTATTGGCTGTGGACCTCTCGATTCAAAAACTCTACCCAAATAATTGACGATCAGTGGCTCAATATTTCGATTAATCGATCTTTCGATTAATTGACCAGCCCTAATGGACCTTTTTCTATTATTAAGCCAAAATAGACATTGCAGTTTGCAATGAACAAAATGTAAATGATCACAACATATGTTATACGAAATGCCCAAAAAACTTATTATGCCTTCTTTAAATACACGAAGATCTACCCCTGTACTTATTTTAGGTTGTTTATACTTGCACACACACCACATCAACATTGGGACTAAACAGTGACTAAACATTTAACTAAATCAAGAGTAAACAAGGACTAAAAGAGGACCAAATCAAAGCCACATCAGGACTAAACTGGGCTCAAAGTGTGAAGTGAATGCACATTAGGTCACTCTATGGCAGTCCTCCAGTTTTGTTTGCATTATCAGTGTGTAAACAAATAGTCTTTGCTAGTACTTGTATTGTTTCGTCATGTGTTGATTCTTTTGTGATAACGCAGTTTGTAAAGATTATCTCTGACTCCCACTTCCCCTGTAACCGAATGAGTATTGATTTCTTCATATCTCCCTGAAATTGAAATCCTAACAGGAAGTCAGGCGGTGATGGATCGTCCCATACCACAGTGACCAAAGTGGGCGGATTTAGAGGTTTATGTTATTGGCCAAGTTTGCAATTAAAGCCTCTGGTATCCAATCGTCCACGCGCAGATTAATAGCTTTGTATTGACCATTGGTGCACCAGTTTAATATCTTAGAGAAGAAGAGCAATTATTTCTAGTATTTTCCAGTGAAAGTCATACAGTATTGTTAAAAGTATTCATCATGTCACATTGACAGAGTGGATTTTTATTACTTTAATTGAACCATTGCCCAGACTCTGCCCATTGTAACGCCCCTTTAAGATAAAATTTAGTCAGGCAAGTGGCGTCTTAGTTGGTTTGTCAATATGTTGAAATATGGGACACAAATGAAATTGTGAGTTATAAGTCAGTGGGCCATTTGTTTAGGATTTGTACTCTTCTAGTGCTGACAGTTTATTGTCGTGAAGTAATACGGACCATAAATATACAGATAAGATTATAATCTTATTATAATCTTATTATAATCTTTAATATTAGCTTTTCACAGTTGTAGCGAGGAATGTCATAATACTGTATCAAACTTTTGTGTTACAGCAATAGTCTTGTGAGAAATCTTCTATTTGTCTGTGCTTTTAAATGTTGTTTCTTAATCGTGTAAATATTTTCACAATTGTGTGCTGCAAGTTTCTCACTTTGGCCCAGATCACGCTTGATAAAGAGATTTCGATTCGTCAGTGGAGTTTTTACATGGTTTACATTCTACATAAAGGTTAATGAATAAATACATTTCCATTCTTTTCATTGTTGATGTTACTAGCTTTATTAAAAAGCTCTATGAAATGTATATAATACTTTCTGAATGATACGTTAAATAGCCAAGTATAAATGGGCCCTATGGGCTTTTTAGGGCTATAGATTGAATTGAAATTACCAGATTTTGTGTTTAAGGGTGTGTTCATACTTGCACAAACACTACATTAAAATTAGGACTAAACTGGTACCAAATCCAGAACTAAATCAGGACCAGAACAGGAACGAACCAAGGCTCAAATCAGCCCACGTGTGAACGCACCCTAAGACTCTCATGGTTATTATGTAGTTGTTGTGGGGTTTTTTTTCTGACCTGAACAATCATGATTAACAAATCTTGACATTTGTGAACAAAGCCATTCATTCAATTTAGTTTAGTTAGCAAGCCAGGACACATTTTACGGTGCTGTATAATGTGGATAAGAGTGAATGCAAACACATTCAAATAGGAGCACGTAAATACGGAATTGTTGTCTTTGGCTATGTGATCCTGCACTTAAAAAGGTAAACAAAACTAAAGACGTAATTCAACTCTATATTCCATATATACTTCATGATTAATCCTCATTTTCAACACACTCACTTGTATGGCTTTGTCTTCCTCTGTTGTTTTTTTTCTTAACCTCGAGCAGCACAAGGAAATAAGGCCTGTTTTGTGCTGAAGGAGGGGATTTACAGAAGAGAAAAGCAATTAAGGACTGCATACAAGGAAGGAAGAGAAATAGACAGAAGAAGAAAGACCTTAAGGAATTCTTGGGTACCGAATAAATAATACAGTACATAATGATAATAGAGAGAAAAGATTTTTGATATCATTGAAATAGTATGTGCTAAATTCCCGAGTGCAGCAGGTGGGAGCGGTCTGTTGTTTTGCCACGGCTCATCAGTCAGCTCATTTATTTTGGCAATGCTTATAATGAAAATTAACACTCAATTAAGCATTAATAAATCCATTACGTTTTCTTTCTCATTTGCAAAGCAAACACAGCAGTGATTTATAAGGCTGTGTTTTCAATTTGAACAGATCTGTGGTTACAGGTGTGGCAAAGGAAGGCTGCAAAGCAGTAGACAGAATTGTTTTATTCACAGTCAGAAAGACAAACTTTTTAATTGATATATTTATTTTATTTTATTTGATATGGACATAGTAATTAAATTGGATTAAGCAGATGCATTGTTTCAAGTGTTACAGCAAAAATGCTAATTTTCATCACCTGTCCATTGGAGGCATTTTAGAGAAATTCAATTAAAAATATTACAAATTAGCAATTTAAGTAGACAATATTAATAACAACAACTTTAACAACTAGAATTTCACTCAAAATGATCACGTGTACAACTCTTTCAATTTCAGCCACAGTTTCAGACTTTTGTCAAAGATGTTTGGCTCAGTTTGCAGTTTTTGGTCAGTGGGAAAAGAGTTCCACAGTCCGGGTCCAGTGGAGAAAAAACTGGATTGTCCAAAAGATGTTCTAACTACACACTGACAGAAGCTCTGGTGTTAGGTCTGAGAGATCCCTGACGTCTCACAGACTAGAAAAAAGTGGTGACACATGAGAAGTCAAACATTTAAAAAACTGTTTCAATGTGCTAACATTTACAAAATGTTCAAATGTGAAATGATTATGTTTTTGGATGATACCACAGTGATGCCACTTCATGGGTTTCCTGTCAAATACCTTAATTGCCTGCTTGTACAAAGATATGACTGGCTTAAGTGTTGAGGGCAAGGTTTGTGACCATGAGGTGAGACAGTAGGAGAGACATGAGAATATCATAGCACAGAGATATGAGAGAAGCAGGAATTGCGCCATTTGCGTGCTTATGTTTGCTAGCTTTACCATGGCAGTCCGTGACGCTCTGGGCTCAGAAACTCGTGAAAAGTGCTTATAAACTCACCGCATTAGGAAAAGTGAGCAATACATAACTGCTCTAAAAACTTTAACATGAACCAGTTCTGTTAACAATAAAAATCAGGTACAGGGCCTTTAAGTTTGGTTTAACCTTTTTACAAACACTCTTGACCTGGCTTTGAAACTTTAGATTGCTATCAATTAAGACTCCTAGATATTTTGTCTCTTTAACTTCTTCAATTATTTCACCATTTATGCACACATTAAAAGGGCTATCTAACTATCGGGCTCTGATAGAATAACAAATGGCAACAGTTTTCTTAACGTTTAGGGTTAAGTGGGATTGCTCAAGCTAGGTGGCGATATAGAGCCGACCCTGTGTCAACTGCTGCCCTGCCAGAGTGGGGGTTTTGGCAGACACATGGATGACTGTGTCATTCGCATAGAGCTGGCAGTTAACCCCCTGGCAGCAGTCCGGCAGGTCATTTATATACATGGCAAACAACAGTGCTCCAAACACAGAACCTTGCGGCACCTCCATGTCATTAGGGCGGAAACAAGATTTAACCCCATCCTTTTCACCAGACTTGTGGATAGGTGTAACAACAGCAGTTTTGAAGCGCTGAAATGAAAAGGGTTTTGATCAAATGGAAAGAAAAAAATTACATGAAAAAAAAGCGAGGCTGCCAGTGTTCCCCATTGGCTCCTCCGACCACCACCAACCATTCACACACACCACTCATACTAGGCAATGTGGGTGAAGTGTGTTGCCTAAGGACACAACAACATTTCCTCTTCCAGTCGCCCCCCTGTGGCACCTGGTGTTCCAGCAGTCTCCTATCCAAGTACTGACCAGGCCCTAACCTGCTTAGCTTCCAAAGTCTGACGAGATTGGGCACTGGCAAGCAGGTATGGCCACTTTGTTGTTTCTGATATTGTATTTATTTACTTAACTTATCTAAGTTTGTCTGGTTCTATCTCTGATCAGTAATGAAAATGTATTTATCAGTGGCATGGTGTCTGAGGTCTCGGGTTTGGTTTGGTGGGGCCTTTCTTCCTTGAGTTGCATGTTCTTCCTATGTATGGAGGCATTTCTTCCAACCCTAACCCTTCAACTAACTTGAGCCTGTGTCGCTGACTGAAAAGAAAACCGGTAAAATAATCTCACTGAGTCTCTTCTCCCCTTCTTCCCTCACCTTTGAAAACAGCTGCCACATCACCATTGCCCTCGTGACCACTGCGCCCCACACATTGCCATAGCAACCAGTAACCATTATGTCACAACAATAGGTTATAGCGCCTAATCAATTAGATCTGTGTATGCTTTTTTGAATGGTCAAATACGCTAAATTGCATTATTGATTCACCAAACACTGTGATAAGTTGCCCAGGTGTAGACTGATGGAAGCGAAGCTGCCAATCTGCTCCATCAGCCTAATAATCACCATACACACCAGATTCATCATAATCGATTCATACTAACAGGCTAATCCATCTGTAGAAGTGTCCGCTGCATATTTCGTATTGAAGTTTAGGAAAGTAGTCATCCCATGTTCCAAAAATTGATTTAGTAACATAGAAATGTATCTGAAATTAGGTTTGAAATTCCTGTTTTGTGATTGGTCTGTTTAAATTAATTCTATGATTAGTTCAGGTGGATAGAAACTTATAACACCAAGTGAATCTTTAAAAAGTGAAATGGAATGTTTTTGCTCATAAACTCCTCAAAACTCAATCAAATTTGGAAATTGTGTAAGTGACCAAGGATATATATATATATTTATAGAATATATAAATGGCTTTATTGTCGCACAAACGTCAGATAGAACCTTATAATTCTAAGATACCACTCCAAGAAAACCTTTCCTGTCTTTCAAGTTCTTCAGTTACAGAATAGAGTAATGGCACAAACAGCTGAAAATATCTGAGATGAACACAAGAATAGATACATCTGGACTTCAACCGTACAATGTTATTCAGACATTTCAAATGACTTCCACATCATCATCAGTATGCAGTGAGTGTATAGGCTTCTTGGCTAATTACCTGTCCAGCATGTCCACACAGGTGCTCTTGGGACACCTCGTACCTCAGCGAAGCAGGGGAGATAGACTCATTAACTCTAACACACACACGGTCCCACTTTGAAGTGCAAGGTGCCATCACATCTGTCCCTTATGCTCTCCACACTCTCCAAGATGTGTTCCTCAGCGAAGCACATGGGCTCACTCAACATGGACCAGTGCCTCCCTTCAACGTTGTATAAGAAATTTTCTCAAAACGTTTGTTGATTGTCCTCTAGGATGACTTCACACAGCTGTGAAATGTTGTGAAATGCTAATTGTGTAATTGCTTATTTGCTGAGGGGAACATTGTATACATGGCAGACTTGGATGCTGTGGGGGGCTAGTGTTTCAGGGTGAATCAGCAGAATGATAATGCTTCCTAATGTGTTCCAGTTGTCTGTGGTCTCAGTGATCCTCCATGTTGGAGGCATCATCAGAGCAGAAGGCCAGAGCAGTGCACCTGGAGCCAGCCTCGGCTGCTCTGCCAGAGGGGTGCAGTGGTGGGTGTAGGGGCCCGCCTGGTGCTGCTGAGGCACACGAGTGAGTCATACAATGGGATTCACATATGACAGATTTCAGTCTGTGGCAAGTAAAGGATTTAGGGCATGAAAAATGAAGGGAAAGTAGCATCTGTTTATGCATTGGTGCTGATAAGCCTCAGTAAACCATGATGTTTTGTTTTCATCGTGGTTGTTGGAGGTTCTATTCATCAGAATCAAAGTCGGCAGCTTTATTTTTATTTTCATATATTTTATTAATTTTTAAAATATGTGAAGTTTGCAGTGTGTTTGCAGTAATTACACATTTATTTTTTTATGTTTTTTCGATGTATTTATTTTTCTCATATGCCCTTCCAAAGACCGTCATATTTAACTACAGCACAATGAGCACCTGTAGATTTGAGACACTGGACCACACAATTTTGTTACACAGGTCTAAGATCCAACGCTCTGCCATTGACTGGTTTTGACCAGATTCCTAGGGACTGTATCATCTTGTTTCCCTGTCAAATTTGCTGGTCATACTAAATTTCCACAGCTATGCTGATGATTCTCAGTTGTAATTATCAATGAACAGATTTGCCAACTTCACAAACTTGATCCATTTTTAGGGATATAAGATCCTGGATGAGGACCAACCGACTTTCATTAAATTCTTGCAAAAATCTGTCAAAAAAAGTAATGGGACATTCTTCCACAGTGTCACTCATGGATGATGTCATTTTGTCAAGTCCAACAACAAAGAACCTTGGAGTTGTTTTTGACCAAGACCAATCTTATAAATCAGACATTACCTAAATTCTTTCATTTTCATTATATTTCTTGGATCAGAAACATTGACTCAAAACATGAAGCTAAAAAACTCACTGCACACTACTGCAGTGCGTTAGTGACTGGAAGTCTCATTGAACTGTCTCCAACAAACTCAAAATTCTGCTGTGAGATACTAACAAGGACAAATAGACTGGAAAACATAACTCAGGGTCTTACCTCTCTTCATTGGCTCGCTGTTCAAGTTAGAATACAAAGTTTAACATGGGCCTGCTCCTTCCTACATCACAAATGTTCTTGTGCCCGTCTAACAGAGCACTTTGCTCACAAAATGCAGGCTTTCTGGTGATCCCAAGGGTTCACAAGCTTATGGTTGGAGGAAAAGCTTTCAGTCACCGGGCGTAATCGTCTTCCGCACTTGTCTGCGGAGCAAAGACAATCTCAATTTTTTAAACTAGGCTAAACACTTAAGCAATAACAATAACAATAACAATAGGCAAATGGTTAAAACATGAATCATTTTTACTATTTTACTCTGATTTTGCATGTTTCTTATTTTACCCCGAAAACAGTTCAGTATTTGCAGGTTGTCCCTGTGTAACCTCACTTTCATTTATTATAGTGTGTTTCTTTAGAAGCAGAAGGTCTAAGGTCCAAGCAACTTCAACATAGAAAGGATATTACATGAATAAATGAATGAAAATAATGTGCTGATGCATGGTATCTGACAAATATCATCTCAGTAAAACAGTTTATTAGGAGATCTCATTTAATAAGCGAGTAAAAATATTTATATTTAGCTGATATCTAGCTGCCATAGATAAGCCTGAAGAAACAATGGGATTATCTAAAGTTTGGATAAACATCTATATTTAAATATTTAGAATATTATGTTTTCTGGCTACAAGAATGATAAATGTGCCTTATAATCTTTAATGAAAGCCCATAACTTGCAATACATTAAAAGAATAATCAACATTTTCTTCAAGCTCTGGAATAAATTAAAATTCCTGTTTTATTTTTTACATTGTAAAACGGACATTCTAATCTTTTCCAGAGTGTAATGTTGCTGTTGCTGTGAAAGTTGTGATTTGAAATAAATAATTGAAACTTTGTGAGGACCCGACAGTTTTGAAAGTAAACAGTGACAGACAGTATATTGAGTATGAATAATATATGTGCACACAGTTGTAAACCATAAATCCTGAGTAGTGTTAAATAAAAAAGTTTAATTACCTTCAAAAAATATTATGAAAGATTAAGTTTTATTTTCCCACACAAACCCGCGAGTCAAACAAAAATAGCAGTAAATATATCAATAGACACATGTGGATCAGAAGCAATAAAGTAGGGCTTCAATTTTGATTTTATACCTTTTTAATGATTTACTACACACCAATTGACTTAAAGTTTGTGAACCATGGATTAAAACATGTGGCATCTTTTTTCTTCTAAGACTGACTAAACCATCTCTTGCTCTTCCTGATTATAAGAAGCAGCGTTTGAGTTGTGCCTGACTTGAGCAGGGTACAGCGGACAGCAGGACGCCCTGAGGACTGAGGCTGAAGAGATGGAGGTGTATATCAATACACACATTTTGGATCAGAAGCCATAAAACAATCCCAACAAAGAGCTTCAGAACTGCATTTGCCAAACTTAAAGTGTTACCATGACGACACACCTACAACATGCATCTTATTTATAAAAGTCATTTCATTTACAAAAATAACTCTCATTATTACACATGGGCTAGACACGTTTTCTCTTTGCTTGAGGTCTTCTCCAGACGTCGTACATTTGTGGTTTATGGACATGTAGCGGGTGAAGAGCGGAGGGTTGGTACGTGGGTGAGCTCCTGCAGGTAGAGAAGGAGAGTGCAGTCTGTGGGCGGAGGTTAAATTTTGTGTTTAATGCACACAGAGAGACAGGGAGGCCATAATATACGTTTCCACATACTGACGATTTTCACTTGAATCTATGAAACCAGATGCGGGGGCAGGAAAGAGGGGTCTGCCAATGTCTGCTCGAGGTACATCGAGGTCTTATATGACTTTAGAAAAGCAATAAGTCATGTCTCTAGTGACTCTCACATTGTCACATTTTTAGTGGCAAAGCTCCAACCTTGTAATACTACAGACAGAATGCTAAGCTGTAACCTATGAATCTTATTGTGCAGGAAAATTGTGGTTTCAAGTGAGAGGTCAGTATGATTTAGTAAGTATCTGATCAAGAACATTCTCCAGCTTGATACTGTGCCGACATGAGCCATACTGTGGAATTGTACAGGATTGTTAAGTGATGATGTCACACACAGCATATTTCTTGCTTCTGGGTCCTGTGCATCTGTCAGCTGATTGTAAACATTTTTTTTTCATGTAATAAAATAAAATACGTGTTGTCCCATATTATATTATATTGTAAAAGCAGTTCTCTGAGACCGTTGTATGTCATCTGTGTCTAATGATAGAGCGTTTTATTGTTCGAGCTGTTAATATGCTAGTTGTTGTTCGCTTTACTGTAACGGTAAACTCTGCTCTAAAAGTTGTGGAAAGTGCTTACAAACTCATGAAAGTGAATAATTTGGATGCTCGTACTGAAGCAGGTGAGTGAGCAATAACTTTGGACCACTGCAAACAGTTTATCATGCACTATCTCTGGTTTTCATGTTTTTTAGTAACGAAACAGTAGCTAATTACATCGTAATGCACCTTTAGGAACGTCTGTCTACCTAATTCTTTCTTTTGTATAACTTAATAGTACCATATCAGCAACGCTTCTCTATCCAGAGAAAAAATAGTTAATTAACCTTAGTACGGATAAAACAGCTGTTATCCGAACATAAATTCACCTTATCAATTCAAGCCACTTCTTTTTTATTCTTATCCAACGGAAATCAATGAAAGAAAAGCTTCTCTGTCCTGTTTGTACTGATTGCTGATATATTTGAACAAAACTGAGCCCAGACTGTGGCATACTGTCAAAAACAAAACAAAATCAGCTGTGAAATTGCAGCAGCAGCTCAAACCCTGGAAGTGAGGAATATGCCGTGTGTGACGTCACACTTGATAATCCCATAACCAAAGCGACAACATTTCCATGGAAACGAGCAGGTGGTTTCTGGAAGAAAAAAAAAAAAAAAAAACAATACAAAAACATGTTGATGTAACGTCTGATTTGTCCAGGACTGGTCCATGGTTGGAAAGGTTTCAAAAGTTGTCCTCCGGACTGTGTTTTATTTTTGTCTATTTTTTGGCTAAAAAAGGCACAGTGGTACTTTAATTTTTGAATATTTCAGCAAATTATCTGGACTTCCTATAGTTTTTGAAAATGGCGTATTGGTGAACACAAAAAATGGCGTCCCTTTTGTCCCCTGAGATTCGTCCTCTGTTTTGCTACTGATGTAAAATAAATAAAATGAGATGCTTTGTTAAAATAGGAAAGGGCTTCAATTTTTAATGGATACCTTTTTAATGATTTACTACACACCAGCTGACTTAAAGTTTGTGAACCAAGGATTAGAACATGTGGCATCTTTTTTCTTCTAAGACTGACTAAACCATCTCTTGCTCTTCCTGATTATAAGAAGCAGCATTTGAGTTGTGTCCGACTTGAGCAGGGTACAGCGGACAGCAGGACGCCCTGAGGACTGAGGCTGCAGAGATGGAGGTGTAAATCTGGCTTAATGGGCAGAAACGGGCCTCGGGTGTCCAAAGCTCCACAGTTTCACAGCGGCAGCGTCTGAATGTGTGGAGGATACACAGAGGCTTGAGATGTGTAGGAGGAGAGCTTTATGCAAAAATGACAAGGTGTATTTTTAAGTGTGGCAGACTAATGCGCTGTAATGGCAGAAGTGGCGCGATGTGTCGAACTGTGCGAGCAGAAGACGAGAAATGTGTCGGCATTAATTTACTTTCAACATTGCTCAAATTACTCCTTATTTTTACCTCAGAATATTTGGTGCCAGAACTGCATGTGACCCATGAAATATCTGTTAAAAAGTAATTGTATTGCTTTAAGAAATACAGCGAAAGAGATGACGGGCAAACCAATTAGTCGTTTTGCAGTTGAATGTCTATTACTGTCATGCTGCCTGCAGGGAGCGACAATGAAGAAGTAATTATGGCTAATAATGGATCGAGTTTATAAAGAGCTCTTTTGAACCAGGTTTAATATTCATTCACTGCACAGATACACCTGGACTTATACTTCTGTAGCCACACACGCCCTCAGACAGACTGACAAAAATATGGCTGCCAAAACTTACCAACAGCCTCTCCAAATGCACAAAAGTAAAGAGGATTTTAGTTGTTGTAAACTTTGATAAACAATCTCTACAAATTTACAAAAACTCTGATGCTAAAAGTTATAGAAAACAGAGGGACTGTTGTATATCCCATTCTAAAAATACAAAAATATGGTTAAAATAGTAATAATAATAATAATGATGAAGAAATAAAAAAAAAAATAAACAATGTTTCACAGCAACTTCCTCCATCAGTTTTCTTTTTGCTGCCATAACAACCAAGTATTTTTGGATCCCTCTCATACTCATCACGTTGTCTAATTTAATCTCTTCTTTAGTTTCTCAGTGCCTCCCTATCTTTTCTCCCTCTCAGTATCGTACAATCACAACTATAGAAATCACTCAGTTCATTTTTAGGGTATATATGTATATATATACATACCTTTTTTACCATTCTTATTCATGGATTTACTATTCTGCATTGTCTTTTTTGCCTCACAATACAATGTGGACATGTTATGAGCCTGTTCTTTTCTGAAATGTGGCTGTCACAAGAAATCAGAAAAAGATGAAAGTAAAAAAAGAAAAACATGACCTATTTTCGGTTTTGATTTGAAGGCAATTCATTTTTCCTCACACAAAGCTTCATGGATATTTTATCAGGCACCGGAAAAGGTGCTGGGTGTGTGTGAGAGTCGGGTGCATGCATGAGTTATGAAGTCAGTCCCTTATGTATACAAAGAAACTCAAAAATTTAGAAGTTTAGCAGTTTTGTTTTTATGGCACAAACTAAGGAAAAGCTTTTCAGAAAATGTACTTGTTTATGCTTTTAAAAACAACATCCTTCAGCAAATTTGGATTGAACTATTCAAAAAAAGTAAAGGCAATGTGACACACAATATGGTTTTATTATTATTCATTCATTTTCTACCGCTTATTCCCGTTCCCGGGGTCGCGGGTGACTGGAGCCTATCCCAGTGACTTTGGGCCTTAGGCGGGGTACACCCTGGACAGTGGCCAACTCGTCGCAGAGCTAACACAGAGACACGGACAAGGACAGACAACCATTCACTCTCACATTCATACACTATGGGCAATATAGAGTTTCCAATTAACCTACACAGTCATGTCTTTGGACGGTGGGAGGAAGCCGGAGAACCCAGAGAGAACCCACGGTAACACGGTAACCCACAAACTCCTTATTGGGAGGCAGAAGCTCTAGCCGCTCTGCCACCGTGCACCCCTGGTTTTATTATTAATTATATAAATTACACAGTGATTTGGAAAGTTCTATGGTCTATCTTGGTCACTCAGCTACACTTGAGTCTGAGTAAAATGTCTCATCAAATGGACCACTGTTTGCTTTCAGTCAAATTATGAATTTAATGCCATTTACCTGCTTCACGGGTGTTTTCATGGAAACCCCTGCCCTAGCCACAACACTATTAGTGTATTAATAAAATAATTGAAAGATAAATATATTCAACAATAACAGTAATTATTGACACCTTTTAACAATTTCTTTCCCAGACGTCATGTAACAGTCTAACAATCTTATATAAGACACAGGCTTGAGGCTGAACAGTACTTTATAATACTTTTGTGAAGAATCTTCCCATCTGCTTCATATAAATGGAGTGAGTGACATTTCTAGGCCATTAACAGTGAATGTCTCTGCTGCTGGAGAAATATAGTGCACATTTTCACATCATGTCAATCTAATTTGACATTTGAGAGTTCTTAGCTTCAGCAATTTTGTCTTCAATAAAACGAACTAGTGGGAAACAATGAAACATGACTCCAGGACTGATCATGTTGTTGCTTTGAGCTGGAGAGAGGCCTGTCAGACACCACTGATTGTTCACTCACTGACGAGATTTATTTCAAAGTGAGATTGTTATGGTGCAGTTGTGTGTTTCAGAATGTTGATGTGAATGGAAATGTTCATCATATGAGAATATGTCAAGCCTAATGAGCCATTAGCCAAAGTGTATTTCAAATTCATATTTGGCTCATGACACACAAAAGAAACATTGTTCCTCAGTCATTAGCTCCATCATTGACACCTAATTTCGTGGTTTGTGCACTAGAAAATCAAAAATGATCAGCAATCAGTGATCAAATCTATCTACAAACCAGTATAATCTTTGTGACAGTATAAATGGAAAGAACTCCACTGCGTGAGATTCCAGCAAAAAATAGAATGAAATAAAACGCATTTAAGATGGTTTCTCCACAGACCTGACTTGTAACTTTGGTGAATGTTCTGCCAACTGTTTGTCTCCATGGAGATGTTCTCTTTTGCCTCGAACATTCCAAACTGGTCTATCTCCTTGAAGAATGCTCTATGGGGCCAGTGATCTTACACTGCTGATTTAACAAATTACATCTGGTAATGATAGGCACATCCATGGGTTTCAGAATAATAAGAGACTGTTGCCATAGTGATTCACAGTTAAATACAAATTACAGTATTACATATTTTGAGTGGTGAAAAGTTCTTAAAAAAAAAAATTGGAAAAAAACAGGGAGCTGAACTCCATGGATGTGCAAATAACGTGATGCAAGTCACAGCAGGGGGCAGCATGTTTAATTTACTGAAAGGAAATACATTAACACATCTATGCTGTGGTTTAAGGTGCACCATGGAACTTTTCTGCTGGAGAGTTTTCTCCATGGAGGACTTTGAGGCTTTGAGGACAGAGGTATTAAACGAATCTATCTCCATAGAGACAAGCAGGCACACCACCAGGCCAGGTGTGCCGGTAGTAAGAATGCATGTTTTTCAATTTCTTTTTGAACAATAAAACACTGGTTGAAATTGAAAAAATACTGTATTAGATTAGTTTAATGCCATACTGAAGAAGTTTCCCCACAAGGCCATAACGCGCTCGTCAGCAGTTACACGACGTTCAGATCTAAGAGAAGTATTAAGTATTCATCCGTGACTGGCTCACCTCATACTGTAGCTGTGTGTGTGTGTGTGAAGAGGTGTGAAATACAAGGTCTAGTGTTTCTGTCACAACTGAGTGGAGATGCATTACATAACACAGAGGCTTCAGTCCTGGGCTGAACTGTCGCTGGGCCTCCACGGGCAGAAAAAAGAAGACTGTTTTTAGTTCAAGGGTTTTTGGTAGATGCACTTAATTTTGGTTGAAAATAGGAGATGCTCTTGCAAATATAATGTGATTTATAAATATATAATGTATGAAAAGAAAAGAAAAGAAAAGAAAAGTAGAAATGTGTGCCAATAATTGTTTTAATCTTTAAATTTTTGATGGATTATTTATACTTTATTTATCCAAATCACTATGCTTATTGCACATAATATTGACGTAGCCTTATATTTTTACTCTACTTACACAGTGTAAGATGTATGTATATGTAGTTATTTACCTCAATTTTTCTCTGAAAAAAAGTTTCATATAAATAGATATTGGAAAGGTAACATGATATAATTTGTTGAAAATGTAAATGAAACACATGAAATTCACAAAGAAGGGATATTTGAAGATTATTAATTGTCATTGATGGAATTGAAGTTTTAAATAATACTACAACCTCTTTGTTCAGGCGGTCAGTAAAGCAAGAATAGATGTCACTTCCCTTCCCCAGACACTTCCATCTCTTTCAGGGGAATCTTCGGGTAAGTCCAAGCTGGACTGACTTCCAACATCTCCATGGTTTTCTCTGAAGGCGGGCGCCCATTGCACTATTTTGTTAGTCTGAAGTGAAAGATTTCTGATCATGAGGAAAATCTTGTATCATGGCTCAAAGTTGTGGGTCGTAGGTCTCACAGTGAGACGGGCCAAATATTAAACCTAGAACCACCAAAAACAAGCTGCTATTTACAGTAGATCGAACTTGTCTGATATTTTGTAATTGGTGGTTGAACAGTGAGCTCCCCTCTCACTGTTTCTCTGATCAATCTCAATCATGTGACCAACAGTAATAACAAATGCTCCTCAAAGTAACAGCAGATGAACCATAAACCAGGACCTTATCTCAGGTTTTCTCTTTCTTTAAAGCTCCAGCTTCAGCTAACTGGTTCAACTTTATTCTGGACGTCACCACAGACACCACCATTAATTACGCTTGTACCGTTTTACATAGAGCTGCCGATCTCAACAGCCAGTAAGTTCTACACAGACTACATCGCTGTTTTCAAGCCGCCAAGAGAAACAGTGCAGTGTTGACTTGTTAGTCACATGAACTGTCCACTTGAGTGAACAGAACTCCTGCTCGACTGTAAGTGCCGTAAAATGGAAGTGCAATCCTGTAGTGAAAAGAGGCAAAAGTGGGCGGGGCTGAATACGGTGACAAGAGCCTGAAATTTGCTCGGACAAACTTTGATCGTAGCATATGGGATTGAGCAGTGTGACTGGAAAAGTGTGACAAAGTCGTGGTGAGACATGACCAAAACATTCAATGCTCCATGTTATATTGTATATAATAGTTATTTTTCTCTTTGCTAAAGTAAACAGACTTTTATTTTATTGATATAAAGGAAAATTAGTTGAACTTAGAGTGCACATTTTAGAGTGTGTCTTCCCTCTCTGTTGCAGATATTTGTCATACCGTGTGAAGTGCAGGTGAATTATTACTAGAGCAGAGTGGGGTTCCCCTCTTTGTCGTCTGGCTGTAGCTCTCTGTGAGTGGCCTTAGCTTTAGCCGCTCATTTGTCAAGTGGACAGCTCTGGCCCCGTCCTCTGCTCCTGTGTGTGCATCGGGAGGGATCTGCTTGGTCTGACTCCAGAATATTTGCATTTCGTGGCATTTTCCCGTTCGTTCTCAATCCAAATGTTTTAGGATTCGGTTTTGAATAATGCAAGATGTGAGAAACAGGATTCATTCAGAGCCATAAATAGAATAGGCAAATACAACTCTTCCCTCAGGTGTTTGTGTGTGCATAAACCTATTATAGTTAGATGGAGCAAACTGATAACGTGGTCGTCCATGCATGTTTCACTCTCTGATCGCCTTGGGTAATTAGAACTGCTCAAAACATGTGTAGTCTTTTATGATACTCAAACGTTAAAATTCGATTTCAAGCATTTATTTGAATGTGATGATATTAAATGCATATTTGCCTATATACCACTTTAAATCCTTATTGAATTTAGAATTTTAAAGTGGCTGGTATCTCTTTTTTTAACATCTAAAGTAGCACATTTTTTAACTTGAGACTTGAGTGTACTAGGAGATGTGGAGATCATTCATAATGTATGTGGGTAATTATATAGGTATGAACTAGGCTAGTTGATAATATAGTTATAATTTGAAAGTACAACATTCAACATTCATAATTTCCTCTGTACATAAATGTCAGATTTGGAGAGCAAATGTAACTCTATATCCACCTTAACCATATCACATGTTAGAGAAGAATGCTTTAAGTTAAGATGGTGCTTCATGCATCATTGGTTAAGCAGGTGCGTAAGAAAAGATGTGCAAAATGCTCGTCAAAATGTGGACCAGAAAAATACCATGCACACTTGCTGCTGGCAAAAAAATTTAGTTTTAGGCCTTCACCATGCAGGCATGATGGCCTTGTTGCCGAACACAAAACAAAACATCTCTTTTTTGCAAGTAGTAGGATTTTTCTCTGATCCAGAGAAGAATGTTTTGAAATTTGAATATCGGGAATATTGTATGTCTGAAATTCTGCAAAAAGCACTGATTAAAAATAGGAACAAAGAAGAAAGTATGAAGTTATATTTATGATATATTTATGAACTTAAACCTCACCTAATCAATTGAAATACATATTTTTAGCTGATTTCTGTTGAGCTGCCAAAATATCTTTTCGAGATGCTCCATAAAAATATCAAGATATAATTTTTGTCAATATCACCTGCCCACAGTTTATATAATTTTCTTAATACTTTTATGTATAGGTCTTTAAACGGCTTCTCTGGCACAGGAATGTCCTAAAAGAAGTGATATCTATTCTGATCCAAACCACTGTCACATGTAATACTGTGCTGTCAAAGACTGTCAAGTGTGTATTCTGCCACCAACAATCTTGCGTTGGCTCCGTCCCTGTGGGCTTAACCTGTGTGTCTCCTCTGTCTCCTCAGTGGACTGCGGTGTCATCAGAATCCATGCAGGGACCACAGCCACAGAATGAGATGCATCGGTGTGTAAGCCCGAGCCAAAGTGGAAAAAACCTTCGACGTATCGGACGGCTGTGACACTTTTGTCTACACATGTGACCCTGGTGAGATAGGTTTATATTCTATTACCTTTTTCTGCTCGTCCCATGAGATGAATGACAGATGATGTAGTGTACTCTACACAAATTGTCCAGAGAATGCACATTGTAAGATACAACTGAAATATAGCAGTGAAGAATAGTTTATATCTGCACAAATTTAACCTACCGTCATGGTTTTTATATCTATATCTAGGCTTACTAAGGCGGTTATAAGAACCAACCGCAGTATTTCTTTTTTCAACAACATACAATAAGCTGACATGCAGAGTTTGTAATGTAATCGTAAAATATATTTTGAGTAACTGCTGATTTGTGACAATTGTAGTTAGCTGGCTTAGCTCAATTCATTTTGAAAGGTCAAAAAAGGCTTTTTCCTGTTTTTCCAACATCAGGACTGTCTGTGTACGCTGATGTGTTTCTGTGGTTTGATGCTCTTCTTCCTGCTCCTTATCGTCAAGAGTGTATATGTCTCAGTGTTTTGACGTCGCCTCCTGTGGTGAGATTAATTAGCCTTCTACCTTTTAGATGATGGAGGCCTCATGGCATTCATGTCTTTGCCTTGTCATATTTCACAACCACATCACATCATTCTGTGATTTATTTTCTTTTTTTTTAGTTTTATGTATATATATATATATATATATATCTTCATTCATTTTCTACCGCTTATTCCCGTTAGGGGTCGCGGGTGACTGGAGCCTATCCCAGTGACTTTGGGCCTTAGGCGGGGTACACCCTGGACAGTGGCCAACTCGTCGCAGAGCTAACACAGAGAGACAGAGACAAGGACAGACAACCATTCACTCTCACATTCATACACTATGGACAATTTAGAGTTGTCAATTAACCTACACAGTCATGTCTTTGGACGGTGGGAGGAAGCCGGAGAACCCGGAGAGAACCCACGGTAACACGGAGAGGACATGCAGACTCCACCCAGAGAGATCGTGTGATGTTAGGGTGGTCCGGGATTCGAACCCACGATGTTGGGGTGGTCTGGGATTCGAACCCACGATCTCCTTATTGAGAGGCAGAAGCTCTAGCCGCTCTGCCACCGTGCACCCCATGAATGAATGAATGAATGAATGAATGAATGAATGAATGAATGAATGAATGAATGAATGAATGTATATATATATATATATATATATATATATATATACTGCTCAAAACATGTGTAGTCTTTTATGATACTCAAACATTAAAATTCGATTTCAAGCATTTATTTGAATGTGATGATATTAAATGCATATTTGCCTATATATATATATATATATATATCATATATATACAATATATATGTGTGTGTGTGTGTGTGTGTGTGTGCTTTTAGATCTTGGATGTTTCATCCTGAATAGTGGCTCTCACGTTCATTAGTCCTCGGCCTCCTTCCTTACGGCTAGCAGTCTCAGAGTGCTGGATTTGGGATGGATCCCTCCATGCATGGTGTCTTAACGTCTGTGGTCTGTATCTCTTCTTTTGGCCACCTTATTATTCCTGCCGGGTGTCTGATCACTGGCAGAGTGAATTTGTTCATTACCCAGGACTTGTTCTTGCCATTGAACTGGCTTCTTAAGATGTGAGATAATGTCTGTGTTTGTGCATAGAGCAGCATTAAACAGAAAATCATTGAACAGTGATAGTCAGATCACAATTAGATTTTTATATATTTTATATTTGCCAACTGTACTTAGAGTTAAAACTTCTTTTTTCCCCCTATAAATTTGATTTTGTTTTTTAAATGACTGGATTTTCATTTCTAAAACATAATATTTCCATTTTTCAGAACTGTGTGGGAAAAAAACCAACAAACCTTTCTTTGCCCTCTTAAAAACTCATACCAGCCACAAATGAAAATTGCCCTGTCCACAAAGCCAAATATGGGAAGCACTTATCATGCAAAAATACAGCTTTACATAATTTGAACTGGCTCCTTCGCCCGCGCAAGCATATCTCTATTTTAAACTTGCATGAGCCTCGAAGTAAGTCTAAAGCACAGTTATGTGGTGGGAGGAGGTCTTGTCAGGCCATTTACAAAAATCCTGTGGTTACAGCAGATGAATGCCTTGACATGCATCCAATTAGAACAGGATTTAGGTTCAAAATTTGGTCAACATTTTAGGGAATGTTGTTTTTTAGTTCTATTGAGGATTCATCTCAATATATTGTAGAAAACAGTTAGCTTTTAGAGCATGTTTTTATGTGGAGTATAAAGCATGATTAGAAAATGCTTCTCAAGTCATTCACTTTGCATGAAGCTGTCTGAAATATTTATCAGTCTTTACATTTGCTTTAGTGACCCTTCTGTTAGCAGAGAAACTAAGGTGTGTAGGTACAAGGGGACACAAATTTAAAATTAGAGTAATATAACTTGCATGGAAGTTGTTGTAAAATGTGTAAGTCTGTCAAACACTGTCAATACTAAATGCAAGCACATAATGCCAGCAAAGAAAAACTTTTTATGGAATGCCGTGCTCCTTAAGCTGGAATATTCAAAGTTATTTAGGCACCAAAGACATCATAAATTGGCCTACACCTGATCAAATATAGCCTAGCCTACATTACTGATCACTAAACAACGAATACTATAGCATATACTTTGTCCTTCTACTCTAGACGTAGTTGTTATGCCTTAGAGACTCTTACTAGATCTTCAAAGCCTCTTGACTTTTTGATATCAGAGTTAATTCAACTTGTTTTCAATTTACCCTGGAGGGAGAGCCTTTGGAGTGAATACAAAGTAAAGAACATGCAGAAAGTAATGTTGTTGCTAGCTTCAAGGTTATTGTGCATCTTTCATTTATAGAACATACATGTATACCCTGGGTAATTTAATGATTGCTCCCACGGTGCGCCTCATATGAGTTCGTATGTGTAAATTATTCATGTAATTAGCACAGAGCAACAGATAGAAATGTTAACAGTTTAAGTGTCTGCCTCCTATAAATGCTGTACATGACTATGGCGGACTGTTTTACATTTGTGTATGTTTGAATATTAACCCCACAGAGCTGATCCCAAGAGGGAAGAGTAAAGCCTGCACAGATTGTAGGGATTTGGCAGCAATAATTAGTTGTGATTACGGTGCAAGCGTCTTCTCAAGCAATATCTTCTCAAACAACACTGACTGCTATTTCCATTATATTCATATAGTCTTTCGAATCATGATTGATATTTTCTGTATTTTTTCAACAATGTGAAACTTCTTTCTTCATTGCATTTCTTTGTACATTTCTTTTTTTGTTCACGTCTTTGGGGCAAACATCTTTAGATCATGCAACTCTTTATTATTTAATTATTGTAGCCTACATCTTGGCATTAAACATGGAGTCCCCTATTGTTCCATGTGTTCACACCAGTTCAAAGCAGTCATTTCCCAGTTGTGTTTCCCCATGAAGACAGCGCAGTAGCAGACCATAAATCAGTGAAAGTGAGATTGTGTCGGTGTACAGTGGATGGGAGTATATGTGATCTTCGAGGCTTATGGGGAGAAGATTGAAATTGATTGTTGGTGGTTCAGGCCTTCGTCCAGTGCCTCCAGTGGTTATTGATCAGTGTATGTTGCCCAGGGGTGCCCTTTACATGTAAACTGATATTTTAACCTTTTAAAGGCAGGACAGGAAATCATACTCAGAATTACTATTAACTCTAATTTATTTATCTGTTTATTTAAGGATATCCCCTTGAGAGGATCCATCTCATTTTCAAGGAGGTCCTTACTTCGTACAATACCATTTTTAAGTTCTTCAGTGTCAGACAATTTTGCCTTAATGTTTTTTGGCTTTTTCAAACACTTTTTGTTTTTATAAAAATTATTTTAATGGACCGTTTTTACTTTGAATATGAGATAACATTTGTATGCTGATCACGTTAAAAAAGCACTTATTGCTGTATAATGCTGGTATCATATAATACATAAATATTATGCTAAATATAAATAGTACAATAGAGAAATTGCTCCATAGCTGTTTTCAAACTCAAAAGAATGTTTTTAGCAAGTGCTTCAATATGAACGTCCATAGATTAGTCTGTTTTCAGTAAAAGGGCCAGGGAGAGTCAGCTGTTTCACGCATTATTCAAAGGCCACTGAGCACATTTAGCAAGTAAATGCCATTGGTAAATGGCCCCACACACTCACACACGTATATATGCCAAAGGAGCTGCCGTGCCATTTCAGCTCTGGAGCGGGGGTTGACCCTCAGGCTTCAGCGCGCTGCCAGAGTAGATACTAAAACTAATAGCTCTAAAATGTTGCTATTAATGAATAACTAAACTAAAGACATACTTAAGTCTCTTTTTCTAATCTCATGATATGCTGAAGTATATAAATAATAACGATTGTCACATTTTCACATTGTTCCAATTCCAGAATGGTGGTGGATGGAGACTCACTTCCGTCACTCTTCCCCAGGACAGCTGTGTGGAGTGAATGAACTTATTTAAGGTGTCTTTTAGTGTTCAAATCGCGCAATATAAATTAAATGTATTTATCATCATTATAGAAACTGTTGTTTGTTATTAATGTTAATACTTACTGTTACATAACAGTTTATACCACACTGGCCACCATAACTTTTTAAAAGGGATGCAGGGGACTTCAAACTGTACTTTGTCCCTTGTGTAGCGTACACAGGACTGTTTTGTCTATGCAAGAATGCAATTGTGAATGATATTCACCTTATTCCGTCCCGGACACTTTTGTCTCTTTTTGCCACAGATCTACACTCCTGTTTTCCAGTTTGACAAGAACCCTGTTCACACAAATGGCGAACGAGGGAAAAATCTCACAGCAAAAATAAAATAATTTGATTTGTGTACAATATTTTATGTACATGTGCAACAACAAAGGCAGCAATGCACGATTTCCTGAGTGGCCTGAAAACGGCCAGTGCAGTCGTAATACCTCAGACGTCCACTCCATACCGTACGGGGCTTATGGAACTACGGCTTTAGTCCCTCTGACCCTCAACACACCACTGTCCTGATCTACTCCAGACACACAGAAGTCTCTTGTAATATGTTTTTATAGAAAAACACTGAACTAAATGAATATTGTGATGTGTAATTTTTGTCCTGTTAGTAAGTAGACATTTTTGGCAATTGCATGGATTGTTTCAATAATCTATAAATTATAAATTCTATAATTACTTGATATAAACCAATACGTCTGCAGAGACTAAAAACAGCAGTTATTTTCTTTATAAAGTTTGACAAACTATCTATATGGGTTGTGTAACTGTTCTTTATCCTTCAATTAACTACAGAGAGTTTTGTATAAATAAAACCTCAAACATCATGAGATGTTCTGGACCAACAATGGCCAGTCAATAGTCTTATTACATCAGTTTAAAGGCCCAACCAGGATATCAGCTGAACCGATATTTTGGAGCCAATATTCGATTCAGCTCATTTTTACGTATCACCACCGATATTCGAAACCAGTATCGTATCATGTATCCCTACTATTTTTAAAGGAAATCCACTAGAACAACATTAAGTTTAAGCTATTTCCCAGTGATATTTGATTGTTTTTTAAAATTATATATCTAAAAGTCACCTCTCAGAGCGAGTCTCCTCCTCATGTCATTTTCATTCATCACTGACCTTACTTTTTACTTTTTCTAAAGCGTCTATGGCTTTATAATTTTATTCTCCTGGTCTCGGTATCACTACACACTGTGATTGGCTCATTATATTCACCTTCTGTGCTTTGGTCTTCTGTCCGTCTGAGTCAAAGGCAGAGTCAGGACCAAAGAGAATTCTGTTGAGCTCCAGACCAGACTGACACACAGACTGACTCAGTGAAGCTTTCAGCAAGGTCTGTAGTATTAACCTATCTACTTAACCTTCCTCTTTCAGGGTCTCTCTTCTGCTGCAATCTCTTGAACATAGCGGTGTCTCTTTTTGAGTATCATTTGTCATTCATATAGACCAAAAACATTTAGGTACATAAAATAAACATCATTCCTATTTCCTTTTTCCCCTTTTAATTGTATTATTATTATTATTATTATTATTATTATTATTATTATTATTATTATTATTATTATTATTATTATTATTATTATTATTATTATTATTATTATTATTATTATTTCTTTTTTGTTTTCTATAGAACATTTTAAAAGAAACACATAACAGAAACAAGACAGAGAGAGAGTGCATTGCATAGTCCTAAGTGCCCTGTGTCCAAAAAATTTAACTGACAATTTTAAAGTCGATCCGGTCCTTGATTGTTGGTTCAGTTTGTTTCATTCATTTTTTTGTAATGGCTTTTTTCCCATGCAGCCAGAAGTATCCTCCAAAGGTATCCTTTTATTGTGTCCATGGCAGGAGTTTTATGGCCCAAATATAGTTCTACAGTGTTCTAAATCATTCCTAGTTTATTGTTATATTTAGATGTTTTTTGATGGAAATTTCCACCTAGAGTTTGTATTTTCTCTCCACGTCTCTGTAAGATATGATTCTGAATACCAGTGGGACTTTTTAGTTAAATAAAGGTTTTAAATCACTGTGACGTTTGATTTTGACCTTGATCTTTATTGTTGAGACAAGCCTGCCCATGCTGTCAAACTCAGAAGAGGGATTGATCACACAGCGGCCTGACTGATTTCACACTCGATTACAGCGTCCCATTCATCCTCGGGCTTCCCCTCCTCTTCCTCACATCTGCTCACCTCCGCTGCTGAAACCCACCTGGGGGACTGGAAGGGCACGCGTTATTATGTAATGACTCCACAACCAAAGCAACGTGCACTTCAGCAAAGCCCACACTGATGTCCAATGTGTTTATTTAATGTGACTGCAGCCGTGTATTCTGCTGTAAGTACTGTAAGTGTGCAGTTGTGGCCTATAATCCTCCAGAGAGAGTCCTGTTTTATTTATGGAGCAGAATCATCCTCTGCGCCACATCTGCCTCTGTTTACCTGCAGGCCACTCGGCACAGTTAGGATCTGGCAACACTGACCTTTACAAATGTAACTGTGTGTTTTGAGAAGTCTAAGTTTACTTTACACAACACCAACTAGGGCTGGGCAATACTGACAAAAATCACTATACTTTTTGGAGTATCCCAGAAATGTGTTAAAACATGCCTTTAAACATTTTAGCTGTGGTTTAATTATCAGATGAATGTGAAATGTCTGTAAAGTTAACCACAAGGTCCAGAAGTTTACAATATGACTTTGTTTTCTGTTTTTCTTTTTAAACTGCTATTTGCAGCATTTTTCACGAAACACAATATACTCAATCGAATTTGTCATATCTTAAAGACAACGTTCACAATATATACATTTTGATATACAATATGTATCATATCCAATTGCTTGAATATATTATTGTCAATATTTGTTTATATGTTATTTTCCATTCAATATGCCTATTAACTGGCCATGTTTTATCTACATACACAGATGAATGTCATTCCTTTACACTTTTCTGATTAGAAGAATAACCAATGTTGAAAATGTACAATGTGTAACAACCACCTGCAAAGTATATTGCAATTGACACTAAATAAGTGAAATAAAGTGATGGAAACAGGCCTAAAAGTAGACTAAAATGTAAATTTAATGAATGATTGTAGAAGTAAGTATAGGCATACTGGGCATTATAGGCATAATGGGCATAAATTTCCTTGCCGAACAGAATGGGAATCCCTGATAGCAAATAACATTTTAATCCTTCTTTTTATCAAAAAGTCTTTAAAATTCTACAGAAAATACAAAATTAGAGCCATGTTGCCATGGTTTCCTAATATCTCGCCCCCCCCAATAACCCACAGTGCAGCTTAGCTTTACTGCTTTCAACGTGAGGCTATACCTGACTCATCATCAATATGAGCTAAATATAGTCAGAGCGAGCCATAATCCGCCGAATAGGTAACCGCGGCTTAAGACCCAAGAGAGCTCGGAGAATTACAAATAATTCCTGAAGGCGAACCGCTGCTGGCTGCCTGGTGTTTCGGTGACAGTCGCAGTACTTCTGATTTAAAGTGATTCTGACTGAGTTTGTGTAGGAACGCCTGGTTGTGTCATGTTGAGAGGCTTGTTGACGCAGGGCTCTTTTCTGACACATTTCTTCCTCTGTCAAAGCAGATCGTCTGTGATTGATTACCTGTCAGGCCAAGTCGCTATACTGTCCCAGATCACACCACTGGAGGTTTTTGTAGAGCCCAGCCACAATCATTAGGCTCTTGGTGTACCCCAGGATTTTTGTTTTGTTGTTGAACTGAAGAAATATTAACATTTTCTTTCAAACATGCCTTAAAGGGGATATATTATGCCAAATCAATTTGAATGAACTTTTAATCTTGTTACAACAGTGTTTCCTCATTATTAGTTTACTCAAAGTTGTATTTCAATTGATGATACATGTTCGATTAATCCTGTATTTTCCTGCAACTGAGGCTTGAGTGCTCAGAAAATTCTTCTTTTCACCTACCCCCTACCTCTGCTCACATCCCTGCACTTAGTTGCAATTATTTATAAAATTAAGACTCAGAGTGATACATGTATATGCTTCTAAAATTTCTCGCAGCCACTTTTCAGAGATAACAATATGTACCGGTAAATGACAGTTTACAACGCTGCATGTTACAATGAAATAGTACTATGAAAAGGCGGGGCTTATCAGTTCTGCAGATTCGAACAAAAAGTCAATAAACCTGCTTCTATTATTAAGCCATTTTAGATCAACATTTCTGTTTACAATTAACAAAATGTTGCATGATGTGTTAGTTCAATACAAAGCAGGAAAAAAAAACATCATGTCTCTTTTAAATGTGCAATATGTAACGTCCGCCTCCTGCTTGTTTCATGGAGATGTTATTGCTATCCAAGGAGTGCTCCACAGTATGCATTAAAATTATATATCTTGCTTTTCTTTTTTAGCAAGATATGTAGGTGCACTTTTTTCAGTGTAATGCCTTAACCCAACAATCATAATGTATAATTATATTCCTCCTCCAATCGGACTCCAGAGGTCGTCAAAACCGTCATCTTGACAGGCTTATTTTAAAGTGGAGGAGCAGTGGATCTACTCCAGGTTCACCGTCCTTGTATTTCTGTTCACTTTGCTAGCCTTGTATAGTGGGTCAACAAGTTGTAAGTTTCCTGGCATTTACTATTTTGAAAGTCAAGCAATGATATTCAGTGTTCACATTTGGTATTTTGTTCAATCTCTTATATGCCACTGAAAAATGACCTATAGGTATTAAAAGCTCTCTCTTTCTTCCAAAGTGTAGTTAACTTCAGGGAATTTAATGGTTGTTTGTTTACGTTGCCTCTACATTATGAGAATAATTTGCTCCAGCTTTTCCCATATGTTTTGCGTAAATATCCAGCGCTAAGTGGGTTCATTAGAAAATCGATTGTCCGAAAGTCCACCACTTCTGCTGTGACAAATCTATACGTAATGGTTGCTTTGACTAATATAGAGCCTCATTCTCATTGGTGTGTGCATACCCATGTTTCTGCAGGGGATTTGAACTGATCAGAATCTCCAAGCAAATGTAAAATCACGTTAGGTCAGGAATTCATCAAAATGCTTATTAGCTTTGGCTCCGGGCACAGGCGCAGGAGAAGCGTATACCTGTGTGTGTTTACGTTGGAGCGCTGGAGTTTTGCCTGGGCCATCTGTGCCAGTGGAGTGCCAGGTTGACCTCATTGCAGGAGGAGGGAGAGCTGTCTGTAATGAGCATCTGGGAGTCGAGCTGCTGCTGCGGTGAGACCATTGTGTTGTCCTTCAGAACAAACTCTGACCTATAACGTGTGGGGAAGTTTGTAAGACTTTTTTCCTCGTGATATGTCTGTTTCAGTAGTGCGTCATTCCATTCAGGTGCTTAAAGCAGAAGTAAGTAACATTTTTGTAAGTCCGTGTGGTGGTTGCGAATGTATTTTCGGGGCGTTTGAAGCCCCCGCCATCTCCACCTGCTGCCTTTGTGCGGACAACCAGCCTTGCAACATTTCCTGACGCCAACCTTGGCTCTCGTTTTTTTATGTGGCGATGTGAAATGTTTTTATTTGTGATTGTATTTCCTTTCGTCAATAAAAATGAAGAAATAAAAAAAAAAAAAGGGGGAAATAAAAGCGTTTGCGTCTTTTAATGACAGTGTATTTTCACAAGTTACTTAGTTCTGCTTTAAGTTGATGTCATAAGTATTAAGATAAAAAAAAACATCTTCTGACTTACTTCACTTTATCAAAATCTGCGTCTTCATAGTGACATTTAATAACAACAGGCAGGGGTTTTCGTTTATGTTTTTATACTAAATAAACATTTGAAATCTTATGATTAACCCGTAGTCTGAATTATTTGAATAATCGCAAATGTACTGAGCAGTGGCCAGGGATAGGGGAAAGGTTAAAACTGAAATCTAACTTAATTTTAGAATAGTTATAAGCTCATAAAACTTCTTCTTTAAAATACGTTATAATACACAATATATATAGCCTCTTACAGCCACCTCCTTAAACCCACTTTGTGTCAGGAGTGTTACTACATGTCACTGCTGAGAGCGTTGGCTAATTATGTGCTACTGAAGCATAAAATAAGGAAACTTCAGGATTTAGCACTGGCAATTTTAAGTTTGGTCAAGGTCATCTCAACTTTAGTTCCCCATACAGCATTTAATATCAAACACCAGCCATGTCTTGGACCAAAGCTGCGGGTGGTCCTATAGCGTGGATGTGCTTAGCTTCAGTGTTGCAAGAAACAGCGGGGGGCTGCCTCTCTCAACAGGTGCAAATTGTGAATAATGATCATTTGGAAAACTCCTGTACTGAAAGTCACAGCTCTTTTCTAGTAGCAGGTGAGATGATCATCCCACTTTTTAGCATATTAGAGTTTTGGGCGCTGATACATATTATTTTGACGATCATTTTTAAAACTTTGAATTTTACTTCACATTTCTTACCAGTTTCTCCATCCATTCTCCATCCTCCTTGATCTCTTGTGGTAAAATCATGAAAAATCACTTAAGGCAACTTGTGCACCTTTAATACACACAAAAAAAAAAAAAAAAAATGCAACAATGTGTGCATGAAATAAAATTAAAAAATATATTTAACACTTGTCATTTCTACCTTCTCATTTGACCTACTGATTTATAGGTCATAGAGTTCGTACCTGAACCCATTACCATAACAGTTAAGACTAAGTTGAGACTTTGGACAAATCATTTCTTTTATCTTCACAATTTGTGTCCACTGTAAGTACACGAGGCATAAATTACAGTAATGATGCAGCCGGTTTTATAACAACATTGACCATGCAGAGCAAAATGCCAGTCTTAAGTGGGCGACACACTGAGATGGAGACTTTATGGATGGCAGAGCACATTTACTGTGGTACATGCTGATCTGGTGATCGATAGACCACCAACAAGTTTGAATACAGCACGCTACAGTGAATTTAATGCAGCTTCTGATACAATCAGAAGCTAGAAGTGGAAAAATACTACAACACTTTTCTTAAATGTCAATAAAATCCATTGTCACATCTTATCAGTCTTATCAGCTCTTCCACCAAGGATGTATCTGGTGACAGTACAAACTTTAGAACATATGTTTTGTGGCAATTTTCAGGCAATCAATGGTATATAATTTTCTAAACCAAGTGACAAGTCAGGTCTGTGGAGAGACAAATTCTCTCACAGTAAGAATACATGTTTTTCATAAAATACCAGCATAATTCAAAGAATGCTTTAATTGTGTTGGTGTTGGTGTTGAAGCTGAAATAGTACATTCATAATACCAAAATTCTATGACTACCCAATAAGTAGACAGAAAATGTTGACAATTAATTATATGGTTATAAATAAAGTATGGTGGCTTTTTATTCAGTCCCTCGTCTTGTTTATTTTCACTGCTTTCACTGAGCTTAAGCCTCGGGCCGGCACTGCCATCTCTTCTCTGTAAATATGTCCACACTGCTTCTTTAAGACTTGCATCATAACTCATGTTTCTCCTTGCACCCTTCACTAGTTCAATATAGTGCTTGGTGTAGGACTCTGTGATTTATATGTCTGTGTTAGAAGGACCAGTGACCAGTGACCAGTGCTGTGCTCCACTGATTGCTGTAATGACAAACTTCAGCTGCAAGATTATCTCGTTTCAGGTGAAGCTCTTCGTGTGACACTGCTATACTCGAGAAAATGTAAATGTATGGAAGATAGACGTTCAAGGCCCTTATAAAGTGCTTTGGACATCTAAGCATAGGTATTTATTGTGATTCAATCATTTATGGTCTTAAAATATTTAAAGTAACGTTTAGTAAGAGTTCTAGTTTCTATAAGACATTCTTTGGGATTTTGAACAATGGGTTCAATGATGCTGTGGACTTTAAAGATGCACATATCTTTGGACTCAAATTCCAGGTTTGTAATTTGATGAAGAGAAATCAACAATGGTAGCATTGTTATTGTAATAGCGCCTTTATAAACCCACAATCCACATGGCACATTCACTTCCCAGTTTGGGTTGCTTGCTCTTCTTCTCTCATCTCTCCTTTGCGTTATCTTCTACCTCCATCAATGTCCAGACCTGGTGGTGCACATTTCCTAAACGTCATCTAATGTTTTTCTTCTAAATTTCCCAAGAACTTGCCTCAAGACTCGAGGTGACCGAGCTTTTTCTGTGGCTGTTCCCATGTTATGGAACAATGTGCCACTAAACGCTGGAACAGCACAGTCCCTAACATTTTTAAATTGTTACTGAAGACCTACTTTTTGCACTGGCCTTCAATAGCTGAAGTTGCACTTAATGCAATAAATGTTCTTCAGGGTGAAATAAAACAATTTTTGTTACTTTCTTGACCCCTTTCCGCTGTACTAAGTTTTGTAGTGTTTGTCATTTCTCTGTCTGTTTTTCATGCCCTCACTTGGACTAGAGTGGTTTTGCTTGTCTTGTTTTTGTGAAGTATCTTCTCACTCAGGCAATATTTTTGATATCTTCAGTCTAGCTTTTTTTTTTTTTTTTTTTTTTTTAAAAATCAAATTTAAGTTATTTTAAAATCCCATAATAAACTTGTCTAGGGTTGTATCTAATGTGCGCCTTGAATGGAAAGCTGTGGTTATATTGATCATAATATAACATATATAACTGAATTCACATTACATACTATTTATCTAGATTATTTTCCATCTTTTTGTAGTGCCATGACCTTTTCTTGACTTCCCGTGTTTATGCATAGTTTTATCATTGCTTACTCAACCATATTCAACTTCTTTATTCCTGTCTAGTTTTATTTTAGATCAGTTCTTCTTCTCTATAACCTGATACAGCAAATCACATCAACATCAACTTTCAGATTCTGAATACAAAGTTGAGATTAGTTTTCAGCGCACATACAGCAGAGGCTAATCCCCGCTCCGTCACTGCTGTCTTGATGTCCATTTATGGCCGTTTGGGCTGTTGTGCTCCCTGTTTCCATCTCGTCTGTTAATCCGCCGGCGGCTCAAGTGCTTGATGAGACGCCTCGGCAGTTCTTAGTGTATACACAAAACACTGAGCAGTCACAGAGCTTCCTTCCCTTTGTGTTTGAGTTGGTGCCAGCCTTTTTAGTTAGTGAGCAGAGAATATGTGTTTGGGTGTAATAATATCCTCCATATGAGTTGCATGGTGAAACATTAAGCCCCGGATCATCCCCCTTTTTTCTTAATAAGCAAACACTTCATTTTGACACATCATTAACTAGACATTATCTTTCATTAGGCGCCTTTGCATTACTTATGAAATCCCCAAGGACACACATGAGTACTTCAGATCGTGCTCATACAACACGCAAGAGACAGAACATTGTAGTGTGAGATGTTTCTGTCCCTCACATGAATCTATTACACATGCTATAGTTTCATGAGAACTGGAATATTCCTCTTCCATATTGTAATATCTCCTATTGTGCAGTGGTTTTTATATCAGTTCACACACTACGTTCACAACCAAGCAGTATTCACTTTTGAGCTGGGTTAAAACCACCTTCCAGTCCAGAAATGCCTGCTTTACCACCCAAGTCACCACTGTTAAAATGGACATATTGTGTTTTTCCCCCACTTAGAACTAGATCATAATTTTACATTTTGTTCATTGTAAACCACAATATTGATCTAAAATGAATTGGTAATAAAAACAGGTCCATTGACTTCCTGTTCAAAACTGCAGAACTGATAAGCTCCGCCTCTTTGTAGTGACATTTCATTGCAGCAAGCAACAAATTGTTACTTTCATGCTTTTGTTTTTGAATAATTGCTGCATAACACTTTAGAACCCTCCACGAGTCACTTTGAGTTATAATTTAAATAATAATCTCAACTAAGTACAGGAATGTGGGCAGGGATAGGTGAGTGTGTTTTTGTTTAGTTTTTTAGTTTATATTCAAGTTTATACCACAAATGTCCTCTTTTACATTGGTTTAGTTTATTTGTAGAGTACAATTTGTACACAAAGTAATTCAAAGTGCTAAGAAAGAATGAAAAAATATCAGTTGGAGAAAGAAGCTTTAAAATCACATTAAAAACAAATAAAATTATAAATGATCTACCTACATTTTACTTTAAAATAAAATAATTTCAGTCAGATGCAGAGTGGATTTAAAGATTGTCAGAGTAGAGGCCTCTCTCACATCTTCTGAAAGATTGTTCGAGATTTTAGCTCCATAAAACTGAATCACTGATTCCCCATGTTTAGTCCTGACTGGGCACCAGCAGGAGGACGGTCCCTGAGGTCCTCAGAGTAGTCTCTCTTTGACCTTTCATCTGTTAACCTCGACCCATGTCCAGACAGTTCTTCCACAGAGCATTCCTCTGACTCCCCCTTCAGAGAGGCTTTTTCAGTCTGTACGATCAACTAGAACCCGTCCTGTGATGACATCAGTGTTACAGCACATTTTTGCAGGTTGGAGGCTGTGACTGTCTGTGTCCCTCCAGACTAAATCCATCTGTCTACCCGGCAACAACATCGACACTTCCCCCTGTTTTCTCTCCATCACACGCACCACAACCTCCAGCGCCCACTGCCTATTCATCTCCCTTAGCTGCTTTTCCTTCCTCTTGAGCTATAAACCCTGGCTCGCCCAAGCACACCCCAGCGATCTATCAGGGACCGGCTTTATAGGCTCCCCCCTTCTCCTCTGATGGCTCTTTAGCTGTTATCATCCACGCAGGGACTATTTGTTATTGTGAGTGTTTGTCCAATATATTTAGACCATTTGCTCATAGCACAGCGGTGACAGATGAGCAGGCTTGATGGAAAGTTCTTTTACAAGCCGATCAATGACACATGAAGGAAACAGGTGATAATGAGATTGTTGTATGTGTTGAAAAAGATGATGGATGTGATGAGAGGCAGAGATAAATTATGTTTTCTACTTTACATTCACATTTCAATAAGTCTAGTCATAAATTGCGCATGGTCCTATGCATTATGTAAATCAGTGTCCTCAGACTTTGTTTTAATTCTACTTCTAAACTTGTTAGCGTTCAAGGGCAGAATATTTCTATACAATTTCTCATTAGATTGTATTAAACCTTATAAGATTCCGTGGACTTTTTCTTCATTTTTGTCCACCATTTCATAAAAGGAAACAATCAAGCTGCTGGGCTTTAAACATAAAAAGAAAGCTATAACCCTCTTATTTCCAGTCAAATAAACCATTTTGGGATGAATCTAATATTTTATAGGCTTTTTATATGGATTCTACTTTTACTTTATTAAGTCCCTTAATCTTTTTAGTGAAATTAGATTCAGCTTTTACAGAAGAATTGTTAAAACCCAACAAATTCCCAATCTAGGGCCAATCAGTCCATCCCTCCAGACACCAGCTTTACTCCAACTTATATTTACCAATAAATAGGTGGGATTTAAAATTGGATATTCCTCTGTGCAGAGCTTGTTCCCACTTACAATTCGATCAGAGGCCAAACAGTTTCTGGGGCTCATTTTAGTCAGATGATTTAGGAAAATTCAACCGGTAGGTTTCTACCTATTTTTTTCTTTCTCTAGCCCTCTTATAGTCATGGTTTAGTCTTATCGTGCGTTTCAAGCAACTGGCAGCTGGGACTTTCTCAGCTCTGTCATCCCTGGAACGCCGCTCGAACTGTTAATTCCTGCTTGTGGACACAGAGAGGGTCAAGGGACTCCCACTTCACACACAAGATCAATTTTGACATATTGCATCAATTACATCATTTGAGTTAACCTCTAAATTATCTGTACATCACAATTGACATAATTCCCTCTGTTAATTAACCATATTGTTTAAACATGTTAATTCATCTCAAATGCCCTGAAGTTGGTTGATGATAAAGGCAAAAAACCATTCTCTTTTTGAACATGGTTGGGTTGTTAAGCTGCGTAAGCAGAGGCTCTTGCTGCTGAGGTATGACACAGTAAGACATTTGGAATTTCGTAAAAAATCCAGAGGGTTATGGAACAAAAAAGTCAGGTGAAAGACCCCAAAAAACAACACCAGCACTCAACCGAGGATCCGATTGACTGTCCGTCAAGACACTGGACGATCCTTGACTCAAATTAAGCCTGTTACTGGTGCTGACTGCAGCCCATTAACCATCAGACAACATCTGCCACAAAAACAAAACACTTCTTCAAAGGCCTCATCTCCTTGAATGCCACGGAACTGCCTCTTGGACTTTGCAAGAGAGCTCCAAACATGGAACAATGCATGGCAAGGGAGGTTTATGAAACAGTTCCAGACAGAAGATGACCTTCATGAGGCTGTCTTCACCACTTGGACAAATGTCCCCTCTCACCTCCTGGAAACGCTCGCAACCAGTGTATGTATATACAGTGTTTAAATACACGCAGGTTACGTTTTCTTCTTAGTCACAGCAATTCATTCATTAAATGCAAACGCGCACACAGCCCAGATGCACTGAGGCAGTCAGACACCACACAAAGCATTGATTACAGTGTTTGCTTCATTGGTTTCCATTTGTGACTATCAGCATTAGATTTCTATTAAGTTCCAGGGTGGTGGATTGAAGACAATACCTCCTGTAAACCAGTGGGTAAATCAATGTGAGGCTGTGGCGCAAACAGCAGCTTCATGGTCCACTGGGCAGCACTTTTCATTACAGCGCGGTGAGCCAGGTACATGTGAGCACATACTAATGCACACGGCGTGTTAAACAACTGATTTTACTACAAACTACAACAGAATGAAGGAGGATCTGCTTTTTTTTAACCTGTCATACACTTTTGGCCATCATCAACAATAAAAACTTTGCATCTGAAGCAAATTTGGACTTTGCTTTGAAACTGTACAAATCTTAACCTTTTACTTAACCATGTAAGGACATTAAGATCGAAGCCTCTTTTTCAAGGGTTACCTGGCCCCAAAGGGGAGGAGCCTATTGTACATGTTTTTAGTGGTAGGGGAAACTGGAGCGCCCAGAGGAAACCTATGTAGACACAGGCAGAACATGCAAACTCCACACAGAAAGGCACCTGGCAGCTTGGGAATTGAACCCAGAACCTTCTTGCTGTGAATGAGAGCACAAACCGCTGCGTTACCATGCCACCCATATATGTTTATGTAAATTAATATAAACAAATATGCATTCTAAAATCTTGTGCCTGACTGGCCCTAGGCAGCACTTTGGGCTCTCAGCCACACTAGAATACAGAAAGATGATATTAAAACTCTTTGTCACCAGCGTATCCAGGTGGTGGGTCGTGTTGAGGTGATTGATGTAAACATGCACTGTCTGCTGATTAAGCCCAGCAGAGGGCACCTATCTCAGATTGGCTTTTATTTAAATGCAGCTGCTGTGCTGCTGTTTGTCTTCCTTTCCACAGAAGTGACTTCACTGTCTGGACAGAGAGGACACATCTGGGACAAACTCCACAAGGACATGTGACAGGTGCAGGCAAAAGAAAATGTAAATGAGAAACTGTGTACTTCCGACTCATAAGTAATTCATACGTTTTTTTGCCTGTTTGAATTCTCTTCAGGCCAGTAAGAGTCCACACTGTTTGGTCATTATGTTCACCAAATACAAGCTTTAGACATAGTAGGTGGTAGTAATTCTCCGTGTCATAAAGTCACTGCACAGATGACAGGCGAGTTATGGCAGGACTGGGAGTGCAGCGCTGTCTCAGAGGGTGTCATCCCCAAGGCAGGAGGTGACGTGGGTGCAGGATCCCAGCTGACATCTGTCACAAACAATCAGGGCTTTTAAACGCTTGGGCCTCGGGAAGTCAGCCACTGCCCTCGAGGGTCAGAGTTCACCTCACCTGGCTTGTCCTGAAGCATATCAGATACAAGAAAAGTATTACAGACGTACAACTTCTAAACCCCACACACCATGAAAATACTGCTGATTTATCAAAAAGATTAGGGGATGGTTTACGAATGGTTCACCTTTCCCAATAATAGTTTTGTATCATCTGATTCAAGTGTAGAAATGCAATTAATTTGTTGTAATGTAATGAATAAGATCTACAGCTCACAGTTGACTTTAATCTTGATGTACCTTTTCCGTATATGTAACCAGTTCTTGAATTGTTTTTACTGTCTTCCTTTGGTTTTATAATTCATTTATAAATCCCCCACTCCCCAGTGGGAGTGGACAATCACTTTGCATTACAGATACATGTACACTGAATAGTGAGCTTGCCGAAGGGAGCAAGAGGGCGAAATACGATTCTCAAGAAGAATATTGTTGTTTTATTGAGGTTGAGGGGTATCTGGTTGGGAGCCATTGTGTGATATTAAAGGTATACATAACAAGAGACATTTATAAGCCTATAGCTTATTCTCTATTTAAAGTTTAAAGCCTGTATAGTAAATTCATTGTCTTTCATAACTTTTACACAGACCAACAGCATACTGCATGGATTAATCAGTGGGTACTAACTCAAAATAACTGTCTTTAATGCCAGAGGAAACCATCTGTTAGTACTTCTGATACTATCACACAGAACATATTATAATTGTGTTGGCAACTGTGTATGCAGAAGAAACAAAATACTGCAAAACATTGTGTTGATGCCTTGTGCAAACATAAACAAGCCGCTCTGGTATTTTATTAGAAAACTTTGTAGAGCCATTAACCAGTTTGTCTATAATGTTAAAATTAGTAGATTTATATAGCACTTATCTTCCTCCAAGATACCCAAAGTGCTTTACATCAAGGAACCACTCACACCCACATTCACACATCAGTGTTCAGACACAGGAGCCAAAGTGGTTAAGTGTCTTGCCCAAAAACACAATGACAGTATTCATTTGTGGGAGCTGCGACCGAACCGCCAAACAGTGAATCAGTGTATTTGACCACTTCTGACGATGTTCGTGCCAGGAGCTAACCTTCAGATCAGAGGATGAACTAAGTACAAAGTATAACTAAGTGTTTTGATGTTTCAACATTTTATTTACTTAGCAACTATATGTAGTTTGCACTTATAAAGTAATATGCAAATAACGCATAGCACATGAGTAACCATTCAATCTGTATTCATAATTTTGTTGTTTCAAATATGTCAAATTGAAAGTGAACTTTATAAAAAGGACCATTGCTTCTTTGATTATGTCACTTGTATGTAGTTTAAGAAGGACAAAAACTAATTGACATGTTTTCGTTGATGTATTTGTCAATTCTGTGTCTTCTTGTCGGGCTGTATCGGTGTGTGTGTCTCTCTGGACATCATCAATCTCTCCTTCAGTCGGAGCGGGCCAAATGTCTGAGGCTGTCAGCTCTGAGCCCCGGGTCACTATCTCTGCTGAATAATGAGACAACGTGTCACTCCCTGTTTGAAGTGTTTTTAATGTCACTTAGCAAGTTCTTCTTCCACTTTTCTACTTTGAAAATACCCTCAATGACAGCGCTTTGGGCTAATCCTTTTTACTCCCATCTTTTCTGCTGTAAGTGTAAAAGCGTTCTGGCAATGCATCTTAGCTTGTGCAGAAATTGATTGCAAAGACATTTTTACACACGGAATTCATCAAGTAAAGACAGATCTTGCACCTAAGTGAGAATATATGACACTTATGGACAAAGCTTACACTGACAGTCCCCATGCATTACGTATTATAAATATTGATGGTACATTTGGGCCATTCACTTATGCCAAGAGCAGCGGTTTCAGTGGGAGCCAAAAAGTCCAACTGGATGGATTTCCCTGTGTTGATGGTGTTCCGGTCCACCATTGGAGTTCAATCATCTCAACACCCATATTTTTATGCCTTTCTGCATCTGACCACTCCTGTCTAACAATTTAACACATTTAACAATTTCTTAGCAACTTTTTTCAATCAAATATTCACAGACATAATTCACAGACATCCTAACCTGAATGTCGAGTGTACCGTGTGCAGTGTTTGGTGAATAAGACTAATCCTGTTAAGAACTGTGGAACCTGTTATGAGGTGGAGACTGGGATTTGTAAATGTTGGGGGATTTTACAATTCGTTACGTCTCATACACAAAACAGAGTGCATAAATGTTTGAAGTTAATGAAGAAACCATTTACAGCAAAGGCCAAACTCTTTATGTATGCTCTAAAAATAATGTTATAGACCATTTGTTTATCTGTTGGAGTGACAGAAGATTCTACGTTTCTAATTTAATCCATGGGGGTCAAATGTCACAAAACTGACCTTTGTATTAACTCAATGTATAATATGAAAATAATAATTCTAGAATCACACGTTAACCTAATGCATCAATTTAGGGATAACTCTGAAATACATTCAGATTTCAAAATAAGTACAACCAGAGTAAAAGTACACTTTTATTACAGATACAAAGAAGAGTGTTAGATAGGACTACATTGTTAATATGAATACTAGGTTTCATAGTAATTATCCAGCAAACTACGCCCTAAAAGTGATGGTTAAACTCTTAACGTTTACATTCATGTAAATGTTGTGTTTAGATGTTATCCAGACACTTGTACAACAGACTTGAGGTTATGCGACTTGTCCTGTGACATTAATGAGTCCAAACAATAGAAAACTATACAGCTGTGCTTCCCTCTGGCCCCTTGCCCAGTGTCTGTTAATGTGACTTACAACAGTTGTAGCTGTAGTTCACTGCACCATCCTTTTCCTTATCTCTTGATTCGATGGCACCTGCCTCCAGCTCTGTTGCCTGCAGCCTCACACAGCGTTCTGATCAGCCACTTCACAATTGTCTATTTCGTCTCTAAATCACCAAATCCCCTCCAGCGCTTCATAAATTGATCTGCGCACTTCCACCAATCTCACACATTCCTCCTAACCTTCATTTAGAATTCACCTCTCCTTGTCTCCTTCCATTTACCACGCACCAGAATCCAATCACTAGCCAATGGGCCGTATCTGTGAAATATTTTGTTGGTATTAGACGAAAGAAAAAGCAGGACTTGTGGTGTTAGGGCCTCCATACTGTTTATTAGCCACACGGAGCTTCAAATAAGCTTTAGCAGTGGGAGAATCAACAGCCTTTACCTTTTAGATGGGTCTCTGAAATGTACCCTTTTCTCCATGTATGCTTGGCTGAAAATGGTAATAATCTATGTCGTTTAGGCAATTTACCACATATAAGCAAACATAGCATTTTTCACCCAGTTAGATACTCTGATGACAGCGAGTGCAGGGTCAGAGGCTCACAACATGGGATAATTAGCAATTATGGCACAGCTGTTGCAAGCATGAAGGAAAAGTTGTAGCATTTTACAGATTTGTTGTTGTTTTTTTTAAGTTTTTCTATATTGGGTAATGAGTCCATGATTAGTTTAACTGAAAACTGTATAGTAAAAGGAATTCTACACATTTCAGTCCAGGACCGCCATAATGAATATGCAACTGGCCCGGGACACCCAGGGAGATGAAATTAATGCTGGTAATAATTTCAGCATCCAGTTTGATATTGTTTATTTGAATAATTTATTGTATTATTGGGCCCAATTTCACAACATTCACCCACTATATTTACTTGAAATATAGACACAATATGCTGGTTGTGTTTAAGAGGATCCAGACCTTCTTAAACCTTGTAGACAACTGTCCTGCACAGTACGCCTACACCTGCAAGTGTTATTTCTGTTCTTATAAGAATGTCCCTCTCAGATATAACCTTTTAGTGATAGGCATCTTATTAAGATTCAGTCAATAGCTCACGTGAAAGAGAGTGTTTCCAGCCTCTTTTTAGCAGAGGTCAAAGTGCATCTCAAATTTCTCCAATAATCAACACAATTACATGACTCACAGCCTGATATAGCACGGTTTATGAATCGCTAATGAGTAGGCGCTCTGGACAATGATGGACGCCAAAAAGGCTCCACAGACACAGTTTAACAGATTGTGCCCAAATGTCAAGGCGACTGTGTGAGGAGATGCGGAGGCAAAGTCACTCAAGGGAGAAGACGAAGACATGTAGAAACAGCGCAGGTTCCCCGAGCAGCACTAGCGAGTATTTATAGATCACACGAAGTCTCAAAGTGTCTGGCAGCGCGCGTCTCAACTCCTTCATGCTTTGTACGAAAATACCGGTGCCAAAAACGCGCAGAACCCTTCCACATTCCTGCGGACCCTGTACACGTGTAAGGGTTAATTGACCACTCTACCCGCTGCTTTCCGTGTTATGAATGAGCTGATGAGTGTGCGTGTGCGCGTAACAGTTACAGAGAGAGGGGGGGAGTGAGAGACGAGCCAAAAGAAAAGACGCGCGCTCGGTCCAGTCACTCTACTCTTGGATTCACGGAGCTCATACGCGAACCAGAGGCGCGCGCGTTCCCATCGCACTGACATTTCATCCAACCGAACTCCATTATGACATGTTAGCGCACGCGGAGAAGGGCAGAAAACCGCGGTTAATTAGTCAAGACTAGACATTGTTGTTCCTGAGTTTACATTCCGGCGCACACCAGCCACACGGGGGGAAACATGAAAGCGAAAAACCGCGACCAAAGCTTGACGGACTCCAGGGAGCTGGACGGGTCTTACGATCAGCTGACCGGTGAGTGGAGACATATTATATTAAGCATGGTTTGACTGAGTGACAAATTATAGGCTGCCTGTGGAGGAGAAGATTCAGTATGCAAAGATGAGTGTGGAGTGAACTTCAGGTGCGCTTTGGGAAAAATGCAACCTGTTATCGACACACTGCCTCACTCATCGCTTATTTAAGGCCAACTTTGAATCTGACTTGAATTGGGTCTTTGGATTCTATTTTCTAATCGTAACACTTTCTGACTGCGGCCAGTTTTCAAGTCAAACGCACATACTGAATTTCCTCGTCCTATTGTTGCGTGTGTCTGCGTGAGAGTGCGTGTGTTGGATAATGGCGATTGTCACATTTATTTAAAATCACATTTGAAGTTGCTGAAATGGCTAAGATATGGGAGACCGGGTTATTCTCGCTTAGATAAATTAATATTTTGGACATTTTAGTGTTGTGTTTATGTAGCCTCATTTTTGCCTCATTTTGATTATCTTCTCAAAACTAAAATATGGATTATTGTATTGTGTTTGTTGTGGCTTGGTGAACTGCCTTGTAAATCATCTTTTGTTTGAGTGCGCTGTATCCACACTTCATCAGTGCAAAGGGCACTTAAGGTTTTATTGGCTTATAATGAAGCGCTTATTGAGTGACAGTGCGTATGGCGCGTAAAGGACGCTGCGTTCTCCATAACATCTCATTAGTTTATTACGTGCTTTCATTAAGATGATAAATTCCAAATTTTCCACAAAAAGATTTCTATAACTGTGTAAAAGCGTAAATCACAAGGGCAAAGTAGAAAGGCTTGTCCAGACAGCTGTGGCGGATTCATTAGCACCCCAACAGTGCCATGATCTCTCCTCCTCAGATCTCCACACAAAATAATCTGTCTTCTGGTGTGCTGTCATTTGCATAAATTGGGCACACGATTTCTGCATGTCTGTGACATAACTTGATGCATTTATTTAGGCTTGGGACCTGCACAAATACATTCTGGCTTGTGCCCTATTATGGCTCCATTTTGTTGATTTTATTATTAGAAAACTGTGAAGGAGGTTTGCAGGTCTGTGTGGGTGAGTGAGCGTAAAAGAAACTGGTTTTCTTTCAGCTGTTTGTTGAAAACTTTCAGTAGATGGAAGGTTTTGTTCCACTGAACAAAAAGGATCCAGTAGACTTAGGCACAGGCACCAGGAGTCATGTCAGTCAACCCACACAGTGAGCCGGCCGACACGCTTGGACAAACACGCAGCGCTGTACGGCTTCCCCAGACTACACTACACACTTGACTGGTTTGATCCCCTCCACTGCAGCTCCCTGGAAAGACAATTTAAAAAGAGGTTTATATTTTCCATTTTATGAAATAGATATTTGAAATGTAAGGTTTGGAGAGGGTGCATTTGAATCATTTTTTTGTCCAAGCAAATGTAGCTACTGTAGGCAAAAGGTGGTTGTGATGCAAAGTTCAAATTGTTTTCCTTTTTTTTTCTTAAATCTATTAGTATTACCCCCACTTTTGCTCTTTAGCATTTGTAAACTAATATACATAAAATAAATGGCATAGGCCTCAAATTAACATTGCTGCTGTCCATTTTCTGCACCCTACTGTACATCTCCCCACTCCAAATCACACTTCCCGCCTGTAAATGGAGCTGTACTATGCCTATAGTCCACATGATATCTTATGCTTTTTAATAGCTTTGCCTGACAGTTAGAGGCAGATGGTTAGCGAGTCATTGTGGCCAAGCAATTTACTCTCGGCATAATTTTAATGGATTTTTAAAATGTGTATTGCATGCTTAATTGAAGCTCTTAAAACTTCATAATAGCATTATTAGGGATGCCAGCTACAGATTCAATGTTGTTTATGGGCTATTCTAGATAGGAAAATGGTTTAGGATTATAGATCTAAAACAGGTATGTGATGGGTACATGAACTAAATAAAAGCGTAAGAATCTGTCATGTAAAAATAGGTTCCTAAGCATGTTTTTTGTACGTGTGCGTGGGAATGACAGGTGAGTCATTCTACTAACCTGTAAGCCGGTTAGCGCTGCAAGAACTGAGCTAAAACATGTGTGAAAGAGCAACACACTGCCCTTTGTCACTTAATGGTGGTGTGGGTGTTTTCCAATCAGCGTTTTGAGTGAAATATAACTCTCTAGGAATAACTCTATCCTATATGATACATTGTCAGTCGAGAGATTTCCACTCTAGGCTGGCATTCCCCATCGAGTTTAGCTGGAGGAGAGAGAGGCGAAAGTAATTATAGAAGCACGATGCACTAATCTCCTCAACCACCTCACAGGCCACTCTCAAGAGGAATCAGATCACCTGCCCTTCTCTGACAATTACACACTTGCAATGGCTTTTGCACATATGCACACAAGCATTATCCCGGCCTTATACTTTGTCTCTGTGAAAGGTCCAGAACATTATGTCAAACTACATCAGCTCCAGTGAGAAGTTAATCTGTTAATCGCCTCTTTGCATGTGGTTCATACAAACACAACAAGGCAACATCATCATCTTACTCGGGTCCGGGTGGCGGGTGCGGCAGTCTAAGCAGGGACTCCCGTACTTCTCTCACCTCAGACACTTCCACTGCTTTTCTGGGGGGATCCCAAGGTAATCTCAGGCCAGCCAAGAGACAGTCATTCCAGCGTGTCCTGGGTGTGCCCGGGCCTCCTCCCAGTGGGACATGCAAGGAGGCATCTGGAACAGGGCCCGAACCACCTCAGCCGGCTCCTCTCGACATGGAGGAGATGCCGCTCTACTTCGACTTATGGCTGATTTCCTCACCCTATCTCTACAGGAGCACCCTGTGGAGGACACTCATTTCGAACCACTTGTATCCCCGGACATGTCCTTTCGGTCATTACCCGAAGCTCATGACCATATGATGGAAACATCTTTGAGTTTAACTTTTCAGGAACAAGGGTCTGCCAGCTGCTTGTCGCCATCAAGATGTTATTATGTTGCCTGAAAGGTATGGCACTATGCGATCCATTTTACATTTATTCTCCATGGAGATAGTTAAAGCCCCACCACTTATGATTTCAGCCAAAAAAAAAATAGAATAAGTCATTTCTTTGATTTCAGGTGTTTTTATTGCACAAAACACTTTAAAACCATGCATGCTTGTCTCTCCACAGAACTAAAAGTTCTGGCTGCGTACAACTTTTAAAGGAAAAATACTACCGTATGCATTTTTCATATTGTTGAAATAATTGTTTAAACATGCTCTTGAGTACCTTAAATTTTCCGTGTCATGTTTTGAAACAAAGAAACAAAAAGTTTTTTTATGCACTACATACACAACAAGTTTCCTGCTGGCACTTACTGAGTGTATTCACCCAGTAGATTGCCCCTAACGCTATACACAATTTAGTTATGTTAACACTTTAAGAGACACCACAGTCAGGCTAACAGTAGCAGTTATTGTGTTTAGATGGCAGAAATGCTCAGAACGAGTCTGCCGATGATTTAAGGACTTGAAACAGCAGAAGATTCTTGGATAAGTGACAGAAAATCTGAAAAAATGTCACAGATCAAGGGACTTCAGTAGGAAGTGCACATGATGGTCAGAAAGAACAGAATTTTCAAATCAACTTTCCTCAAAATGGCGTGAATGCCGCTAAATGCTACTACAGGTGTGTTTTTGGCAACAGAATATTATTAGAACAGGTTTAAAAGCTCAAAAAAATCACTGTAGTAGGATATGTGTCCTTTAACTTTTCCTTCTGGACTTAACCCTTTTAAAAGCCTCCTTTGGACAGGTGTTGATTAACGCAAGTAGCATTTGTGCTATAACACTTAAAACAATGCATCAAATTTCAGCTAATGTAATGTTATGTCCATCTGAAATAAACAAATAAATAAAAATAAATCTGGCGGATTGTTTTCCTTGAACAAGAATGGCACAAAACTGATCCATTTCCATGAAGAATGTTTTAGATTAGTTTTGACTTTCTGTGGACTCATGCCTGCCTGACGCTGTGGTGGTTTTAGTTGAATAGCATACATTCCAGGCAAAGTAATAACAGCAGGTGGTGTCATAGTGCACCTTTAAACATTCTCTTACATTAAGTGAAACATTTTTCTTAATATTCATGAATTATTCAAATACATGCAGATGCACAATGGGAATGATTTGAAGTTAACATTTGCATAATAATAACTATGATTGGGTTTGGTAATTTTCACATGTGTATCTCTGATTCATTCTTGGCAGAACAAAATGAATGGGCATCAGTGCTTTGAATGCACTAATTGCTGTATTATGCAGGATTTTGATGGAAAATGAAAAACTAAATTGCACAATAGAAATCACTTTGTTCTATGATGTGTTTTTGGATCCAGAGTGAGTAAATTACACCTGGCTGCAGCTGGAAATATCTGGTGATGAAAATGAAGTAGAAAATTATGATAAATGTCCGTGGTTATTTATCAAGAAGCTGTATACAATTAAGAGCGAGATGAAGTGTGCGGCTCAAGGAGCATATTCAGATTCGGTCACTAAATTACACCAAACAGCAGGAAACTGACACCACGCAGCGCTATATCAAATACATCAACACTGGGGACGGTTCGGCACATATTTTCAGTGGATTATTTGCAGACTGCCTGTCACACCAGCTACAGTGTGGTGCATATTTGACCTGTGCAGGTTCACTTAGGTTCACGTCATAGCATAGAAACCTGAAAACTGCTCCAGACCGCTGCTGTGGACGTGAAAAATAAACTCTGTGTGTATTTTTTCCGAAGCGGCACCCACTTATTTTGTGTTGAAGCATTTTTAGGGATGGTCCAGTTTTTTTCTTTTCTTTTTTTTTTTCCTTTTTGAGCCGATACATACATCCGACGTACTGTATGTATTTACTGTTTAGGCCGATACCGGTAATAAGACTACAAATGTATATTAAGCCATAGTAAAGTTCACAAATTAATTTATCCCTTTTGTAAAAAAAAAAATACAAAATGTATTTATCTGGGATACAAAACAATTTCTGGCCTCACTGTGTAAACATATAGCCATAGCTTTGTCCTAATTGGCTTCCTATTTCTACTTTTACTCGGTAATCCTTATAAAACTTTAAATCTGATGCACTGGGAATGACACGTGAGTATTCATATGGGCCAGTGACGAACAATATATTGGTGCTAAGCATCGGCAAAATTTTCAATATCAGGCTGTTACCGATATCTGAGGAAACCCTCCAATTCCACCGATATCACTGATAACCGCTATACCATCCAGAAGCATAATAGGTTATCGAGCTTCTTTCAAATGTAACTCAAAACCAATCTTTACATGAAAGAATGAGCGGATACAATTTTTGACAAAAAACATTTAGACATTTATTTTGAATGACTTTACCCACTGTTATTTAAGGCTCTTGACTTCTTTTGTTGCTGATCTTAATGAGCTAAATTGTCCTTGGACTCACAATCAGCTCAGACCTCCTTCTCGACCCAAAGTGGCACCCGGGAGCGAGGGCAAAGGTGTCCAGGTGAAGGTCATTATCTGGTCATGATTTACAGCCCGACCTGCTGACTGATACCGAGCCCTGTGGTGAAAATCATAATTAGCCAGACTATAGCCATTCCCAGGGAGATAGTCTTATAATTGAGACTGTCAGAGTAAGTTTAGCCCACAGTCACCTACAGTAACATGACAGTTTCTTGCCGGAGTCTGGGCAGCGATGGCGGCTGGCACTAATTAAAAGCCTTGATGTAAAGTGTTATGTGATGCGTTGGGACAGGGGTGGCACATTGCTAGCTCGTAGTCGGTTGGGTTTCAGGATAGAGTCAGCCCTGGGTTTTCCAACGGAAGCACCGTTGACGAAGAATGACTCCTCTTGTCCTCAGTGGAAGTGCTCAGAGTGCTTCATTTAGAACAATCTGTTAGATGGCTTACAATCAAGACAAACACATTTGTAGTCTTCAGATTGTTGCTAAATTAAAGTGTTTGAAAATGAGCAGAATCCTGAATTGGTTATGTCTTTAATGAAAATTAGAAGGAAACAATGCTGGTGCGGGGAAAAAAGTGTTGCGGCATTTTATGTTTGGAGTATTTTTGGAAATGAAGCTGCAGTGGAAGTTGCAGTATTGTGCTTTTTATACGTAGCGATAGTACAAGCATGTGTTTTCTCAAGTCTAAATGAGCAAACTTACTTCAAATGTCTATACTTACATTTTACTTTAACTCACTTATTTGAACTTTCATCGAGGAGTATTCTTTTGCAGAAATCTTCAAATTGGTGACGTGCAAAAGAGGAAATTTACACTGCCGGATGCATTTACCATGAAGATTCCAGTCGTCGTTGGTTCTCTGTGGGTGTTGTTTGGCCTGTTATAGAACTGCTGCCAATCATATAGCTCTAAAGCACAAGAGCCTTCCTTCCCACTGTCCTCTAATGACACGGAACCACCCCTTAGATCTCTGAGTAACATTTTCATCTGAAGTTTAAGTGAATTTAGTGCCGTCTTGAAGAACTACATAATGACCTGTCCATCCGGTCCTCGTCCACGTTCTCCTCCAGTGTCCCTGCTGAATTTGGCCCCGACAGTGCACACACTTAAGCTCATTCTCTCTCACTCACGCTATCACAGGGCCTCACCACCCCCACGCTCTGTCTCCACTCTCGCATATCAGATTATATAATAACATCATATATATTTCTGTCTCTAAGTGTCGTCAGCCGCTCACTTTGCCGATGCTCCCTCGCACACTTCCATTGTGTTTTCTATTCTTCAGCTGAACATCAGTCAATGTACGAAGACATTAATACTTACTTACTGTTCGTGCGAGCTATAAAAAGACAATCCATCCTTAGCACTATAGTTTTGTCGCCATGTTAAAAAGATATTATCATTAAGTTGAACCCTCAGACAAAATGTTATTTGTTTTTTATGCAGAAAAAGAAAAGAAAAAGAAAAATCAATACTGAACATAGAGGTGAGCAATATATCCAAAATTAGATAATATTGTACATGTTCTTTTGAAGATTTGCAAAATTTGAATATCAAGTAAATAATTAGTTGTAAAATGTGCTCTAAAAAAAGAGTATATTAAAATTAAAACAGAAAAAAAGGGTTATCAGGTGATATTTCTGCAGTGATTAATTTTACAGACATTCCTATAATCAATTCTGATAATTAACCTAAACTAATGCATTTAAAGACATGTTTTCTGTTGGCATAATATTGTCTGAATACTGTTATTGAGAGTGAAATTCATTTTTGCCATTATCACCTCATCATATTGTATTTCTCCCATAAGTGCAAAGTCTAGGAAATAAAGTACCTTATTCATTATACACTGGAGAAATGTAATGTAATTTTTGACAGGCTTTGCAATTGCTATCAGAATTACAATTTCTGTTTCTATAGTAGGACTCAGGTGTTCAGGGGACACATTTTAACAGGATCAATCAATCAAATAACTTTATTTGTCCCTGTGGGGCACTTGGAAGGGCAGAAGTAGCTTATTTAAAACACATTAGAACATTCCCACATTCATCAGTAAAAGCACACCTACTACAGAGCAAAAACAACAATAATAATACATAGTAGAGTTTATAATTAACATTTCACAAAGAGTGAACATTTCACAAAGAGTGAAATGTAATGCGGTATAAGAATTAGATGCATTTAAAAGCATGTTTGTTGACATTTAACACCACAGTTTTAGGATATTTTAAAACAAAGTAATATATTGCATTTAATATTCTGCAGAGAAAATATTGTTAGAATTTCATTGTCTTAGAGCTGTAATTTCAATTGATCTTCAGCCTTTACATGTTTTCAAACATCGCATACATACATCCTACCATCTGAATTTTTTAGGGCTTGTGACAGTGTAAGATTTTTAGTATCTCATCAATTACATTCCAATCTTAATCTTTTTCTTGCCATCCCAAATTCCCAACTTGCCAATTAATGCAGGCAAAAACATCTGCTTTCAACCTGTGAAAGAGACTTGTATAACAAAGACCTTTTTGCATTTTGGGAACTGACGCTTACCATTAAATCCCCACTCATCTCCTGCTCTCTCTATAGTCATTGTTATTTCATGGTCTAAGCATGTTCCTCTAACCCTTCCCCTATCCCTCATGTCCAACTCTTTCAAGTCAAGGCACAACCGTAGCTTAATAGGAGTGGAAGCCACAATCAATCCTAACGAGTTTTAATCTTTGACCGAATCTACAGAGGGCCAGGCGATCGTTAATTAAAATAAGCTTCTGCTCACCTCTCCCTTTGGCCCTATATCCTTCTTTTGGGCCGAGAGTAGCTGAGGCAAGCGGATGGAAAACGAAGTGGTTATAGGAGATATAGGGAAGGAGTTTGTCTGGAAAAAGTCAATGGGCATCTGGGATTGATGAAGAAATTAACAATCAGCAGCTGAAAGATCTGGTAGGTATAGTTAGGGGTTAATTGCAATGTTTTCTTGTCAAGGGTACTTTTGTCAAGGGTGTTTTCTACAAGAAGTTGACTGATTGACAGAATGATTGACAGAAAAAGTCAGTGATTTTGATTAGGGCTGGAGTGTGTTCTGTCAATCAAACAAACAAATATCTGATCAACATTATAAAATGGAGAGGAATGCAAAACATGTTTGCTGGACGTATTTCCCTTTTTTTTTTTACATTTTGCTTCTGCTCTTACAAAGCCCCCGGTTGAAGAAGCTGAACAAGCCAGACTCTCCTTTGGACTCATCAGTATGGACTATGGCTGGAAGGGCAGGCTGACCAGGCTGTGTTAGTGTATTACATTGTAAGTGGTGACCCAGCTGCCCTTGCTTTGTTCTGTTTGACTTGTTCAAAGAGAGCGAGGGAGTGACTTGTCTGTCGTCAGAGGCGATCTCTTTATGTCTCAGATACAGATGGAGGAGACCGAGGATAATGTGTGTGAAGGCTGTCTGAAGGGCACCAGTGAACACCAAGGTGGCCCGCAAATCTTCGGTAACTCTAAAAATCACATCTTGAAATCGAAAGGGATTGAATGAGCTAGTTTGATTTGATGATACATGCATTAGTAATGTGCTGACTTTAGGCGCGCCTGCAGCAAGTGTCAAAAGTAAACTATTACATTTGGATAAGCTATGATGTACTTTTTGCAGTTGTACATAATGCACAAACATAATCCTGAAAACATCTACCCACTGTTTATCCTCTATCTCTGTGTCATATCTGCTGACATTTAGAAGAGAAAGATTGTAGATTCAATGGGATATAATTATGTTTTACTTACACCCAGGGGTGAAAGTAGTTCCGGTACTTTATTATTTTTTTTACATTGGTTAACATATATAATAATAGCATGCATTATAAAACACACAAAGTAATTAGCTATAATTTGGTCTAGGTAGAATTAAAAATAATAAAAATGTATATAATCACAATATTAAATTGTGTTCAAATCAGGGTGATGGTGTTTTTTCCCTCATGAACACATAGTTTTGTGATGCCTTTTAATGAATGAATTTTATTCGGACAGTATGGAGAAAAGAAACAAAAATATGTATATATACTGTATTTACACACACACAAACAAACTATGACAAAATACAATTTACATTTCATGCTCTTAAATGAAACAACAGATTCTCATTCTCCTTGTACGTCCAAAAAAGGGAGTGGGAGGAATTAAACACGTATTTATCCCCACCCCTTTCCACAAAACAAATAAAACAAAATGATTTCAAACTCCCCAATTCCGGCTTCTTACAAATAAGAATATCATTAATAAGCGTCACTAACTACTTTAATCTGGTTTTAATCACACTCCATCACCATCACTCCTCAATCTCACTCTGTTTCTTCAGCTTGATATTGCATGAAAACATCTTTTTTATATTTAAATTGCTTTATAGTTTTACATTGTTTAAGTTCCTCTTTCATATTATTCCACAGTTTAACTCCACAGACAGAAACACAAAAACTTTTCCTAGTGGTACGAGCACGTGCCACTTTAAAACTATAAGCGCCCCTTAAATTTGTTTTTCTTCCCTTTCAAAGAACAAATGTTGTGTATTTCTTGGCAGTTGTTTATGTATTGCTTTATGTATTATTTGTGTTGTCTGAAAATTAATCAGATCATTGAGTTTAAGTATTTTGTAATTTATAAACACAGAATTGGTGTGTTCTTGGAAATCAGTGTTGTGTATTATTCTTATTGCTTTTTTTGTAGGATGACTAATGGTTGTATTGATGTTTTATAGTTATTACTCCAGTTATTAACATATAGATCTGACACACCACCACACCACACTGTGCAATATTACTTTAATTCTGTAACTTGCTTAAATTTCCTATGGAAGCCTCTGGATAAAGCAACCTGTCTGTCATGTTTAGATCATAAGCATATGTTTTAAATAAGGCCTATTTACAGTTAACTCTTGACTAAGTATGTCATTTATTAGACTTTTCTGTAGCTCTGAGACACAGCAAGACAGTCTTCTATAGTCTAAATAAATTCTCCATCAGTTGCCATTATTTTTCATTGTTAAAGTTTTCACTTGGCCCATTAACCTGGGAAGGGGATTCTGTGCGCATAAAGCACTTAATGCCTGTTACAATCACACGCAGCGAATTTGTATATCAATACACGCAAAAACTGTCCAAAGCGCTAAACTTTGTGGATGCGTTATGGCGTTGGCTCTGATTGGTTCCTTCTTCTTCATGGAGGCACAGAGCCAGCTCTCATGATGAGTCAGATCCAAAATGAATGAGCTCAAATCAAGTTGTGCTGAGAGTTGGGGTGGGCCGATTAAATCTCAAAAAGAGCACAGCCTGACCCTGTATTAAGTTTGTGTCTAATGTGATGATTTGACCCCAGAGGCAATCATTTCAGTTGGACTACATTTCCGTGCGTACGGTGGAGGATCACATCGTCTCCATGCCTGCTCACCAGCTTACTTTCAGCCCTGCTCACACCATACTTTTTAACCATGGTCAATATGCGAGCACTTATGAATTAAAAACAAATGTAGTGACAACTAGCACTACAAACTGTACGGTACTTATGCAACAGGAAAACGTTTTGTATTACAGAAAATAGTGCAGATAACATTAATGAAACTGTGATGAAAACTTCATACAAAGCGGCTAAAGCCTTGTTGAAAAGTTCCTCTAGAAAATGTTTTGTCAGCTGTGGCACTGATTGTTTGCCATCATTATCTTCTGGCAGCCCTGTGTTGTGTTGCACTGGTCTAAAATGGCTGCCTCGTCACTGCCTGTGTGTAAGCCTGGGGCAGCCTGTCAGAGGGGACGCTTCCTGTCAGCGCACTCTTTATCTCGCTTTGGAGAGATGCTTGGGTCAGCCAAATTTACCAACTAAATATGCACGCTGCAAAGGTTCGACCCCTTATATGGACTTATTACATTCTGCTGGTTATGGCATGTTCACTGGTTTAATGAAGGGGACGCTGTCAAAAATAACGCAAATGCTGAGCTGTGGGTTTGGAGCTGTGTCCCAGCTTGTCCTGACTCTTTCACACTGTCTATTGGACCAGTCTGTTGTTACACTCCTGAAGATATGCCAAATTGCACTCTTGTATATCCTAAAGATGTGGACTACAAGCTCAACAACATGGTCGTGTGCATGAAAATCCATTTACTTTTATATTCCTCGGTGCACAAAACTCTCCCTGGGCTTGTTGGAGCTGAAAATCCATTTCCCCATGTGGCCCTGGTAAAGCGATTACTCTGCACAGCGACCTGACGCTCCATTGGGCTGTCCCCAGACACACAGAGCTGGCACCAGAATACTAACAAAGCTAATGGACTGGACCAATCAACACAGAAGCAAACTCACACTCCATCACTTACAGCACTGACTGATGAGACGACTGACAGACATGACAGCAGCGCGATTGGACCTAAGGTTCTGACAAAGCCATCAAAGAGGAGACTGTGCCCCACTGAGTTCAAACTGAGACAAGGAATGGCTGATGTAAAATAAACAGAGCCTCATGAAATTGTAATATTTTATAGCCTATATTTTGTGCTTGTTTGACAGGCATTCAATTGAACCATTGTCGAACCAAATCAACATTGAAACAAAGCTGAATCACAACCAACTAACTGTGAAATCATGACTAATATTGTTAATATTTAATGTTGGCACTGCAGGAGACAAGGACTTGACAGATAAATCTCAGATAGACTTAAAGCTTCTCCATAATACTGATACTTGTTCCCTTTATGAGCAATACATTTTGAATCTATTTGTAATATCTAATCTGATTTCTTGGGCGAACAGATTGACTGTATTAGCTGTCTGGTGCGAACCCAATAAACATAAGAGGAGACACTTTTCATTAGTAACTGAGCACAGCTTCTAAAGGGCAACAGTTATTAAAACCATGTCATACATGAACTTCTGCAGCGCACACTTAATTTCACTTCATTAACCATTCAGTATGGATATTTTACATTTATGTATGCAGCGACGTCTCATATAGACCTACTAGCTTGGTGTGGACACAGTGAAAAGGAAATGGCTCATGCATTTCTGAATTACCTGATGGTGAAGCCTACTCTTAAGTGTATAATGAACTTTTAATGTGTGACCAAGATTAAATCCTGTAGCCGCTCAGACTTAGAAATGACTGAATTTATTAAAGATTGTAATGGTACTCAAAGAAAGTCAAGCTGAAGGTTGTTTCTGAGTTCTATATTGAAATGTTTTCTCCTAACAAGGGTGAAACAAGGATGCACCAAAGTCATTATGAACGATTATTAATGAACCATGTGTTAAAATGGTGCTTTGAAATATGGGCTGTAGTTTCCTTCCTGGTAATTCCTGTGTGCAGAGCTCCGGTGTGTTTCACCATCAAAAGACGCTTTACTGTTGGGAATAATGACATTCCTGACTCTGAGAAGGATAAGCACAGTTTGATTAAAGCACTTAATTAAAACATATTTTCATGTTCATTACTACAGAAGTTCTCAAAGCGTCAAGTCATATTCAGCGATGGACTCTCCCCTCTCTGTTCTTCAGCCTGAACCTTGTTATCACATATATATATATATACATAAATGCACTTGCTTATGCTAGGATCAATAGCATGCAAATGCAAACAATATGCACATTTTATTTAATTTGAAAAAACAAGAAACTACAAAAAGATCAAATTAAATAAAAATGTAAATGAAACCTGCTGTGTAATCTTTTAAACAAGGAGATAAAGTTATATTTATGCACTTTGGTGTTTCATTTTACAGTTCTTGAACTGAATCTCGTTTACTGGCACAATTTTTTTGACATTTCTGATGGATTGCCATAATATTTTCTGATTATTTATTATTATCTATCTATCTCATAGGTGTGAATACTTTTTTGTTTTGGAACATAATACTTTTGTTTAATTGAAGAATTTCTTGAAACTTCCACAAATTCTCCTTTTCTTTGTATGTCTTTGGGTCAAACTCACAACAGGAAGTAATCTGAGCATGCCTTTATCACTTTGTTGTTTTCATCTTTTTACGCTACATTCACTCCTGTCACGACCTCTGAATCAGTACCTTGGATTGGGAATAGCACAAAAGATACACCTGGATTATTTCGACTGCAGACTCTGCCTGGGTTGTTTTGATGAATATTTGTTTGGTCTGTTCTTTTCATAAACTGTTTTATGTGTTGAGTAAAGTGGGAAGAATAGTGAATTTGGAAAGAGAATATGTTTTTGTACTTTGGGCAATGCTTTTTTAAAGTGCATCTTTTTGAGGAATAACACTGAATATTTGCCGCAAATAAACCTTATAATCCACTAACTGCACTCATTTCCATTCTGTGCTAAATCTAAATATACATGTTCTTTAGCTCCAAGTGTTATTTTTTGTAGTGTTATCTTTGCATTTCGGCATTACCCAAACCACAATCCAATGCAGACTCTTGTTAGCGGTTTGAAACGAGTTGTGTCTATGCTCTTTGTTCTGCTGCTCCTCAGAGGTGCAGAGGTGATTAGAGTGGATGTGTCGTCCTCATGCTTGGATGCCTCCAACTCACAGCTCTGAATTAAAGTCTCTTGGTGCTCTTTATCACAATACTGTCCCCACAACTGCTGAAGTTCATTGAGTTCAAATCATAGTTGTGTACTTATCTGGGAGGTGAGTATGGCCAAAATTTTTTACCAAAGTAAGAGTATTGTTATTTTAAAATAATATTACTCAAGTAGAAGTGCAAAGAAGAAACTACTCAAAAAAAAAAAAAAAAACAAACACTTTTACTCAAGAGTAACTGTGCCATCTGATTTATGTTTTCAGGACAAACTAGAAAAATGAAGGGGCTGTGCAACAAACAAATAAAGAACAATAAAGAAACAAGTACAAAAATGAAAGTACTGTACTTACAAATCATTTTTAGGCATCTGTACTTAGCCCTCTATATACATAGCCCTCACACTATCCTGGGATCCAAAGGGTTCTTCTATTCTGAATAGTCACTCCCACTGCGCTTGCGTCCAGGGGACCCCTGGGCGGGGCCTTGATATGAGAACTGGCTACTCTTTCGACTGTGGGTTGTTTATAATATTTGGGGATCTGGAGTGGTTTACTTTTGTACACGTAATATTGAGAGAGGAATTTGTACTTTCTTCTCCTCTACATTTTTGACTGGACTGAAAATTTTGAATTTGAGATCGTCTGAATTGGCTGAGAAGATATTTTTAGTATGTGGATGGAAGCATCATGCCTGAAGGTTTTAAGTTAAAGTCTCGGCTTTGAGCAAACTAAAATATATACAAAAAATTTACTTAAAATACAGTCCCAAACAAAAGCTTAAGATCAGTTGAATAAAAGATATAAGTCATATTTTGCATGGTTGGATCTTAACAAGATTCCTACAGAACATCTTCTGTAATTTTGAATTTCTTTAAAGATTCTGAAGGTTATGGAACAAAAAAGTGGAAGACCCAAAAAAATTACACCAGCACTGAACCGGCGGATCCGATTAGCTGTCCGTCAAGACACTGGACAATCCTTGACCCAAAGGCTGGGTCAAGTTCATAACCATCAGATGACATCTACCACTGAAGGGCTTTGAAAACAAAAAGACGTCTTTAAAGACCTCGTCTCCTTGAACGCCACAGAACTGCTGCTTGGACTTTGCAAGAGAGCTCCAAACAGGGATTATATTATGAAATTCACCACTTTTAACCAAAAATCTGAAAATGTCTTTATCAATATTATATTACTATCATATTACTTCCTTTAATATGGTAAACATAAAGCCTTTGTCACTTGTAGACTTACTCAAAAAGTGTAGTGTCTGAAAACAACTCAAAGAGAAGTACAATTAAGAAGTTGAATGAAATGTACTTGAGTAAATGGAATCATAAATCTGGATGTGTGTAGCATTTTATTAGCATATTAGTCTTAGTATTTTACATTTGATAGGAAGGAGGAGGTGAAGCATTCTCACACTGCCCACATATTCACAAGCACATTGAAAACACAACAATAAAAAGAAAGCCATAAGCTTTCACACGTTTTTACAAAGCAGACATTTCCCTTTTGTTCACAGAAAGGAAAAGTACTTGGTAGATATCTAGTTTATATGTTTTACTATCAAGCCACAAGGTTTCACAACTACAACATCCACCATATGTGAACATTTGACAGTGTTTTTGTTTTGTTTTATTGTACACCTTTCTTAACATCACACTTTACATTTATCTTGGTTTGGGACTAACACAAACTGCAACGCTCCTTGATGTCTCTTAATGTTGCGTTCAAATCTTTGCATTAAGACATGTACCTCACTGATATTTGCATTTGCTCTGCCCCTTTAAACGGCACTGATATGTAGTTAATGTGTAATTCATGCAGTGGCGGAGCAGCGGAGGCCAGCCTGATCAGATCAAAGATGAGTGCTGCGTGAGGGACCTTCATGTTAGTTTAAAAGACAGGCAGAAATAGTTCATTTGAAGCTACTCCAGAGGTTCTCCAGAGATAGCATCAAGGTAAGCATCTGGAAGCCGAAACAAGCCCCCATCCACCAAACGTTTGTGCCATTGAACATAAGGTTGTTTTGTTAAAGATTGTGCCAAAAATAAATATTGTGGTAGGAATTAGGCCATATCATAGTGGTTTATGCTTGTGCGTTTGCTCGATCATGTTGCACCAATCACTGCATGCGGTTTTTTGCATAAGGTATTATTGGTGATTGGAGGGGCCAATGGCACAGATTGGCAGCTCTGTTTATCTATCCCAGGGCAGCTGTGGCAACAGAAGTCGCCCGCTGTGGAGTGAATGGATTTTTCATTGTGTGTCATTCTGAGAGTTAAACAGAGTTAATTAAATGAAATCCCTTCTTATCAATATATTTTAAAAGTAGGTAGAAGAAAATAGTTAGAAATGCCAACCCCCCATTGCATAACTGAGACTCATGTTAAACTCATGTTTAATGTCAAAAAGAAATAAATTCTGTCAACTGAAAAGGTTTTTAAGGGTGAAGACGTTTTGCTTCTCATCCGAGTCACTTCTTCAGTTCATCTGACAGAGAAATGGAGAGTCACTGCCTTATATCTGTCTGTATATCTGTAACACTGAAACTAATACAAACAAGAGGAGCTCCTTAAAAACCTTTGTCCAGTTTACAGAATTAATATCATTTGCGATGCAACATACCTGGATGACTGAGGGTAAACACAGACATTCATGTTTAACAAACACAGATCATCATTCAGCCGCCTGGTGCTTGTCTTTGTAAGGCAAGCTATACAGCTACACCTAACAGTGCGTGTGCACTTATGTGCATTATATACAAACGAAATATATCTTCTAGGCCTCTGACATTTTTAAAAATACGAAAAATAAATTTCATAAACAAAACAGCTTTGCAGCCTTTGATTCACATGTTTACATGAGCATTACTCCAACAAGGCGCAACTTTTAAAGATCAACGCATAATAATTCTGCTTTTTAGAAGAAGCACAAACACATTTTCTTACCTTGTTTCTACTTTTTTCCACCTGCTTCCTTTTTAAGAGATAAATATCTGTAACTTTATTGGTAGCAGCGTGGCTCCCGTCATAAAACAGGTGAAAGTGCTGTGATCCTGCAGCTGTTCCCCGTCACCACCTCTAAGTGCCTCTGTCACCACCGACCTGCCAGAGCTCATGGAAAGTCACTGTGGTCCTGCTGCCTTTATATTACATCCTCGGATAAATCTGCACGTTATTTCATCCCCATCATCCAGTAATAATAAACTACTCTGACACCACACAGTGCAATTTAACACATGTCCTCAGTAAATGAACACATGTTGACTTGCAGACAACAGACCGGCAATGTAATATTTCGTTTGCTTCCTCTGCCAAAGCAAAAGGGAAGCCCGATCCAGCCAACACATTTTGTGAGAGTGTCAGTGGATTTTGTTATCTGTTATCCAGTCATCTGAAGTGGCTCTACACGACTCCTGTGGGGACGTCTCGGATAAAAGCATATTTGTTGATCTTACATAACAAACAAATCAAACAGAACCTAGCAAGCAGTCTGTGTGTCTAATTATTGCTATATGTTTGTGGCCCTGAGTCTGAGGCAGCACCCAGAACAGAGGAAAACTGTGTATCTTGAGATATTTACCGCTCCACTCTTGGTCTTTGAATACTCACATTGGCAGAGAGGCAGAGATAGACGTGCATGTGTCTATGGCAGACAGGTGTGCGTTCCCAAGTTACAGAACCACAGATGAAATGCTCTCCTCGGTGTTGTTGCAGCTGAAACAATCATCCGTGTGGCTCCTCACTTACCTTTGAGTTAGACAGGTAGAGGTCTATAGTTAGAACCGCTACTCGTGTCTCTTGGTGACAATTGTTACATTCAGACTTTTTTGTGGCCTAAATAAAACCTGGTATTATTATTATTATTTTATTTATTCATTAAAATAGATTAGTCATACATCCAGGAATAAAAATGTGTGGATAAAAGTATTTGTTGGCTTGATATCTGCACTGGGTTAGCTCCATACAGTAGTTTTACTCCATTAATATGTTATGCACATGTTTTAAATTATTTTGAAATTTAAGTTAAGTTGTATCTGTTGTTTCTTTCACAAAACATTTTTACTAAAACTTCGGTACTATATTTTTTGCCTAACTTTGTATGTGTGTTGCAATATTTGAAATTCCACAATAAAAAAAACAACACACTATTACTTTAGTTTAGGCTTTATATGAGTCCTCTTATGGATTTGCAAGATGTTCTTTTGTATTTCTCTTGCTCTCCAGCCATTTTACAAGAATAGTGCAGGTTCAAACTTCGGCCAAGTGTCAAAAATCTAAAAAATTGTCATGTTTATGTGGAGCCTTCACTGCAGGTTCTCTCAGCTTCCTCGCGACACCCAAAGACATGCATGTGTTTGAAGGTGAATCCAAAAATGCCATGTGAATGAAAGTGAAAAAGCGTAGTTGACTTTTTTTGTATTTCTGTTTGGAAACTGATATAATGGCAATATGTGCTCAAGGAATGTGGAGGGATAAAGCTGGCCTAAGCAGGGATTGTACCTTTTGGAATGAACTGTTCCAGATGAGCCTTTGAGACTTTAATGTATCTCTTTTTGCCTCTGACACATCCATCATGTAGTCTCGTGCACCTGTCAAACCCAAAGCGCACCTGCACCAAGATCCTGCCAACATTCACTAACCCAATCACATTCCACATCCCCAGATGGTCGCGCTGGGTAGAATGCATCACGTACATTGCCAACATGTCAGTTTACCCTGGGTTCTTTTTACAAATGAATCTGCATTTGGAACTCACAATACCCTCTAGTGGTGATGGGACATAAAAGGAGGGTTGCCTCAAATGTGTAATCAAAAATAATCTTAGAACAATATGGAAAAAAATAATTGTCAGCCATTTTGACCATTTTGACAATATTTACAAAGACATTTGGTCTGGAATCATATTGAGTCTCCTGAGTGATTGACAGGCGGATTAACCAATCAGAGAAACTTGTGGTCCATTAGTGTCTAAACAAACATGGCGACTTACAAGGAAAAAGAAACAAAAATAACACTACTGGACTGACAAACTGAGTGGATTTCTGCAAAATTCACAAGCGAAGCACAAAATTCTGTAAATCTGAGGTAAAATAAGTTAAATATTTTTTTCTGAATATTACGTGAATTTTCAACATGATCATTTGCATATTTGAAAAACACGTGATATAAATTTGCTTTTGTGGTTAGGAGAGTTTTTTTAGATCGCCCCCCCATAACAGACCCTTGTGCTTTCGGCTGGTTAGGCAATATGTTTTGTAAAACTTTGATTTTGTGAGGATTCTTAATGAAAAACTTTGTGATTAAATTTTAGTCTTTTACATGACTTTTAGTCATGTGTCTCACATAATTTCAGACTGGGGCTGTCAAAAGAATGGATACCCAGATACTAATTGATAGTATCAAAACTAGTTATTCATTTGAACAAGTATCAATACTGAAAAAGAATATTTCAAAAGTGCAACATTCTTTTCATAATTGTTTTCGAATAGTCTTTAAACTACACTTTACTTGTTAAATTGTTTTTTTGTTATCAGTGTGGAACAATGTAAACTTTTTCTTAGTATTACAAAATAGCCTAGAACAAAAGCAAGTTGTTTTTTTTGTTTTTGTTTTTTTGGATGGCTGTATTGCACTAAAAATATATTAAAAACTTGTGTCCCCACTGTGAGCAGACTTAGATCTCCATTGTACTTTTAGCTATAATATTCCACGCTATGGCATATCAGCATGGAGAATATCCCAAAGTATGTTTTAACTTTCTACTTCCATGGATTTCTGCAGATGACTTTTTACCACCAGAAAGTTGCATAGTGTAAATGTGTTTCTGGTTCCAGGTTTCCAGGTTTTAAGACTACTGTCAGATTAATATGTATTTTCAAGTGACAATTCCAATGGATCCGATTCAACAGGCATTGTCGAAATTACAAAAGATTCCAGAAGCCAAAATCCAGATCTATCCCGATGAAAAGAGTCAAAGATTAACTGTGACACAAGATAAGATAGAACAGATAAATGGTATTCTGTGCTTTGTGGGTTTGACTGTGGAGAGACGCATTAGAAAGTCCGCCCTCTGGTGCTGATGACACGATTTATCTCTCATTTATTTGTCATAGAAAATCCTTCTCCCTCTCCTCTGCCTGAGTCTGTGATGTATGATCCTCATTGTGGCAGTGATGACAGAGCGTCTATGACAATAAGCCTCTTCACCTCTTTTATCTGGCCCTCTCTCGCCCTCATGCTCAAAGCACAAAGACTGTTTTCTGTCATGTGGAGACAGCCGCTGTGTCACCGTGTCAAAGTATAGGTTTCCACTGCACTCACTCAGATCACGTATTATGGCAGAATGACTGTAACTCTGGCATTGATACTTGTACAAAAGGATAGAAAGCACACACAAAGAAGAAGTTATCTGAAATGTAGATCATAACAAAAGCAATGATCTACGGACTGATATAAGTTTTTTTCAATACTGACATGGTATCGAGAAACTAAAATAGCACTTAAGATATACCATATACCATTTTAATCATTGTTTAAGCATTGTTACAGTTACTTGTTAGCATGGGTAAATCGTAAATAAAGACATCCCCATAAACCAAGATAAATGCTGTACTGTGGAAAGTTTCAGTTCATTTGAATAAAACACTCATTGTTCTCAGTATTGGATCTTACTTTAATCCCAGGTATCACACATCACTAATGAAGAGCTGACAAGTGGTGTTACCTTTTTAAAGAGTGACATTCATTAGTGGACCTTAAAAGGAGCTTGCTACAACTTAAGAGAATTTAAAGGTCTTGTTCTCAATTTTGAACCATTATTTTGGTTTGAACTGTTAACTTCTCTCACTAAGTTCTCTTCTCTTCTCTTATTGAACTGAATTGTTGTCACATGGTTCTTATCCAACAAATGTAAAACGCATTGCGGATGTCTTTCAGTCTAATTTGTTGCTTCACAAACGGCATCTTTATCAACACATTGTGATGTAAAGGCTGTGCTAGTCAATATTCTTGGTCTGTAAAAGAAATCAAAGTCAGTACAGGACATAGGGCCACATTGTGAATCATGACAAACAGCAGCTTGTGAGTGGTGTTTTAATAAAAAAGGTGTAGGATTCATAATACACCATGGGGTTTATAGGATTCATCGTACATATACATTTTTCTAATAACATAAATACAAATTAATAATGAATTATACATTTTTTTTTTCCCGAAATACCTTGGGACCTGTTTGGACTCATCTAAAAAAATTAAAGCATATTGTCTCCCAAGGTGAACTGGAAATGGACTTCAGGCATTAGTCATCCTGTTTTCTTTTGCAGCCAAAGATTGTTCTTACGTGTGGTTCTTATGATGGAGAGGCTACTCTTAGCACTGAGTCATAGCCCAATTCTCTTCTTTACAAATGGGAGAGTATTTTTGGTGTCCTTGTCTATGTCTCTGTGACCTTATTGAAGTTTTTTAGAGACTGAAGATCTTTGGAAAGTTATTGACAAATGGGGTTTTGTTATGCGAGGACACACATGCAGACTGAAGAAACAAGTCTATTCAAAAAGGTGTTTCTACCACAATTTCTGCCAACGTCGCTGCTTCCATTCAGAGGACACTGTCGGTCTTATCGGCCTGAGCAGCTGTGTTTGGGATTGGGCATCTCGGGGTCCCTTCTTCCCTTTTGTGAGAGGAGAGGGGACAGTGATTTGGCATGCTTCACACACACTCACAAACAATTATAGACCCACTTTTCCACTCCAAAACACACTTTGTTATCCAAGCATATTCCTTTCCATTTGGAAGTTCCGTTTTGGAGTCTCCCAAGAAATTGTCAGCCATTACAGATTATTGCATGTGGGGCAGCATATGTTTTAATAATAATACACAGTCATGCTTATAATTTTATGCCAGATCATTTTGAAATAAACCCCGTCCCTTCAGCACTAAATACAACCTTATTATTATGGATGCTTGTTTATAGAAACAAATATGATTATAATTTAGGTCAGAACTAGCACAATTCTCTGAGTATGTTTTGTCAAATGTGTTCTAGTGCATTATGTGCTCGTTATTTATGATTTGTGATTCACTGTAAATTAGACCAGTAGCTACATGTTTTCAGGAACAGATTGAGCACCCATGCCATTCAGAATTTAATACAATGTTTTGTTTTTATGACCCCTTTTTAGAAACTAAACTCCTAGTCCTTCAAGATTCAAAAGCACTTTATTTATTCCGAATGAGATTTGTCTGGGACACGCATGCCACCTCAGAAAACATGACTCTGCACTGTGGACTGAATTTAGGTGGATCATTGATAGGGAGGGATGAGTTTTTAGACCTGTTCTATTGTTTTTACTTGTTCGAACTTGAAAACAAGTCCCAGTACAGGTAAAAAACGTTGAGAATGCACTATGAACTATACTAGAAAACTATGAGATGGTAGTCTTCACACCAGTGTTCAAAGTGCTTAATTGTCCATGTCTTTGTGTCCATGAGTCTCAAGATGGCGTTATCAGGAGAAAACTTGATGAGTGCTGGAGTAACAGCTAGTGTGGTCATTTGTGTAAAGAATGAACTTGATGGGGGAGCTTACGCTACCCTGAGGTACGTCAATGTTGATCGTTCTTAACTCCATCAGTGTGTGGTTCACTCTGACCTTGAGTTCCGCTTTTAACCGCTAGATCACAAATAAAAGACAAATATGTGGCAGCTCAGTCATCCGTGTCGCCACAGGGCAGCTCCGGTGCTGCCATAACGTAAACAACTGTCAAAACATAAACAGTTCATTGAGCACATTCAAGCTAGAATAAGAGTAATGATGCTTTTGTATTCCTTACTAAATCTCCATCATATGATGCTCTCTTCACCCGACTCCATGGTGCCACCGCAGTTCATCTGTGTTCCTTCTCACTTAAAGCCCCGTAATGAGCCACCTGTAATAGCGTCCTATATGTGCATGTGTGTGTGTGTGTGTGTTTATATGTGTGTGTGTGTGTGTGTGTGTGTATTGTGTGCATGTGCTGGTATGTGCTGGCCCCTTGTGTATCTCAACCAATTATCTTTAGTTACTGTTCCTTTGATGGTAAGGGGAAAGCGTTGAATGAATAATGTGCTTCTGAATCATAGAAGCACATATCTGCTGTTTATGATTGGACTTAAACGTAAAATGTATGCGATATGTGATGTCAAAATAATGAGCACTGTATCTTCAATCCAAGGCAAATTTAGAATGCATCCACACTTGCACACTCACTGCATCAAAATTGGGACTAAACAGTAACTAAACCGGGAAATAAAAAATCTGTACTTGACCAACACTAGAAACGGACCAAACATCTACATCAAGACTAAACTGGGCTAAAACCAGGACTTTTTGGCAAATTTTAATGATGTTTAAATATAGCTACTATAGATAAGTTAATTTAAAAACTGAGTAAACTTGGATGCAAATGGAAAGACTGTTGGATGCTGATATTAAAACACAAATCAATATTTTTTCCTTCACGCATTTTCTATTGGGATCTTATCACCTGCTTTCTATGTTAATGGCCGTTAATGCCCTTTGTTGCATTCAAATTTTTTATCTGCATAGTTGCATAGTTACAGGTGATTAAACATCCTTGTATGTGACAAAAGCATAAGTAAAGTGAAGTATAGTGTGTGATAGTTCTTGCTTAGAAACCTAAAGGTGAAATCCACACAGGAGCCACTTCCTCTGAGGCCCTTGTCCAAAGTTGAAGGAGAGCTTGGATCAATGCTCTGCTGACTGTGAGGAGGGCTGTTTGGCTCCGAGCCTCACACTGCTAAATGGATTTGTTCCTGGAGGGACCCACATGGACTCTGTCATAATGATGTAAGTACAACAGAGTCACAGAGTAGGTTATCAGAGTGCTTTCCTAATACTTTCTTCCTGAACAGCAGTGACTCAGAATTTAGAACATTTGCAGCCGAAAACAAATGACGGAATTCCTTTTTTAACAAACATTTCGTGGCTTCCTGATAAACTCAAAGCTTAGACTGGTGTCATTTCTGAGTGCAAACACAAATGCAGGTATTTCTGTCCTCATCATACACAGCCTGCTTTGTCTGTTCTGTGTTTGCCCAGGTACAGGTCACACTAACAATTAACCTTAGAGCAAGAGTGTGGAGCAACGCAAACATGATCAGGCACAAACAGACAGAAGAGACAGCAGTCCTGATCTGATGTCCTCAAGAGTTTAGTTTGTGATGCGGTGTCCAGCCCTGCTCCATTAATCCCTGTTTGAACAGAAGGCCTGGACGTTCAGAATAATTGGTGTTAGCGGGAAAGAGAGATGGTGCAGCTGCAGCTAACAGCTTGGAGGCATGTTAGCTCAGTTATGGAACACCTGCGGGGCTATGCAGGGCTCACCTCCCCGGGGAATCAAAAACTCCAATCTGTCTGGTTCAGATGGAGGAAAAGTGATTCATTGTAAAACTCAAAACAGCTGCAGCTTAAGTTTTGTTATGATTAAAAGTTCAGCAGCGGTTAATAAAAAATAATAATCATGTTTTAAGTATGTGTATACCATTCCATTCCACAGGATAAACAGACCTGAATCTGAATTGAATTCTTCTATACCCAATCCTGAAGTTATATGGACCCTTTCAGTGTTTGTCAGAAAAACTATTAACTGGTACCGTTCCACAAGATAGCACAAATGCATTTTCAATGAGAGAGTTAGCAAACTATGAAAAACTAGAGCTTTTTCACTCCATCACAAGTGAGTAACACCATAGCCTCGTTAGAAAATATTACCAAGCGCCAAAATTAGCATACATGCTAACAGCCCTGTCATTAACATTTCTTAAATGTAACGTTATTCAGGACAATAATGCTACGAAATCTATTGGGTCACAGTAGTTTGACAAGAATATGCATGTTTTGTTTCATCAAGCGCCACAAATCCTGCAGAAATAAGTGAACTTTAGAAACTGAGGTTGAAGTTAGATATTGATCATTATTACTCATTAGCAAATGTAACGACTATATAAACAACTAACATTTGTCTACAAACCACAGAATAACAGTTTTTATTTGGGTTAGGGCTGACTCATTAAAATGATTGGGGTAGAATGTTTACATATGTACCAGGCTGCAGGCACAGCTATTCTATACACTTCACTCCTGGAGGGGTCTATTACTGTTAAAAAGTAAAAATGCTTATGTATTGCTCCATCATCTTACTTATTTCAAATGAACTTCAAGGGAAAAAAAACTCCAGCACACTGCCTCACTCTTTTCACAATTTATTGTGTGCAAAGTTTGGTCAACTGACCTTGGCTGTGGACTGGCGACTTACGCACCTGTCGCCTACTCGGGTGTGCAGAGCTTACCCAGCATCGATCATTTCCAAATGAAGAAATCCATTTGTTTTGAACAGTTACACTTGACATTTAGAAGTTTTTAGAAGTCACATTAAAATTAGGCTTTACAGAATGTTGTCTCTTGTGATTGATAAAGAAAGTCTTGTCCTTGAATGAAATCTACTGAAATAGAACATTTTAATTAGGTGGTGTAACACATCACAAATATGGGCTGTGAAATGTCATCCAAGAGTTTTAGTACATTCTTTTTTCTGTATCTGCTGCTGACGGGATTTGTGGCATCCAAAATAACAGTGGAATAATTTTAATGAGAATTGTACATATTTTTAGTGTGGACATTAAAACTACCAGTACACACTAACAAGACAGGAACCAACATATGGTGTTAATAATCAAGTCTTAGAAAGTTTCCCACACACATAAAGTAACTCCAGGTACAGCAGACTGGTCTTTTGTGTTGAAATGTCATACTTCTCTGCCTTCTCTGGTGCTTTTTAAATTATAACCTTTGTGGAGCATTACAGAAAGGCACTCCTACGTACTGCACGCTGACAGTTAATTACAGTCAGGCTAACCACTGCAAAGGGATCAGACAGGTACTTACTGTCAGTCAAAATGTTTATCCCAGTGAAAACATTTTACCTTTCAAGACAATATATTCATGAGCCTTTTTGAATTGTGACTCTGAAAGATTCTTCAAGTTGCCAGGCCAGGAGAATTGCTGAAACATGCATGAATGGTATAGTATATGTTTTTATTAATGCAGGGACAATGTACAATGAAAGACAAAAACAAGGAAAGATGCCTTGAACAAAGTTATGCGGAAGATATTTTCCACCCATAGGCACTGGACAGGTTGATGTAGAAACCCAAGGCTATAGAAATCAATGAAAATACAATCCTGAGTAGGATAATAATAATTAGGGGAAACCATTGTAGTAATGGTATTACAATACTTTGCATAACATGAAATATGTTCCATGAAAAAAGTTAAAAGAGTACTTAGGTACCTAGTACTGAATCATAACATAAGTAGATGATCTTTTTGCATTTTGTTCATTGTAAACTCTAATATTGATCTAAAACGGCTTAGTAATAGAAACAGGTCTATTGCCAAAAACAGCAGAACTGATAGGTGATAGTGGCTTTTCACCATAACAACCAGCAGATTTTCATTTAAATTTCTGAAAATGATCTACATGACATTTTAGAATCCTGTGTATCATCAGGAATTCTTAAGTTTTCAAATAATCACAATTAAGTGACTAAGTACAGAGATGTGGGTAAAAACAGGAACAGGACAGGATTACTCAAACACACATCAATAAATCAAAATACAACTGAGCAAACCGATGATGAGGAAACACTGTTGCAACAAAAAAAATCTCATGAAGGTTGAGTTTGTGCGTTATGTCCTCTTTAAAACATATAAACCAGCCTGCATGGGTCTCAACACCCACTTATAGTATTGTTCCTATCACATTTGAACTATTATAACAGCATTAAATACCACATTGTCTGTCTAGCGTGGCTCTCATTGTGTTGCTTAGGGGCATCTACACCCTGCACTCAGCCTTGTAAATGTCCATGTGTGCTGAAGACCTGCTGTATTGCCTCAAGTGCCTGTCTGTTTGGAGAGCGCTAATCTCTCCCAAGAGGCATGGAATATAATAGAAACTTCATTCACGATTCATACGCTCACACATATACACAATGGTCTGATCTGCTGTAGTTGGTCTGTGTCTGTTTGGTTTTCCATTAGTCCAAGCACTGAAAGCTGCTCTATTCTTGTCTTCGGGCAGGAAAAAAGTTCAATTTAATACAGCACATGCACTCTTGGAGAATCTGGAGTGAGGGCTTCCAGCAGTTTTTGGATGACTGTTAAAATCATGATGACTGAAAATAGGACATGACGGGAGACTTGGGTCAATCAGATGTATTGTAAAGAAATAAACTAGAAAGATGTGATTTATAACTACCACATTTAAATATAATGTTGGTATTATTACATTTAAAAGGATGTTTTGTCCTGTAGATTTTGTTCAGACATAACACAGAACAGCAAAATAATACATGGACATAAACATTTAAAACATTAAAACAGCTGCAATTATAACTATAAATCTCTACAACCAAATTATTAAAATGAGAGAGTCGTACCAACGTGTCAGACTTTTCCTGTATTTGAAAAGTATTACATTTATGGGAATTTAAAAAAGCAAAAAACAGTTCTATTTCAGACAGTTTTTAGAAGTAATTAAGTGAAATAAGTGTGCTGTTACAATAAACACAATAATCAGGCCGTCTATTGGGAAGTCCTTTATTAAAATAATTGTTGACTTGGTGTTAAACCCATAAACCCAAATCATCCATAAGGTGCAGTGTTCTTGAGTTTGACATAGTGCTCTTCTGTCCTTGTCCCTCTCCTCCAAAAACGTGTCGCCTCAGCAGCCCTCACTGTGTCAGCCTGCAGAGACAGCTCTCCTTATCCATCCTCATTGTCACAGGCCGAGCATTTTGTTTTTCCTCCAGGCCATCTGCCAAAAACAAACACAAACTGCCCCTTGTCCCTGTTACTAAAAAAGACCTTATGTAAAGTTCTGTGACAGCTTTGTCCAGCTAATGCCTCTAAATCTTGTAATAGAAAAATGTAATCAGCTTGAAAATGCGTGTGGTTATAGGAAGTGGAACATAGAGAGATTATGGTGGCGTGCGGGAGTTAACAAAAGAGCAATTCTCTTTAAAAGACACATTCTGCCACAGTGACTTTTTTGAGCTTTTAACCCTGTTGTAACAATGTTCCGTCATCAAAAACATACCTGAAGTAGCATTCAGCTGCATTCACGCTGTTTTGGGGAATGTTCGTTACAAGATCTTCCCCCCTCCAAGCGGTCAAAAACACTTCCTGCTGAACTTCTTGGTTCTGGAACGTAATTTCAGATTTTATACATCACTTATCCGAGAATCTTATGCTGTTTTATTAAATAATCACCAGACTCGTTCTGAGCATTTCTGCTGTCTAAACACGTTCACTGCTCCTGTTTACCGGCACCATGTTTGTTGACGGCTAAATTCACTAAATTGTATGTAGCACTTAGCACCATCTGCTGGCTCTTTTCACAAAGGGTGATAAAACCATTTAATCAGTAGTCATTTAATCAATAATAAAGCAGGCTAATAACAATATGAAAAATGCATAATAATTTTCCTTTAAAGAACAAATATTATTGGCTTTTAAAGATGCTCTTGTGTATCACTTTGGCATCTCATGTTTTAGGGGGGGAAGTTGACAAAAAACAAAACAAAATTATTTTTTATCACTCTTGCATTTCCCACTTTTGGAATTGCACTTATGGCTCCATCTGCTGACCCGAGGGAATTACATTGGTGAGCTAAACATTTGCTATCTTGCCTCCAACATTCACTCCTTATCCCATAACAGTGCTGAAGCAATGAAGGAAAATTCATAATTTTTGGAGCATTGGAGGTTTTGACCAGAAATTCATTACATTTACTACGAATGGTTTAAAAGTGCACTGTGTACGTTTTCTGGTGAAGGCCTCACAGCTCTCTCCAGTTTTTTTTTTTTTTTTTTTTTTTTTTTTTAACTAACTAACTAACAACAACTTGCATGCGAACAGTTTACTTCCTGCTTCACAGAGAATACATGCTTTTACAATATGTCTGCACTGGAACAAAGCGGATTTTACTTTATTACATGAAAAAAAGCATGAAAAAAGGGTACATTTAAACTATACAATGTATCTTTTATTATCATTTATTCATTTATAAGTGGTTTTATTACTCAAAAAAACAAGGTACTAAGAGTGATGTCGCCTCTCCACAGATCTGACCTGTAACTTGGCCCGGTGGCGTCACCAGCTCGTCCACATGGAGATAGAGAAGTCTAATTCCAGGAACAATTCAGACTAAGTAACAATATCTCCATGAGGACAAGCGGGTGATAGATCCTCCATCAAAAAAATGACAAAAAAGTGCAACTTTAAATGTAACAAAAAAGTCCTTACTATTTTTCGATGTTTTAACATGAATTGTGAGAACTCATATTTTACAGTGTGAGCCCACTCTCAATTAGACTGCTGCTGATGTCATCCATCCTTCCTAACTGTGTGTCGTAGCGGAGACAAGAGGAAGGAGGCCGAGGTGGAGATTGTGGGAGTAATGGGCAAAATTGGTTGTCCAAAATGAGTCGACGAGTGAGAAAGAGATAGATGAATGTAACTGAAACATCCCTGAAGCTGCCTTTGAGAGCTCCAGCACTTTACAGACATTTTTGGACCATTTTGGAAAGGGAACGGGCCGAGCTGAGTGTAGCCAGGAGACTTAGTGAACTGGGAACAAGGGCCGGCTCTACTGCATTTAATATCAGCCACACTATGTATTATAGATAAACGTGGAAGTTGTGCAGCCTGGAGAGTCTCTTTTTAAACCACTGCCCTGCCAGACGCACCCCATGTTGCTTCCTCTGCTCTGTCACAGGAAGAATAAGTTTGCAGCAGGAGAGGGGCAGCTCGGAGCGCACAGAAAACAGAATAATAGAAAAAAGGACAACAAAGATAAACAACATCAAATGTGAGGAGCTGCTGCTGGGCTCTGGAAAGTTGTGGATATTTTACTGTGAAAGAAATAAGGAATCGAGTAAAAAAAAAAGTGCATTAACTCTGTATCTGCAATATTCAGCTTTCATACTGCTCAAGAGCCATCTTTGCCTTACATTGTAATTATCAAGGCTAATCACACTGTTAATCACAATTAGCTGATCTGTCAAATTAATTAAGGTTTGATGGTATAATCTTTTTTTTTCATTTACTCAAAAAGGTTGTGGATATTAGGACTGTAGGACTTTTGGTTGTTTAGTCGATTAATCGGTCGATGTTGTCCTAGTCAACCAAAATTTGTATTGGTCAACTGTTCATTTTTTTTAGATAATAAGGATTTATATTGGACAGCAGCAAATATGTTGAAGATTTTGGAACTAATTATGAGTTTAATCTAATTTATCTCACTTATAAATACTCTGTTTACTTTACTTTTTGCATTACAGTTATCTTTTAAGTGCATTTTGGGTCTGATACATAGAAATACCTCATAGTTTAGAGAGCTTTTAGTCGACTAATCAGTCGATAGGACTTGTCTTTAGTCGACCAAGAATTTCTTTAGTCGATTACAACCCTAGTGGATATGGGTCAGTAATAATGTAGAACTGGAATTAAAGGTTTCGTTTTGTTTTTACTTTGAAATTGCTGTTTTGTGAGAGTACATTGAAAGGGTTTTATATTCTCTTATTTTGGACTGAAGCATTCTGCACTTTAGTTGACTTTTAGTAAAAAGATTGGATTTAGGACCCAAAATAGTGCTTTGGTCGTCCAACGCGGTAGAAAAATCTGTTAATCCCTAGGGTCACAACTGTCACATCTGTTAACAAAACACAGAGCTTTTAAAGTTTTGACCCTTTAAGCTTTACTTTTTAATACATGAAAACATGAACGCACTGACAAAGCATAATGTTTAGTAATGAACTCTAAATTGTTACAGATTTTTTTTAATATTCTTCTCATCTTTCATGATTTTAGTGACATTTACCAAGAGCACACTTTCTCAGTGACACAGGAGCTGGAGCAGTGAAGTGTGTAAGAGAGAGAGCGCACCCGGCCCTCCTCCTGCCCCCTCTGCCTCTGTCCCATCCATACCTGTCTGCCCACTCATTCCCCATGAGCCTTTGGGCCAAGTGCATGTGAAGTCAACTGAAACCAGGAAGCGACGCTTACAGTACACTGTACACTGTATAAAAGAGGCTCTCAACTGGAGCAACCAATTTATCCATGTTCTCCATCTAGACATTCTAGACTGAAGACTAGACTGAAACTGACACTTTACTGACCTTGTATCTTGTTCTTCTCTAAAACATGTATGAAAATGTAAACACTAAACCGATGTCTGATGCAGAGCTGTATGTGGTAAACATCACGGCACAGAGTTCATCCCTCCTGGAGAAACGGCAAGAAGATGAAAAGTGGAGCTCATTCAGAAATGTGGATTTGTGTCAAGAGCAAACCAGGGATTACATAGAAGAGCTAGCGTTTACAGTGCTCTTAAGTGTTGCACATCACAGTCTGAGCAGCTAAGAACGCACTTAACTGGATCCTCAGGAAACATGCTGTGATCAGCTGTAATGTTACTGACAGGTGCAGAGAGTAGCATCGAAAGGAATATTCAGATTCTTATGGGCCCCCCAAGTTCACGAGCTAAAACAGTGACCTTAGTTGCACATATAAGAAAAGATTTGTTTTACCAAGTACCACCAGATCTAAACCTGGTATATTACAGAACTATATCAAGGCAAATTAGGACTAAACTAAATCAAAAACACCATAATAGTCTTACAAAATCTGACCCAAAACTGCTGCTCTTACTGTATATCTATTTCAAGTGGTAAGAGTAAGAGAAAGTGGTAAGAGGAACAGTGGTGAAAAAGCTAATGAAAAAAGACTGATGAAATTCAACTGATAAGACAAGAAATGATTAGCGCAAACCTAGCTTTCTACGTATTGTGGTTTGGGGTTGCTTGTGGTGTCTCTGTGGTTAGAGGTGCTGGGTTCAGTCACTCGCACATGTCCAGCCTCTCACTGTGATAAATGGTCCCTTACTTTGGCTGCAGGGGACACACACCTCCCCGACTTTAGTTTATGCCCACTGTATTTTGCAAACAAGAACAGAAGTTTCCTTGAATATAAATTAACCATGACATAAGTTAAATGCTGTATAGAATCAGGTTTTCTCAAATGTGGATCGGGGCTAAAAAGAGCATCATTAACAGGCAATGAGATGCACAGATACTTCTGTTTATTTATTGCTGTCTGTTCTGTGTTAGATAAACCCATTTTCCCTGCCCACTGTGCCCAGACCTGTCCCTCTTCATTCTTCTTGGGACAAAAGGTACATTTTCCCACTGCATATTTTAAAACTAGAAGTATGCAAATTCTACACAAAGTTTTCTTCAAGAGAAATGTAGCTCTTAGATCCCCACAGTGTGAACGATAAATCCAGGTAGAAGGAGCCTGAGTTGGAGATGCTCGACCTTTTGTCCTCCGTGGTGACAGTGGTGGGACCGATGTGTCCCCTGTCCTATTAGGACTGATGACATCATTTAGATACAGATGGGCTGTTTAACCCAGCAGCTGTCCTCCTCATCAGTGAGCACTGAGCTCTGTAATGACCCTCAGGAACCTCAGGAGCAGTGCAGGAAGCAAAGAACTGACGTTATAGTTCTTATGACATTTAGAGAAAATCTACCAACATTTTTAGATAAAGATCTTGAGTTATAAGCAAACCAACCTTCATACTGTGTTTTGTGTTGTTTGCTTTTATCACTTGTTGCCTTAAAGGGAAGGCTGAAGTCTGTTTGGAAAAGCCCAGACAGTTGGGGTTATAATGATGATGTAACACAAACAACACAGATCATAATAGTTTGACATTTTAAGAATAATTGTATTTTCAGAGCCAGATGGCATTAGCAGGTGGATTGTTGTAACAGTCCGTAGTAATGACTTCTACAATTTGTAGTTTGGATTCACTGTGTTACATTTACAGTTCATTTGTTTTAGTCAGAGCATCATAGACTAAACACTACATTGTTATTCAAATCTATAGCTCACTATTCAAAGTAATATTTCAAAAATAATGATGACATACTTTGCAAATGTTGACAGAAGAATATAATAGAGAAACACATCATTAATATGGGATCATTACACCAGCCACATTAGGACTGAGAACATTTTGTGAGCTGCTCTTCAAACTCGATGATAGGAGCGGAGCTTTAGTGCTTGACTCAGCTGCAGAACTTGTTTTAGGTCAAAGTGTGGGCGCACTGTGAAATGAGATTACCAAAAATTAATCAGTGAGTAATACAGGTGAGGAACTCAGCTCATATAAGCTTTTTCCATTCTCTATCTTTTTCTGTGTTTGAACAGTCAAGAGAAATCTTTTTACTGTTGTTGAAGTACCATCAAAAACAGGTACGGCGTGTTGTCACAAAACATTGTAGTTATTTTACATCATTTTTAATAGGTTGCTGTGTGGATTAATTTATTTCTAAAAGAATACAATAAAATATTAACCAGGATTCAAACAAATTAATCTGAAACCCAAATGTGATTGTACTCACCCAGAAAATCTAGGTAGATTGATAAAAAAATATAAATTCAAACACATTTTCTAGTCTTTCTCAGGGCACAAACATACGGTGACAAAAGTATAAGAAGATGTATCTTTGCATTGATGGTCCTGAAGCACAAGCTACCCATATGTTAGCTGCAACACACTACAATAGTTTACATGCGCAGAGAAAGCCGTTCACAATCAGTGTATCTTAAGAATATGCACCCCAGAATTGAACCTGGACAAGACCAGGAACTGAACATGATTAAACCAAGTATACCTCAGGCTCAAACTAGCCTCAATCCTGGACCATATCACGCCGCTATCAGAATAAAGACCCATGCACTGGTATTGCACAGGTGTTACTGTGGTCTGAGGGCGGGATAAGCACTATTCTGTAGCAACAGTCTGAAAATGGAAGCGTAGATTCTCTTTCCTCCTACACAGCAGCAGCAGCAGCAGAAGCAGCAGCAGCTCTGAGGGCCTGTGTCTGTGATCTTCAGTCACTAAACACCTGCTGGCTGCCTTCACACCCGCTCCACTCTGACAGAAAGGAAGACAGAGCCAAGAGCGGGGCCCGACAGTGAGGAGCGGGGGGCACCTGAACAAGCTGAGGTGTTCCATACAATCTAAAATGCACTGCTTTGTACTTTCTGATTACTCTTTTGTACATACACTGATTTAAATTGTCAGACATGTTTATATTATTGTAGTTTATTTAATTATGTATTTGGCAGGGACATTGCACAATAAATGTATTGGACAGAGCTACAAGGTAAATTTCATCTGTGATCCCAGGGCAGAGGCAAAGTGACAGTGTGCAGGCAATCCATAAAATAGCCCATGTTACATTTAGTGAGTGGATAGCACGTATGCCTGCCATGTGGAGCAGGCCGCAGGGTTGTGAGTTTGAATCCTGTAACCATTTACTGTGTGTCGTTCCCCGTTTCATGCTGTACTGTCCTGTCCTGTCAAGTAAAGCCTGTGGGCCAAATAATCCTAAAAAAAACAACAACAAAAAAAACAGACAAACAAACACCTGCAACCAAATGCCAGCACTAGGAGCAACTCATCAGCAATCCAATAAAAATGTCCTTGAAATATTTACACTTTACATTATTCCTACAGACAAAAGATCACATCACTAATGACTACACACCTGATTATCTTGAAGATACTTGAAGATAAAGCTCAATTTAAAGCTGGTATTTGATATATAACTTAGTCCTTGCTGTCAACCTTTGGCACATCACTGATATTCACATGTGATTGTTTGCCTCTACTGCTTCAAAGCAGGTTTTTTTGAAGTGAAGCTATGTGGACCACACTTGCAGAGCCGATTTTGCTTGAAACATAGATAAAATGTTCTCTAATTAGATGAAGATGGTGCAGTGGTCTGATTTGTGCCACAAAGTTCTGCTTTTACAATCCACTTTATGGGTGGGAAAACAAAAAGTTAAAAACGATGGGTAACAAGGCTTTAATGTATTCATGGAGTTCAGTTTCCCTTACTTGTTCCTCCAATACCTCTGAATATACTTTAGAAATATACGACTGGAGTAACTCTTTATACATGTCCACAGTAGCGCAGTAGCAGTAGTGCCTGTTAATATGGTAGCAGCTGAAGTTTTAGTTTGTTCTGAAGATGAAAGTGAAACATTAAGTCCTTGTTGACATCAGCACTTAAACTTGCCCAGTTTCTAAAGCCTCTCAGAAGTGTCTTGTAATTTCTGGTGTTTTGGCAGCGGTGACTTTGCAGTTTGTTGATGGCTTTCTATAAAACACATGGAAAGTGTCCAGCAGCTTCTGGAGGAGTTATTTGCAGACCTCATGTCCCAGTGATCCATTTCTCTGTAGAGCCTTTCCCTGTCTGTCTCCTTGTTCTAAAACACCACCAAACACCACTCAATCCAGTAATGGCAGTACTGCACCCAGATACTAATCAATGCAAATGTGTGTATCTTGTAATGATAGTGTGTTAATATTAATGGTAAATCTTTTTGACCTTTCCTGAATAGATTTAGAATTATTATTATAATTTAGTCTAGTGTTGAAAATTATATTCTGTTGTCTTTTAAAAAAAGAAAAAGACAACAACAACTTTGTTTTGTTTTTTGTTGTCATTGTGACATTGAAATTGGCTTTAAATATCAACATTTCCTTATGTTAAAATAAAGTCAAAATAAAGTTTCTTATATCAAAATAAATGTAGCGTCATTAACAGTAGTTTTATTTTATTATGTAGTTGCCATTATGCCACTTGGGAAAGTAAATGTATTATAGGGATAGATTATGTTTATGTTATTATAATTTGGGAATCAAAATATATTCTATTTCTTATTTATATGTCGCCCGCAGTTAAATAGCCTAGATTTTTCTGGTGTGTGTCTGCCCCCTACTGGTCTGCTGTGTTTAGTACATCTATGACCCAACATTTAATTAACAATGAATGCATGGACTGTGTGTTTCACTTAGTTTTAATTGTAGTACATTTTGTCAGGTGGTCTATGATCTGTACTAAAGTATAGTAAAGAATTTTGATTAAAGCATGACATAAAAGAAAATCGAAACTTATGTTTCAGATTTATTTGGTTATTTTGTTGAGAGGTTGATCATTGTTTTATTCTCTTCCGCTACGAACAATTACATGATCACACTCTGCTGTTCTGAATATAAATATCCCTTGACACTTGAGTGACTATTTGAGTGTTCTAGTTTTGTCCAGTAGATGGCAGTCCATTCACATCCAGTCGTTTGCTCCGTGTTGGTCTTGCATCAGTTGTCAGACTTTGAATGAATGTTGAAGTGTGAGATTCACCATGTTTAATAAAACATCAGTGGTCTGTGAGCGTGCAGCAACGGAGGAACACCTAGAGCCAAATGTCTCAAAATGAATCAAGGCGAGTTATTTTATGTGAGCGTTGTGTTTTATATGCAGCCAAAATATTTTATTATTCATTATTTTTGGAGCCTACATTTTCTGCCTTTGATGCTACTGGTTCAATCTGATGTTCGTCCTGAGCAAATATCGTGTAAAGACTGTTTTTAAGACTGTGTTTGGAGCATAGCTGTCAAGCCCATTCAATTATTATTATTTTTTTTTGCCTTTTTGATCATTTCTAATGTAAAGAGTTTAAAGGCACCGTGAAGCCAACCAGCAATGTGATAACTATTTAAAAAACACTTTAAAAACCTAAAAGTTTGAGACATTTTCTCATTTCTTAAGTTTCAGAGATACATTATAACTACATAGATCACCTCTTGCAAGCTTTCAAACTTTTAATATACAGTTCTATTCTGAAAGTCTACCGGCAAAATGTATGGAAAATTTACTTCTGTACTGTTGTGCGGTCACTGGCTATGCTTACATGCACCCACAAAATCTTATTATAATCTGATAATTTAAATGACATGAAAACCTCATCTGATGTGAGTAATCAGAGAGACTATGATGAGGAAGAAATCAGATTACTTGCAATAAATGTCTAAATGCCTGTATTACCTGTAATCTTGTGTTGTCCTCCGTCTTTTTATTTATTTTACCTATTTATAGCTGTCTGCTTTTATTGTTTTGGGATCAGTAGAATCCAATTGAGCACTTGTACCTTTTGTTGTTTATGTATTGGTTTGTCTTTGTTTGGAAGCGGTTTCTGTTTATAAAAATGTGCTATAGAAATAAAGTTGATTTGGATTTATAACTCCAAAAGAGGGATACTAAATGGATTTTGAGCACACATGTACCACAGCCACTAATTTGGTCAATGCAATCTATAGTTGAGTGGGATAACCTCCATTCTAATCAACCCCCAACTTAAATAAGGAGATGAATTATTGTATTTCATCAGAACAAAATGTAAACAAGATTGCTGCTGTATGCAAATAAGACCAACCCTCTCTCCAGTACATTTGATTAGACTTTGTTCGCTCAAGGTTATTAAGCCTGAGTGGTGCCTTTTGTGTGTGTGGCCTCCTTTCACAGCTACTTGATAGTTGAGTGTCAGTGTGGATTCATTCAGTGCTGGTGTTTGAGAGCTTGCAGTGTAAATGGGATATAGAGTGTATAATAAAATACACAGGAAGTCCATCTCATCTTATATGAACCATGAGGTCTGGCAGCTTTTCTTTTCTGTCTCATTTAACTTACACTTGAGTCACAATTAAGGTGTCGCTTTGAGTATGGATAACATTGTGTGTCAATAATTGCATAATTGTGTGATTTCCAGCAACTATATAAAAAGAATAAAAACATAAATTCTGGAAAAATGTATGTATAAACTACAATGGAACATCTAGTTTGTGTTGTCTAAAGTATCAAAGGATCAAGAAGTGTTTTAAATTGCCTACTAAGTATAACAAAAATATGTAACTTTTCTTAACCAATTTTCAAAACATTATGTAGGAAAAAGGATTGTGCACACAAAGTACTCATTTTAATTTGGGTTTTACGATAACTTTCGATACCAAGAGGGGAAAATAATCACACTTTTAATAAACAAAAGATGCGCTGATGTATTGGTTCCATACAGTGAACACCTTTTCTATCTTCATATTATAACACAATTTATGTAGAGAATTATAATTTTCCATCTGGTCATAGACTTCTGAAATATAATTTGTAGAATTGATACCTGTTCAAATAATTTTAGACACTTGTTTTACGCTTTTTTGTGTGACACCTCTAACCATAACCATATATGTTTGATTCAACTGATCTACCACCTTAAGTTCTCATAATCTATTTTGCATTCATTACTTGTGTATTAATCCCCTGCATACTAAAGACAAGTGCTTCCACCTGTGCTCCTCCATTTGCCTCCTTTTCACTCTCCTCTCTCCCGCTCTGCTTCCTTGTCTCCTCTCTGCACGTCACATGATCCACACTGAATTGAGACGTCGAGTGGGCCTCGCCAGCTGGTGCCTTTGCCTGCCACAATATCGCCGTTAAACTCAAAGTGCTTATAGACATAGTCACAGTGCATGTGTGCCAGACTGTCAAGTGCCCGAGCGCTCACACACCAGTCCACACATACAGCTCCACCCGTGTCACAAACTGCCAAAGTCATTACTTCACCCTCCACAGACTTCACAGCAGTTAAAGGGGACATACGTACGTAAAATCGACTTCTATGAGCTTTTAATCATGTTGCTGTGAGCTTTGTCAAAGTATATTCTGATTGATTGTATTATATGTTTAATCCTGAGTTTAATCTGAGGTTTGAATGCTCAGAAAATGTCAGTGTTCCCCCACCGCTCTGTGACTCCAGGTCAAACATGTATCAAAAATGCCAATAACAACATGTAAATGGAAGTCTGCTGAAATGTCATTTCTGTAGTTTTGTAGAAGAAGACACGTACATCAAAAAAAAACTTAAAAGCCGGCATTCTGGGTGAAACACGAAAAAAGGATCTGCACAGCAGTTCTCCCAGTCTTTTTCTGCCAGTAGAGTAGAGTATGAAAATCTCCTAGTTCTGTAAGTCTCAAGTCTTTGGCCTCCAGTCCAAGACAGTCCCAAGATAAAAAAATTCAAAGATAAATTCAAGTCCCAAGTTGTCCAAATCAAGTCCAGAGTCTTTTCCTTTCAGTTTCAAGTCCGATCAAGTCTTTGTACCAAATGACAAATTGTAGCTCATATTTTTGCACTACACATTTTTTTAATGGTCCCTCATGAAAAAGACATGGTTGTAAATGTAATGAAAATGTTACAGTTTAAGCACTAAAAGTATATCTAATTATCAACTGAATCAAAGGGCTCCAAGTCAAGTGCAGAGTCACTGGCCTTTAGGTCCCAAGTTAAGTCCCAAGTCGTTGTCCATTTTATAAAGTGAAGTCTCAAGTCAGTCATCAAAATTATGACTCAAGGCACGACTTACAAGTTACGACTGGCTGTTTCTACGATTGAGCCCTTTTAGATCGATGCTGCCGTTTACACTGATGACCGTGATAATGATCTACGTGTAAAGTCTAATAAATACCCAGGAAAAGCATAATATGTCTTCTCTAAAATAGACTTGGTATAGGTCAAAGGAGGAAGAACAATTTTAAGCCCTGATTTTCGCTGGTTCGTTGGGGTTCGACCGGGGTTGGTTTTTAACGATGTGGAGGTGCTCTGGAGCCTCACAGACGGGTCAGCAGTGCACCTGTTATTTAAGAGCAGCTTAGACGTCTTATTTTCTCCATAACCTTTCGCTCACTCTGACAGCAGTGTCTGTTTCGTTCTACCACTTTATCTGATTGACTTTGTGCCTGTACAACTAAAGCCCTGACCTTCAGCCAAAGTATTCTACACACTGAAGAGATGACAAAACAACATATTGCAATCAATCCATTCTCTTTTCTTTTTTTAATTTGGCTGTTTATGTGATATTAACTTTACTTCTTAATCAGAAAGTTTGAGTTCATAAACCTAACAAGATTATAATTCAATAATCATCAATAATCATAAAATTGTGAGGCTTGTTCTTACAATAACCAGTACACTAATTTGCCCTTTCCAAAATACCCCAATGTTTTGTTGACAGTGTTGTTTAGAGATGTGTTAACCAAAGAAACAAAGTGAATAAATATTAATTAGACTTGATTTCATTTCTGCTGCAGACAACTTGCGTGCCACATAAAGTTTGTGCTGGTGTGCTCAAGAGTTCAGCCTTAACTAATATATTCTCCTCTTTTACTGACAAGCCACAAAAGCACAGTTGGTGGACTTCATTATTCATGGCTTGACTGAACACTGCAAAGAGAGAGAGAGAGAGAGAGAGAGAGAGAGAGAGAGAGAGAGAGAGAGAAATCTTTATCTCAACTACTTCTGCATCAAATTCAAACAAAAGCTTCATTCATTTAGTGATTGTCTGGAGCATGTTGGCTTACTCATGTTATCTAAAACTCTGAGTATGATGTAGACAGGTGCAGGAACATGGGAGGGTCAGTCGGTCTTGTAGGCATTCAGAAAATTCTCAGTTGACTAAAGACGTGCCCCATGCATCGATTAGACAACTAAAGTGGGGTACAAATTGTTCTTGTAAAAGCTCGCAAAACTACAGATAAGTACTAATCAGCATCTTCATAAGTGAAAAGGCAGATTATACTGTCACTCCCAAAACCTCAGCTAATTCACCCCGTGCCTCATCCTAACGGCGGTGGTTTATATAAATCCTTATTTGACAATCACCTAAAACTGACCAAAAATAGCCTAAAACCAAGACACCATCGACCAAATAATGAACTGAACAGACCTACAGCTCTAAAACACTGAGATAAGGAGACCAAATAAACAAAGGACATTTTTAATTTTTAAAAATAAGTTGTGTTAGAAAAAACTAAAACACATTGCATTAAATTTCTTTCACATGATGTAACAGTGCCTACACTGATTGGTCGTTTGGTCTTTATTTCAGTGGTTCAGTATCGTACAACCTAGTGATGTTCAAGATTTATTTAGATTCAATTTCATTCTTGTTTTGTCCTCCAGTTTCAAACTTTCATGGTTTAGTCCTGCTTTAGACCAGGTTTAGTCCTTGTTTAGACCTGGTCCTGTTACAGACCCGGTTTAGATCTAGTGACGCTCAGAAAGCCAAATATTCTCTGAATTTGTACTCGGTATTAGGGATAGTCCAAAATACATTTGTTGAGCCGATATTGATAGCCGATGTATGTCTTACTGCTGTGGCCGATAAACAATATTTACAGATACCTATAAGAAGACCACAAATTAATGTTAAGTTATAGTAAAATTCACAAATTAATTTTAGTAAAATAACAATAAAAGTGTATTTCTCTCGGATATAAAATAATTTGTGGCATGATTATGTAAACATATTTTTAGCCTTATTGGCCTCCTATTTCTATTTTTACTCATGAGTCTGTTTAAAAAGACATTATCTGATGCACTGAGGACAAACTGGGAATGACACTTGAGCGTCACAGTCTGGGGCCGTGCAGAACAGAATATCAGTGCCAAATATCGGCAAAAGGACCAGTCCCAATATCTGGGGAAACCCTCTGACATCTTTGATATCCAAAAGCCGAAATACCATCCCTATTGGTGTGAAAACTTTTAATGTAAAATTCTGATTTAAAAAAACTTTCCAAAACACTTGCACTTGATAACTTTACATTCACTGTTTGACTTCTACCTGCTTCTCTTAAAACCTCCAGTGAATTGCATAAAAATTTCATACTGAACTCTCCTTTTGCTCTTTTGGTGCAGTAAATAAACTATTTTATTTTTTGCACCCAGTAACCTCTATTGCTTAAAATAGACTTTCCTTCTTAACTTTGCAGTTCTTAGAATAGCTTTGCGATGAACCACACATGATCCCAGCGTGGAAAAAATCCAGAGGTGCAACCATTAATCAGTGGATAATCCTGATCTTTAATTCTACCTCAGAAAGTCTGTGCCATCTGCTCTCTTCACTTTCCTCTCACTTGTTTAATAATAGCATTTGAAGGCTGCGCTCCACTCCTAGTCTGAAGGTAACATTGATTTTTCAGAGTCACGTGAAGAAAACAAGAAATCCATGGAGTCAGGAGGTTTCCATGGCAATGGTAATCACTTTTAATTCAGCGCCCCTGGCAGAGGGGAACAGGGGGAAGTGGCTGGGCTCGGTTGTGTAAATATGTTGTGAAAAGAGAACCCAAGGGACCAGACTGTGTAAAAACGACACTGAAATTGAGGTGATGATTACAGTGATGATGGGTGTTTCCTTGAGCAAGACACTTTACCCGCCTCGTTCCCGTCTGTGTGCAATGGTGTTTGAGTGTGTGATTGAGTGCTTCCTTGATGTGACGTGCTTGGAGTGCCTAGTGGAGACAGAAGGGCTTTTTAAATGATAATTTACTATTTTAATTAGTGACCATACATTAGGAATGTCACAGTATCAACTTTTAATTAACTTTTTATGGATTATTGTGAGATTATTGTGCCCAATGGAGACAGAAGGGCTTTTTAAATGATAATTTACTATTTTAATTAGTGACCATGCATTAGGAATGTCACAATATCAACTTTTAATGGATTATTGTGAGAGAAAAAACAACACTATTGTCTGATTATTCACAATTATTGAGATCATGACCAAACAACAGTGGAATGTTTCATTTTCTTTTATTCCCATTCTATTCGTCTAACACATTACTATTCCTCAATTTTATGAGTAGCTTTATGAAAGTCTACTTTCTGTAAGACAAAATAAAGTCAATGTGCCAAAAACAGCCACATAAAAAAGTACTTTACATTTATATGGATAAGGAGTATAGACTTCTTCCTTTTACACAATTATTGATTATTAATAGAGTTGCAACGATTAATCAACTAATTGTGACTAGTCGACTGTAAAAAAAATAATCAAGTATAAAAACTGATCATCGTAATCATTAACTGAAGTATACAGACTCAAAAACACAAGTCAAAAGACCTTTTATAACAAAGACAGCAACATTATTGAATCAAAATTTCAAAAAGAATGAACAATGGATTATTTTAATCAATGACATACTAACTAGTCGACTACTAAAATAATCGTTAATGGCAGCCCAAGTTAATAACCTAATAATCTTTTGTGACCAATGATTAAAAGTGAATATTAATGAATAACTCCTTGTTAAAAAATATATTTTCTGATTAGAAATTATGATTATAACTATTATTTTTAGATTATATTGCTTTGAGGGTTTTCAAATCATCACAGAAGGAAAAAGTCTACACTGCTAAAGTTTTCAAATCATTACAGACTTTATTATGTTTGAAGAGACATCCTGGATACTGGAGAAATATGCCAAATCCAACTTTTATGTAAAAAAAATTTAAAAATGAAAAAAATAATGCTAGCAATCCACATGATCAAATATCATAAATGAAAAGAAATACAGCACATTCTGACTTTATTGGAGAAGAGAATGATTCAGATGGTGGGGCTCGTGTCATTATAAGTCGATATTTAAATTTCCCTGGTTCTTTTCTGAAAGTCTCTGTAAATGACTAGGGAGAGAAAAGCTTTTCATAAATACCTTTTGCTCATTCCCAGTAGATTTGCACACCCCTCCCTTCTTCTCCTTCCCTCTGTTCTCCTCTCATCCTCGTCTGCTGACAGATAATAACTCGTTATCAGCCGCCGTGGAGGGCTTCTATTTATCTACTAACCCTGTCATGCTTTTACCACTTTATTTTCACATTTAGCCATTTCGCCTGCTCTCATTTTCTTTTATCTCACACTTTTAATTTGACCACTTCAGCCTGAACACCATTAACGACCGCGGGGACTTCAGACAGACAGCTATAGACCAGTAGGACTCGCACGTGAAGCTAATTAATAGACGTGCTTGTAGCCCTGTCGCTCCACAAACCCTTCTGTCACTCCTCACAATCTTCTACCCGCAAAACAACAACATCTCTGTGGGAAAAAAAAAAAAAAGAAAAACACACCAGCTGCCACTCAACACAGCTCGCCTCCTCGTAGTATGATCTCACATGCACTCACGAGCACGTGCGCGACGGTCTGTAATTTTCCTCCACGCTGCTGCGCTCTCGGCCAATGGGGCGGCGCTCGCGGAGGAGAGGGGGAGGAGTCGGCGCGCGGCTGTGTGATTGACAGGCAGCGCCCTACAGGTGGAGGGAGAGGAACAAGGAGTGAGGAGAGGAGGAGAACAGCAGAAGAAGCAGACTCTGACAGTGTTACCCACCTTGAGCGCAGGCTGTGTACTTGCCCTTGTCTTGGTGCACCTTTTCTCCGGCGTAAGGATGAGCCAGTGCAGGAAAAGATGCAAGAGGCAGCTGACCAAAGTGGCACGCTATTTTTATCGCTTCCTCATGGGGACGCTCACTCAAGGTAGGCGCCCAAAACTTCCCACAAAGATTTCTCAACAAGCGCAATGCATTTTCCATTCAAAACTGCAATCAAGAGGTAACGAAATCCTTTTGCAATTAGTTGTTATTACAGTGGATGTTTTACTTTTCAAGTCTGTGTGCACCTGAGGTATGTCTTTCATCTTCAGACAGTGGACTGTGAAGGCTGGACATCAAAGCGTTCAAGCTATCTCAAAACTCGATATCTGATTTGACATAAGGGTATGTGCAAGAAGAGTTTGACTACTTTGCTACTCACATATAACAACTGGGTAATAGCACATCAGCGATTTGACTTATTGTGGTTGAATTCCCCTGATAAATGTACATTACCACTGTGCAAAAATGTCTCTTTTGTCTTTTGAAAAACGAAATATCTGTAACGAAGTATATCTATAATGCTCACCCATGAAAGGTTAAGTTCAAGTTCACTTTGATGATCTTAAATCTTCAATACTTCTGTTTTTCTAAGCCAGAATCAGTTCCTTAACACCTTTTTACCTTTTAACAACCAACTTCCACCTGTCTTGTCTCTTGTGAGCGGAACAGAGCAGTGTTTTCTGCAGCTGTGTTCCAAGGATGTTTTTGTGTGTGTGTGTGTGTGTGTGTGTGTGTGTGTGTGTGTGTGTGTGTGTGTGTGTGTGTGTGTGTGTGTGTGTATTAAATCAGTGTGCGGCTGGTTGATGCTCGGAGGTGCAGTTAAGCTGTGTTTAGATGACCTTGTCAATAGGAGCGTGTGTGAATGCTAATGTGACACGGGCGCCGCTCATCTGCACCTCACGGCTCCTCTCCTCGTTATCTCCTCACAGTTTGACATCTGCAGTGCTCCTTGTTCAAGTGGAGAGAAGCAGCTGGAACATGTGTCTCTGAAGGACATTCACACAGATGCACTGGCCACTGATCAGGTCATAATGTAAGGGGCAGTTTCTACTTTCATCCTCATCCATCAAACTCTCTTAGATCTACATATACTGAGGTGAAGGTCGGTCAGAAGATGGTCACATTGTTGGCCAAATGAAAGTGAAAATACGTTCAGACATGTGTACGGTACAGTCTTAGAATATTATATTGTCTGCAGTTATAGTTTGTTATATCCATTCTGAACAGAAAGTTAGTAAATCTATTGTTGTATTATCTATTACTATTAAAACGATGAAAATATACCAAATGAAAGTCATAATTCAGTGTCATAAATCTAAGTACTAATGAATTGCATTAACATAACATTAAAATGTATATATAGTTGAATAATTTTAGTGTGTACTATTGATATTCATGTAAAGAAATGAACAAAATGCACCATTAATATAAGATAAGACAGAACCTTTAATGTGTCACAATGCAGAAATTTCACTGTTGCAACATATGGTTCAAGAACAGCAGATTAATAGAAAGGAATCACTTTAGCAATAGATTTCAATCTAACACTGTTCAGGAACAGCACAGAATATACACAATACATAAAGGATATTAAGACAGTAAATATACGTTATATATTGTAAAATACTGTGTACATACAGTATTTATTTATTTATTTATTTATTATTATTATTATTATTATTATTATTATTATTATTATTATTATTATTATTATTATTATTATTATTATTATTTATTTGATTTTGGTACTTTCACTACATTGTATCCCACAATACTTATACTCAGATAGATATAGATGAATAAAAAAAGATTGATGATTGATTCATGAAAGATTGATTGCAGCTTATGGTCCATTAAACAGTAAACAGGCATTAGAAAATTAAAATACAAACATAAAATAAAATAAACCCATAAAAACCTCAATATTGATACATAAATAACTAACCATGATCGTAATATGTTTATGATTGCCAGATGATATATAAACTATATAAACATCAAATCCAATTATGAAACGTAACTGTAAACATGTTTGTTTTAAAGCTCTGTAGCTAGTTTTTCCACCTCCTTTTTACAATAACTTACTTTCGGTTCTTATAGTTGTTTTAAAGTTGTTTTTATTGTGTCAGATGACCTTGGGAATTAAGAAAAGTGCTTATAAATAAAACAGATACATTTAATTAACTATTTGATTTGCAAATTGTGCTCAGATGAGAATACAAGGCGACTCTTGAGTTACAGTGGTGTGTTGGCTGCCTCATTCTGGAGCACAAGTCGAGCCAGACAGACAGACACATTAACAGCATTAAGGTAATCTAAGCTCCGCTGCATCCTGAGCTTTCAAACTGACCTTGTATGAAAAAACCTTCAGCTCACACAGCGGCCTTTGCTGCATCTCCCTCCATGAAGTATTTATTAAAATATTGTGTCTTTTTGTGGGCTCATTCAAATACACATCCCTAAGTTTACTCAGAAGGAGGTTACCATGACTACAGGCTTGTGCGTGTCTGCTCCACCAATGGGGAGACGGAAAACGCTAGCTGTGTAATGGTTTTCTGCTTCATAGAGATTTGATCAAGGCCATTCAGAGTTTGATATTTGAATTTTTGGCACTTGGAGACTTGCCTGCAGTGTGTCGGCCTGGAAGTGCAAGAGGACGCATGACAGGAGGTTAATTGTTGCGTTTTCCGCCTAACTGGATGAAGTCACTGACCCTCGAGATGCTCCACACTGGTTCTGGTTTGGTTCTTGGTCTGTCTGTAATTAGCTGTGTCAGTTTCTATTCCTTGCAAAGCCACCATAACACTGCACACAGACAATACAGTGGTGGCTTTTTATGTGTGTTTGCAAAGTGAAATCGAACTGATAATTGCAATTTTACTTGTACAAAAATGTCATAAACCATTACTAATGATCAATATATGATCTATATATATATATATATATATATATATATATATATATATATATATATATATATATATATATATATATATATATATATATATATATATATATATGTTCTCTACAGGTAATTGTAGAAGTAATTGTTCGAGTCGAATCGAGTCGTCCTAACTTATATTGCAATATCTTACTCTGAACAATGTAAGAATATATTATTATATTTTATACTTTGGGTTTAAAAGATTTGGGACATCTTTTTTGAAGATTTAGCAAACAACTGAGGTTGATTATGTATATATTATGTTTTGGCCTGTTCCCTCAGTTTTTAAATCTGGCTCACACCAGATAGACATGTGAAGTACTCTGAATTGGTGCTATATATCAATCTGGAAAGGCTTTTGCTGAAACAAACAAGTACTTGTTTGAAGCGTTATTACAGCCGAACATAAGAAATCAAACTTTTGTAAAATCCCGTTGAGAGAAAAGCACATACACTTCCCTCTGCTTGTGTTTTTTAAAACAAAATATTCAGTATTTCTGCTCAAATATAAAAGATAGATTCTCAAAAGAATTCATCTTGCTGGAAAGGTTATGAGTGCATTGCCTTTGTCCCAAAGTCCTCACTAACTACTATTTACAAAGTAAAAGAGAAATTGGTTTTATTTTTGATTTTGATTTTATTTAGTTGGGTTTTATTAGATTTTCTTTTTATTTGGATTTTTCTACACGCAGAGCAAGGATTTTCACAGATTAGATCTGCAAGTTTCTTTATGCACTATTGCCACATTCTACAGATTCTATTTTGTGTAATAAGGGTTATCTTTGAAATCTCCCTTGGCCTGGCGTGCCGCGTAATGAGCTTATTACTTGTTGTGTAGCACAGGCTGATGGAATGCATGCACACACATTCTGTTTGCCGTGGTATTGTGTGTTATTTGCTTGAAGCTACACTGTATAGTGTTGTCAATAGGTTTAGTGTCAATGGGTGGTAAATGGCGGTCACCTCCCACTCTCACAAACACACAGGTCTGTATTGTGGACCATTATCTCCCTGGTCCACACGCCTGACACTATCTGAGTCCGAAGACGTGACTTTGACAGGAGAGCATCTCACAGAGCTGTATCGATCTATGCCTCGACAATATTCTTATCTTTAACAAGAGTAAACCTGGGCGGTCCATAAAGACGACTCCCTGTTGTCTGGACAATTGAATTAAAGTCATGTACATTTTCTAGTTTTATTTCCTGAATAAACAAAGAGTGTAGAACATTGTGCTTGCTTTATGAATGTTGGTCGTTCTTTGTGAAGTCAAATGTGTTCAGTGTTTTTGTCTAGAATGTGTGTGTGTTTTGTTTTTTTAGTATGACCCTGTGGTTGTGATTTTTCACCCCGTTACCTGGAGATTGCTGGTTTCACCCTCAAGCAAGTTACCAGGGACTGTGACACATTTAGATGAATTAAAACCACAAACTAACACTGTGTTTCAGCCTTGGTAGTCACCAAACCACCCCTCCAGAGGCTTAACTAGCTACAGAGTTTGCTTCCATTTCACCACTGCAGGTTTTGAAAGTTATCTAGAGTGTGATTGTCTAGTGGTTATTCATGCGTACACTGTATGTAATCTAGTCTGTGCACTTTATATCTGAGGGCACCTACAATCTGGCAAATGTCCTCTTTCCCCCATGGTGCCCAGCAGGAGTTTCAGGAAATAGGCTCATCCATTCCGTGGTTGGGAGCAGGTCTCATTTGTTATGGCTTTGACAGTTTGCTAAATGAAACTGGATGTTAATCTTCCAGCAGAGGCCATTAGCACTTTGTACTGTCTAATTAATGACCACTGATTACATTCACATATGTGGCGTCTACTTTTCCCACTCGGTTTTTATGGCAAAATTTACAGTATTTGTCTGGAGGCCAGGCAGCACATCAACGTGAGCTGTAAAAACATCATCCAAGAATAATTAAAGTCTTTGTTTCTTTGCTGCTTTTTATAGTTGGTACAGCAAAATGATGTTAGCTGTCTGTTTCCAAACCTATTTCTTTTGCATATGTGTTTGGGAATTGGGAATGTAATAGTATTGAATAACAAATACTGCTACTGTTCTTTCTAGCTCTACACTTTGATCACTGAACCTTCTGATTACAAGGTCATCTTTCCAGCTTTGACTCTTTGGTTGGATGATTAATCCATTTATCAACTTTAAATCCACTATATTCATCTCATCTCATCTTATCTTAGAATATTCCTTTCCACATGTGTTCACAGTTGTTTGGTGGTTCTTTCTTTACGTTTTTTTAATGGACCAGACTAAAGAGATTTAGTTACGACTCTGATAAATACAAACATGGACAGTATGAGCACTGGCTTGGACTTGAAGGGGCTGATGGCGCTGCTCTTCTCACACTCTGAAACTCTTGTGGAAATGTGGGCAGTAGTGTTTACCGCCTGTTTACAGTTCAGCTCATTTGATCAGAAACTCATTAACATGCCACACTCACAGCCGCCCTGAGCGCTGCTCTGCGTCAGAGTTAAATGAAATTGGCAGGGCATCCAAAGGTGACAGCGATGTCTAAATGAGCCTTGCAATTACCTTATATTCAAAGCTCAGGTACAACTAAGTATTGGATAAAACTGTTACTGTTAAAAGAATGCACTGCTACAACTATATGGATTCTGCAATAGCACTGCTTAAGCAATACATTGACTGCATTAACGTCAAATTCTAAAAACAGTAACAGTAGTAATTTCAATAAATATACTTGGTACCACTTTACAATAACTACACTTTAATTAGCGTCAATAAAACATTAACAAAGACTTAATTCATAATGAAGAAATAGTTTATTAAGAATGAATTTGGGTCATTTTCTAAGTCAAAGTCACTTATTTGTTTATTATGAATTAAGCTTTTGTTCATGCTATTATCAAGGCTCGTGAAGTTATTATGAAGTGTCACCAAATACTTTTCACCTCTTATTTGTTGGACTTTGTAATTCTGCTTAAGTAATATATTATTTAGAGTTTTGTATCATCACCAGTAATACTATGTTTGAGTTTAATAATATGCTTGAGTTAACCTCTTTTGAACCACACCATATCAATCTTATTAATAATATATTCAAAAGATAATATGTATATTCATCATGATTCTTTAATATGCATGTGAAGTATGCATGTCTATTGTTTGGACAAGTTTAATTCTGCAGGGCATAGCACCTGTTCTATTGGATCCCTGTTGCTCTTTGACAAGCAATCTCCTGAGAAATGAAAGTGTTTTCCATTTAATTGTCATTACAAGCCCATCAGTCACCTTCTTGCTTTTTATTTCATCTTTTAAATAAATGTCAATAACAAAAAGCCAATGACATTAATAAAACATGCCACTGTGTTACAACCAGTTTCAGAGTGGCTCCTGCTGAGTTTGCGTCTTTTTGATATTCTAGAGGAGTATTTGTGGAGAGGAGTGAGAGATGTCCCAGTGAGGGGTAGTGTCGGCACAGTGGGAAGGGACTGTTCATTAAGAGTTATTTCACTTACTCACAGTTTCCTTTGGGCTTTGGCCTGTGGTGAGATGTGAGCCAGACTGAGCAGCATGCTGTCTTATGTCGCTAGATTATAAAATATAATTTAATTTAGCTAGGTTTTGCAAATGGTGATCTATTAACACTTTCACCGACTTCTACTATGAGGAGCTCAGGCTTTGTGGTTTAAGCATTAGAGCAATCACACTTGAACCTCTAATAATAATGTAAAATATTTACTATATATAATCAGTATCATTCATTCACTCACTACAACTTATCTGATCACCACCAATCACTCATTCACACACCACATTTATAGGCATTAGGGCTGTAAAAAGAATTGATACCCAGATGCTAATCGATACTAAAACTAGACACTGATTTGAACAGCATCGATACATTTTTGCCTGAATATATAATATATTTATATACGAACGATTATAAGAATGCATTGTCTTGTTACTATTATTTTGTGCCTTTTTTTTTTTTTTACATGGAATGAAGTTTGAAATTTTAAACACTCAAGGGCAAAGTGGGTGAAATGTCTTGCCAAAGGACACAACATTAGCACATACTGTGGCTGGAATCAAACCGCCAACCTTCTTTTTATTAGATGACCATGTATCTAATCCATACATAATATTTTTACTTGTGTAAAAATAATATTTTATTAATATTAATATTTTATATAATATTTTACTTGATGTGCAAGAGCACATCAATTGTACTTCATACAAAAAATGTGTGGTAACCTGCTTGTCGTCATGGAGGATAGGCTTAATGCTAAACTGTGGAACATTCCAGGCAAAGCAATAACATCTCCATGGATAAGCAAGGGGCTTGGAAAGGTTACATTGTGGACCTTTAATTAATGATTTAAAGGAGAATAATAAGTCTCAAATGTTTAAATGTTGCCAGACGCCAAGCTTCTCACTTTTTTTTTCAAATTTTCACAGCCTTCTGCGGTTGACACCTCCTGACTCACATGTTCACGCTCCAGAAGAAATAAAATATAAAACTAAAGTCTAAATTTAACCAGCATCAGGTCAGAACTGGCACAGACAGTACTACTTTTTACTACTACTACTTTTTAAGAACGTCAATGATTTTGGCTGATTGGATCAAACAAGGAGAGGACAGCTGGTTTGTAGACATGCTGAATAATCCCCATTGCTCTCATAATTAGCAATTATTATTCTTGGCCGCAGTCCCACTCTCACTCGCTTAGGCTGAAAATATTGTATCTTGATTTTTTATGCTACGGTAAATATTTTTTGCATCTTATCTATAATTTAACAGCCCATTGAATCACTTTTATTTAGAATCGAAAGCAAAGAGAGATATTTATGGAAAAAAATTGGACCCCAGACTAAAATATCAACCAAGTACTCCAACTCCAACTTGAAAAGCAGTGGCCACTCATCAATAAAAGTGCAGCTATATTATTTATTTATTTGATTGGTACAATGTATGTTACTGGACAGGCATGATACAACATGAGTGTAAACACATCGGATTGTAGCTCAAAAGTAATCTCCGTCCATTGTCCCGAAGAACTAGGGTCACAAAAAGGCCAACAATAAAACAAATACAATATATATGCAGATATTATCTGCAGCAAAGGCTAATGTTACTGCACAATGTACAATGTTCCACAGTCCCCATTATTGCACAGTCCACTCATTGCACAGTCCTCACCATGGCACTGTTCACATTATTGCACAGTCCATTCATAGCACAGTTCACTCATTGCACTGTTCACATTATTGCACAGTTCACATCATTGCACAGTTCACGTTCATATTCAAACAATACATGCAGCTTTGTCTCAACAGAAAGTCCGATCCTGATTCTCACGATGAATGAGAACACATTTGGTTTGACTCTAGCAGCATCTTGCACTATCTTGGTTAACTCGACTTTTTGCTCTTTAATTTTCCTATAATATTTAGCAGTAACTTGACTTTTATTCACGTTTGTATTATAGTTCACGTTCCGATACACCTTTGCTGTCTTTACTTTCCTTAGCTCAACACAGACACCTAATGTTTGACCTTTTGTCCAAGTTATTTTATGTGGAAAGGAATTCATGCTTGCCCACAGCTAACTCCATACGGATCGTTCTTTTAATGGGCTTTGGGCACTTTTATCTCACTGCCCTGCCACTCCTCATTTCACACTTAAACATACTATTAACCTCTCCAAAAATCTTTCCACTTGAGTTCAACCTTCTATCTCTCTCCCCCTCTCTGTCTCTCTCAGCTTTTCTTCCTTTTTCTTCTCTCTTTGTTCTCCCAGCCTTGTCAAAAAGGTGTGAAACGTCAGCTCTATCCATCATGTGTGTACGCGCTCACACGAGAGTACGAGACTCACAAGTGCTAAAAATAAACTCTTATTAGTAGCAGTCAGAGAATGGGGGAGAGAGGGAGAAAGAGGTGTGACTCCTATAAAGCGGAAGAAATTGAACGCAAGATGAGGACACTTAGGACTAGGGTCCACAACATGCAATGCTGCATGCTGCAATATATTACATTTTATTCATACTGCAGGAATTTTTTTATTTCACTCAGAGTAAGCTTTCAACAGCTTACAGAGATTGTTGCATAAATAGATATGTGGGTTATGGAGGAAAAAGGATAATAAATATTAAATAACTGTTTAGATTAATCTTCTTGTTTATATGCCTAGTCTTAAAGTATGTAACCTGCACTCTATTGGTTTAAATGCAGTCACTACTGAACTTGTGTTACCAGTGCCTTGATTTGCAGAGAGGATACATGTGTTAGACAGGCCAGGCCTCTGCTCAGAACCTCCAGAAAGCCCTCACTGAGATGCAGAGGCTGCACTAGCACTGATCCATGATTGGTTGCAGGTTTTGGGCTTTAGGTAGTGACCACTGTTGTGGGACAAAATGTCATGTCTCTATATGTTTTATTAAGTGTGAAGATTTGAATAGTCACTTGAAGGTTACAGGTTATTATGTCTGAGAAATGGGAACATTGTGTCTCTTGCCTGATCGCCTGATGTGTTGAGACAAAACCTCGGCCTTCATGTTCATTTTATTTATGTCTGATGTCTCCATTTCTGGGGTATTTAAGCATGTGTTTTATTATTGTTCGGGCTCCTTTTTGCTTTTTGGAATCGGAGAGGGAGAGATCTTTTTTGTCAGGGACAGACCATATTTTACGGTGCACATGTAAAATAAACCTGATCATTTGAAATAGACAGAGCTTATTCTCATTAATTTATTTCTGATAACGTGTAAAGAAAATCCACAACACCATTCAGATCAGAAAGAAGGCTCATAGGTTTAAACCAATTGGATTTCAGAAAGACTCATTCTGTTTTCTTGTCTTGAGAAGTGAATCATCAAATAACAATGTCCAATGTTTTTGTAAATAAGGATAGGAAAGCATCACCATTGCTCAGTAATTTGTTTATGACTTTTGAAGTAAAACTCTTAAAGTAAACATCCATTTAAGACATGATTTACTTTTGGTTGACATCTTTGGTGTTAGTTTAGACCTGGTATTGATTGTTGCTATTTCTTCAGTTCAAGCAAGCCTGTATTTTTCAGACAAATGGTCTCGTTTCCCTGGTGGCACTGTCCATGGTGCTGAAATGTTTTTATATTCACAGGCACACACTGTCCTCTATCTGTTCCCTTTGACCTGCTGCTTATCAAACTCTCTCTGCCTTAATGGAACTTATATTGTGTGTGATTAGATTTCGCTTCCTTTTTCAAACGACTTGCTGACTGTTCTGTTCCAAGCGAATAAGCTGTAAAGTCTTAAATATGTAAGTATGTCTGTTACCGCTATTTTCCTAATGACATTAAGAAGATGGGGGAAAATGTCTCAAAATGTCCTTAATGTGCAGAAAAATGGTCAGTATTAATGAACTGAAAGTCGAGGACTGTAGTTTTAAAGCACTTTACATTTATCAGTGTTGTCCCCATTGTATCCATTTAAACTGCCAAACAAAACTAACTTATTGTCCAAGGATCAACACAACAAAGTTTTGTTTTTAGATGTATTTATTTTCACAATTTTTGTTAAACAATCTTATATTCATTATATTTATTTGTCTGATGTTACTATGGTGGCACCATCTTCATGATTCAAAATTGATTTAAATTCTACCGGGAAATGAGTTGACTCATTACGCTGAATGCTGTTGTCCTCTGATCTCACCCATGACTCTGATAGAACTGTATGACTTCATCTCACATTTATCCGTTTTCAGGGGAAATTTTTAGTCTTATTTTGATCAATAATTCATTTTCTAATCAGCCTCAGTCATTAGGACCTTTCACACAGTAGAGTATATTTTCATTCATGGTTGACAAGTTGTCATGGCAAGTGGATAAATTTACAGCTAACTTTAGCTCTTAACTAAATATAGCCCTCTGGGATCTAGTTACACACCCATAGCTTCATGTACACAGTTGGAAAATCCCCTTGGCTTTTCTATTTACCCTCTGGATGCTCGTCCTAGTGCTGTGTTCGACTGATGTGTCACCAAGTGTTTGGTTATGAATTCTGAAGAAACTCTTGATCAAGGTCATTGACGATAAACTAAGATCTGTGGTTCATATATCAGTATATTTTATACTTTATACCCACAGAGAGAAAGCTTCATGCATCATGTTTTATATTTGGAAAGTACATTCTTTCTTCTTGTAATTATTAAATTATTATTAACTAAGTTAATAAGTTAATGTATCATGTAGTGCTGTATACCTTTAATTGTTTAGTTAACAAATCGGCTGATGGTGCCTTAGTTTTTTTAGTCAACTATTTTTATTAGTCGACTAATTGTTTTATTTATATGAAGAGGATTTATATGGAATAAACAGCAAAGAAGAGAAGATATGGAGTGAGCTTGCTGAAGATTTTGGTGTCTGTAAAAACTGGTTGTTTTGCATGAATTCTTGTGCAGTTGTGGTCTTTTGAGTGCAGTTTGGGTTAGATTCATGGAAATACTACCTTTTAGTCAATTTATCGGTCGATATGGCATGTCTTTAGTCAACCGAGGATTTCTCTAGTTGACTACAGTCCTAGTATCATGTAGTCTTATTTTATTAGCCGATATTTACGATCCATCATAGTTTCATCATATGTTTGACGTTCTCTCGGTGTCCCTGAGGGTACAAACAGATACAGATATAGTATTTTGCTGGTTCAAACCCTGGATGAACTGAAGATATCGATCCTATATTATGTGTTGGAATGATTTTTGTGTTGACCCTTGAAAGAATGGGCCTCTATAATGTTAAGCTTCTAAACAATGTAACTGTTGATAACATAAGGTTACATGAGCATCACATGTCATTTGTGACTAAACTATTGTGACTTGTCTCTTCAAAGATAGAGCCATAACAAAGGCGTGTGGCTGTGTTGGCCGCTCTGTCACCCTCTGTGTAATGGACAGGCTGGACAAAGGAACAAAGGAAGCGCACTCTTGAGCACAGTCCACAGGGAGGGCACTGGTCTGAGCCACTAAAAGTCTGCTGCTCCCCAAACGGGACGAACCTGTCCAGTCCACTCAGCCGTCCGAGCGAGAGAGCAGAGCCAGGACAGGGGCGACCTTGAGAACCACCTCTCACCTCAGATCTACAGTGCACTCACAAGTCAGAGAGGTTAAGCTGAGGAAAGGAAACCGGGAAGGAGGTGACAAAAGCAAACAAAAAAAAAGAAAAAAGTCCTGACCCTTTGCTATTTCTCAACTCTATGTCTCTCTCTCGCTTACTTTTTACCCCTCCCGCTATCTTCGGGTCTATTTGACCCCATCTAGATTTTTTGTTTTAATTTTTATTGTCCCATGTCCCATGTGTTTGGTAAATTTACCCATATTTAAGTTCAAAGTTTACATTTTGTTAATGTCCAAACTTCAGTTCAGTCCTTGACAGTCGGATTCGTCTCAGTCCTCCATTTCCTTATTATTATTATAGCTTTTTTTCTCTGGAGCCAAAAGCATATTTCATAGATATCCATCGATAATTTCCATTGTTGGAGTTTTACATCCGATATACATTGTTTTGAAGTCAAATGGAATGTCGGTGTTGAAGACAGTCTGCCGTAAATAATCAGTTCCACTACATGCCAGGCTCATTTACATGTAATTAATTTATATATGCTATAGTAGTAGTCATGGAATTAGTATGCATGTTAAACACTGGGTGAAATCAAGAATTCAGCAAAGGTGTTTCAAATGGAACAAAGTAGGAAAACCAAAGAACAAACCTCAAAACAGGTATATTGGGGGAACGTTTTTTGAATTGCAATGAAACATTGACAGGAGTAGTATCATTCTCATTTGACTTTTCCTCAAATGGCTCTTGTCTGTCACCCTTTTACTATCAATCATTTTACTGTGTCAGTCACGACGGTGACTCAGAAAAGTCTGACACTATAAGATACCTTCTGTCACATTCTTCAGTGATGTATTTGAGAGCGTGAGTGGAGTTTGTATGGGGCAGGTGCACTGTGCATTTAAAGACATGCAACTTTTATATGACATAGGGATTTTATATCCCAAGCATCCTCATTGATATTACCAAATGAACGACATCATTGAGACACTTTAGCACAGAGATTGTAGGTTAGATTCAACTATGGATGAAGTTACATAGAATTTTTTAAAAACTTAATCAGAAAAGTGTGCAATAAACTAACATTATCATACATTTTTCAAAATATTACTATTATTATTTTAAATTTGAAGCCCAATATGTGTAGATCCTAATATAATGAATCATGTACAATTCCAAGTATGTTTTTCAAGTGCAGTTCTTCATTATTAATGCAAATTGACTCAGGCGATCATTTGACTGATTGCCCATAATTTGTGATGTATAACTATTGTCTGCATAAAATTACCCTGATAGGTCATTATGTTCATTTACCCCTAATTACTGCAGTGTATTGCCATGCATTCCTTAACATGGAAATCACCCGCTTTTTCTTGTCTCGCACAGTTTCAACCGTCTTTTATCATGACATAAATCAGTTTTAATATTCCTCCAGCTCCTCTCTGCTGTCACCTTCTCCCTGTCATCTCTGTGGGTTTTTGTCTGGAGTCCCATCACACTCTCGGTTGTATTACAAGCTTGTCTCCACTTTCTGTTTCTCATGTGTCATCACCACTACATTTGATCCAAGCCTTTTGAATGCCCGCCACACTCACACGCTCCAATATGGGGGCGCAGGATCTCATCAGTTACCACCTCCGGTTCTCCGAATCTGATTCCTCTCAGGGCTATTTATAGGCACCGAGGCCCACTCCACACTGTGCTCTGCAACGTCATGACCAGTGTTTCTGCATTCAAATGTGGGAACCAGAACATCATACAGTAGCAAGCAACTCTCAAATGCATGCGTCAATACACAGACACACTTGTTTTCATGATAATCCAGGAATGGACAGTTATAATCTACATGGAGAGGTAAATAGAGTGTTACTTCATGTGTGACATTTGGAATTAAATCTCTGAATGGTCTTTTGGTTCCAAAAAAAAACAAAAAAAAACGCTCTGATTGAGTTAGAGTTTAACCAATGACAGTGCAGTGTGAAGTCTAAGAAGAAGCAGACTTTAGTGTCCTATTAAAGACAACTGAAAAATAAGTTAATTATGATCAAATTAAATCTATTATAGGTGCTAGAAAATTGTGATACCATTCTTACTTTCACAGACTTTGTTCAATTCAATTCAATTTATTTTTGTAGCTCCAAAAATCCCAAAAACAGTTCCCTCGATGGACCACAGGTAAAAAGCAGTTTAAATAAACAATGTTCTAGAGAATTTAGCAAATGGATAACTGTCCCAGAGCATCCTTTGTCCTTGACCCTACATCTTGGCAAGGAAAAACTACAAAAAAAAACAAAAAACTCAGGGAGAACCACAGTGAAGGCAAGATCTTACCCCCACAGACGGACTACAGATGGTCCAGGACTGACGCTCATCCAATTGGACCATGGAGCCAGAACCACTCAGGAGGAGGGAAGGTGGCTCATCTAGTGTAAAGAGTGTTCCTCCAGGCAGTTGAGGTGCATCCGGGTCTAAAGGTCAGGGTCGTGAGAATGGGGGGGTCATCACTGGTCATTGGGGCAGCCGCCACAGTGTCTGAAACAGCCTCCATTAAAATGATCCTTATTATTTGTCAGTGATGTGGATCATTTTTGTCATTTTTGAGAAAACAGTCACATGTGTAGGTGCCATTCATTTGAATATGTTGGTGGAGTGGAATTATCTTGTAATGTGAATGTATAAGATTATCTTTAAGAGAGGTGATTTGCTGAGCCCTATTGGGAAGGCTGACGACGGCTGGAAACTTTTTTTTTTTTTTCAATATATCCAGATACATTTGTGATCATTTTACGCTTTGCAGTTTTGACCACCATCTGTTTTAGACCTCACAGCTGTTGCGCATTTTTTCATCATACACCGACAAACTGACAGTGTGATTATGGCCTTCACTGTCTTTATAAGGAGGCTATATCCAGCGTATGTTGTTATGCTTTCTAGAGAAACATATTGATTAACAATGTGAGGCTCGGTTAGTACTGTTTGATGGCAGGAATCTTAAATATTTAATGAAACCATCTTTGAAATTTTGAGGAGGTCCAACAACTGAAAGCGGGTGTCTTTACCAACAAGAAGTATGTAGAAAGTAAAGATCTGTCATAATTTCTGATGCTGTTGACATCTTGGTGGGCAGCATGAATGGGAAAGGAAGTATAATCTTCCAGCAGCGGGATCCAGATGTGTGCCGAGTGCTTGTGGTGGCTCAGGGCGGTTGCTATGGAAACCTGTTGCCGCAGTAGTGGTGAGGGTCAGCGGTGAAGGGTACCGAGGTGGTTATGTATGCACGGACAAATCTCATTTATTCATCTGAATGGTATTGCTCTCATGGCCAATATTGACAGTAATATATTCATAAAGTCTGTTTGCATTGACGGCACCTGTTAACTTTGTTCTAGAGGTAAAATATACTTTGATTCTGTTCTTGAAAGTAGCTAACATTAACTTTAGCGGAAGGAAAACGTACAGGTGCTCTTTAGCTCTCAACTGGGTGGATTTTAGGACAATTAACAAAAGCTTTGAGTGCAAAAGAACGCGTAGCTGTTTCTAAACGGTTACTGTAGTGTGCTGAGAATTGCGTCTGACAAAGAGCAGTATATTGTCCTCCTGAGCAGACCTGCTCTGTACAGAAGCATGAAGAAGGATCAATATAACAGATGAAATGTGGCTGTCTGCACGCGTGATGCATGTTGTGTATGGGGAGGCAGAATTGATGCTCTGTGTGGTGTCCATGACGACAACCTCTCCCCCTTTATCTCTCCCTCTCTCTCTCTCTCTCTCTCACACACACACACACACACACATTCTGTCACTTTTCCTGTCTCTCTCTCTCTTCCCCCGATTTTGTCTCCTCCCTCTCTCTCCCTCTCTTTGTTTTGCTTCTCTGTCTCTCTCTTTCACTCTCTCCCTCTTTCTTTCGCTTCTCTTGCTCTTGCTCTCCTCCTCTTTCTACCTCTTTTCCACTCTCTCTCCCTCCCTCTTTCATCTCATTCTCTCATGCTTCCTGTCTCTCTCTCTTCCCTTCCTTTAGTCCCCTCACTCACTCACTCGCTCCCTCTTTCTTGCTTATTCCTCCTCTCCCTATACCCCTGTCTCTCTTCTCTTTCTCCCACTCTCCTCTGTCTATCCTGTCTCTCTCTCTCTCTGTCTTATTCCCCCTCTCCCTCTCTCACACACACGCTCTCATTCTCTCACTTTTCCTGTCTTCTTTTTTCCTCCCTTCCTTCTGCCTCGTCACTCTCTTCTTCTGTCTTTCTTGTGCTTTGCCCCCTCCCTGTCTCTCCTTTCTCTCCTCTCTTTCTTTATAACGTGACAGCTGACAGGTTTCACAATGAGCTTCAGACTGGCCTTGACTGACACATGCAGCACAACTCAAATCCTGTCTGTGTCTGCAGCACCCTCAACATGATGTACATTCATTCACATTTGCTCATTCAAAAGATAAACATCCACATTTAAGAATCAGTCAATATCTTTCAAATAAATCATACCTTGAAATCAAGGTTAATGTTAGTAACAAGCTTTTTATTCTGTGTTTTAGCATATTCAGTAATGTCAACTGTCCACTTGGAAATTCATGGTTATAAATCATTAGTTAGAAAGCTTTATGTCAAGGTTGGGCCCTAAATTGATTTGAATGAGTGTTTAAAGTGATGAATGACTTTGCTGGCCGCTGTTTGAGGTCATTCATTGATATTGTGCTGTTAATAATTTTATCCAAAGTGTGGACTCAAAGGCCCTGCATTGCTGACTAGTCATTTCAAAAAGCTCTAAAGTCTTCAAGTGGACACTTTAACATTACAAGTTTAAGTACAAGCAGACAAGCTATTGCAATGACTTAAGATATATTTCCTAAGCTGTCTTTTTTCTTATCTCAGATATATTTCACTTCCTAAATAAATGTGGATAGACTGTGCTTGAAATTTTCAATGTAAATGCTTTGACCCATACTGACCTCTAGTGGGATTGGCTAAACATTGCATGTCTGATCAAAGCCTTTTGAACTATATTTGTACTTAAACTTCAGGTTTGGCCATGAACTCAAACTATACAACATTACACTTCTCTGGTTTTAAAATATGGATGTTGTGTTATGCACTAGTCCTTCTGCATGAATTTGATTACATTACAAGTCAAACTTTCCAAGATACAGTGTATTATTCATTCTACCTTCCAGTGCCCAGACTTATTTTGCAATTCTGTCCTACAATGCTCCAGCCTGCCTTTCCTCTCTCTCTCCTTTACAATGCTCTTTGATGTTTTCACGAAGATTTCTCACCTTTTCCTGGAAGAAATAAAATAATTCACGGCATTCAATTTTTAGTTAATTTAGTTTAGTTTTTAGCTATTTAGAAGTTTTGTTGCCCAAACATGTTTACACATGTGAAAACTCTTCACAGTGTTTGTGTAGAGGGCCTTTTGATCCAACACAATAAACAATAGGCATTGAAAGAAGTAGTCAATAGTCAATCACAGTTTTCCAGTAAACATTTATTACGGCAGCTTCACCGTGAGTCATAACAGATGTGTATCTGCAGGTGTGTGATGTTGTGTGCAGTGTATGATTAATAACAAGTGTTCAAAGCGACACATTTGTCACAGTAGGTCAGTATGTGGACTTTAGAGCCACTGGTTGGCCTGTTTGGGACGGATGTTGGAAATGGAGGTTTTTATGCTCTGCTCATAGTAATATTATTCCCTCTGTATTACTGGATGTTCAGAGGCAAAGGTAGGACCGAAATGAACATTAATATAGTTTACAGATGAATTGTATTGTGTAAATATAAATGTTTTTCATCTGATATTCGCTCTGATTGTAGTTTTGCTGAAAGTTTGAGTCAAATACAAAAAGTCCAATATGGTACAGTCCCTCAAATTAGCCCTAGTTTTGGCGTTTTCGTTTCTGTAGTTTCAGTTTAGTCAGATTATATTGAGAATTACGAATTAGTTTGAATTAGGGCTGAACGATTTGGGGAAAATATCTAATTTTTTCAAATTTTTCTGACTAGATTTGCGACTAGATTTGCAATTCATGTTTTATTAATAGGATTCTGTTCAATGTTCATATTTAATTGAATTCAGTTTAATTTCCTTATTGTGGGAAAAATAAATGTTCTTTGGGAGAAAGAATCACATTTGCATAGAAAAAATAATGGAATTTTGATATTTTTGGAGGAAATTTTGGTGTTTAAAAATGGTAGCCTTTGTGATTTGCTAATTGCGTTTATTCAAATTGTGATTTCGATTCAATTGCAACCCAGCTTAAATTGATGTGTTATATGCCTACAAACAGTATGAAATGTTTATTACAATAGACTTTTCTTTTTGCTGTGTCACGCTGTTTTCACACTCTTTACTTGCTGCATGCACTCTGCCCTCTGTGTCCACTAGATGTCCTAGTCTAGCTGACCCACAGTTTCAGTTCGCTCTATTTCCAGGCCGACTCTCCACCTCCATCTGCTTTTATGTTCTGTGTTATTATATATTGATGACTTTTACTGACTTGAAAACAAAGCTGTTATTGTCGTGCTGTTATTGATTACAAATATATCCTTTATGTCTACAATGCATTGTCCATGTGACGAGGTGGCTGAAACGTGTGAATGCAACACGTTTTGTATTCAGTAGGTATAGTGTCTGTCATTTTTGTGTTTTTCTGTGCTCTGTCAAGCCTTATTGAATCCTGGATCAATAGCCATGTTCTCCAATTAGCACATTGTGTTGAATAGAGAATGCAACATGCAAAAATCAATATGGCAGGCTTAACAGAACTGAAAATGTGTTTGAGCACTTGGCAATGGGTGTATTAGACCATTTTAGAACCATTGTAGAAACTTTACATAAATTATGTATATCCAAAAATATAATAATAAATGTATGAACAAAAAACCAATTCATTGATTTATTTGTTTATTTATTCAGCAAGTTCTGTTACATTGTGCTACAGTTGAAGAATTATAACATATACGCTTAGCCCTTATTCCATTAAGTGTTGACAGTGTTAGTAAAGGGACTTTGATACATTCAGCATCTTTACAAAGCAACATAGTCATATGAGTTTACGATATACAGAATTATAGTTTGAAGTTACAGAAAATACCATGTTTGATACATTTGACACAAAATCCCTGTAAATAAATATCTTATTTAATTTGGCTAGTTGATATGCATTTTATTTTTTCTCCTCATTCTCATCTCTCGTTCTTCTTTATATTTTGTGAATATTGTATATTTGTATTGTTGTTTGAAGTGCTTTATTTATTTTATTTATTGTTTCTTCATTTAACCCTTTCCATAAATCAACCCTGCATTTTTATTGTTGTATGGTAGAATAGTTTCTTAAAGTTGAACTGATTCCTATAGTTCCTTCGCTATTTTATTGCAGTTGTTCTATAAATTATTTAAACTGTATTTGTAAAGTCTCTATCCTGCTCCATGTAAATTCTCACTGGCTGTTTCTGTTTAAACAAGGCTTCCATCTGTATCACAACATATGCATGACCGTCTCAGGAACTCACTAAAATATACACAAGAGTTAAGCATTCTTAAACCTGTACTTGTGGGATCACTGAAAACCCAGAGGTGAAGGTGAAATGTAAAGACGTGGTGATGATTCAGGCAGAGTCACGGTTTCCTCCCACTGCTCAAAGCATCTCTTTACAGTATATTTAGCAACAGCAGAAATTTGGAAAAATCAATAAGGACTTGAAGGAGAACAAAGGAAGCAATGTAAGTTTGCATTTTCATCTGTGCTCCGACCAACCCAGCATCCAAAATGAAAGGCTGAACACAGAGCAAAGATCTTTAGTATTGTAGAATGTTACTGGCTTATACTTGCACAGCATTGTATTTCATTCTGTTATCATTATTTTTCCTCAATTTTGTATCTTTAATTTTCAAGAAGGTTAGATTTGAAGTCTGATAAAAGTGCATATGACTATATGTTTAGACTTACTAAAACATTGTGAACATGACTATTTTTTAAGATTTTTATAGTAAAATATGGTTATTTTTCCCAGTTTGACCATTGTGGTGAGGTTTATAATTGTACTTCCTGGATGGACATGAGCAGCAGATGAGGTAATTTCACAGCTGTTACGTAGCAACCATACTTTAAACAAAATCCATATAAATTACACAATATTTATGATTTGATAAAGTAATTCCAGATAAACAATTGATTTTGTTATATTATTGTTTAAACAGACAGAAATATGTGTCATTTGCGTGTAAATTATCTTAACATTTTGGTTGTACTGTCGCTTATTGATGACATTCTAGTTTAGTACTGAGTTCTACTTGCACAACTTTTATTGGTCAGTTTTTCTTCACAAACTGCAACTTGACTTGACTTGACTATGATAAACATTTACCACAGATGCAGCACTAACCCACAAAACAGAAACATGTCATATGCACTTAAATTATTAATTTAAATTGTTATTTGCCTTTATTTTTTCTGACTTATTTATGTGTTGTACTGTACATTTCCCTGTTGTGGGGAATCAGCATTCTTTTAATCCTTATTTAAAACCACAAATCACAATAAAGCATGTTCCTTACAGCCAACAACAATGAACAAGTGAAAATAAAGTAGATAAAGTAGAAAAGTAGTAGAAAAAGGGCATGTCCACAGTGTGAATTCCAGGGCCAGAGCCGGTGTCTCATAAAGAATAGATACATTTCCCTCTGTGCACCAAATGTGTCTCACGAGACCCGACCTGAGTGTCTGCTCCATCCATCCATCCTTTTCTAACGCCGATGGAGAGAGAGAATTCCTTCAGAGTAGTGTTTTACATGTAAGCTACATTTTGATGACTTGTGGCTCATTGTGAACCAGCTCGAGTTTGGCTGAAGTTTACATGGAGTAGTAAGTGAAGTTGTGATTAGCATATTTTGCCCCTAGGAACATCAGAGGTAATTGCACTTACTGAATGTTTTAGTGGCCATAGCAACAGTACTAAATTTCTCATTAATTTTGTATGTTTGCAAGCATAATTACAATATTTGTACTGCCGTTTCAATTGGCAGTACTTGAGTTGTACGTTATCCATCGATGTCCTTTCCTCCTCCTTTCCCTCCTTCAAAATAGCAACTCGTCCATAAATAAACGTGTTTATGCCAACAGGTTCGGCTCAGATTTCTCATTCTCCCACTCCGTATTGTGGTTCAATATTTTTCTCTGTTTACTTCTACAATGTCGGCAATAGGAGCTGCCTTCAATAAAATAAGCATTACACGGTGATGCGTTGGCTATAGCGTAGAGGTGGGGCAACACTGTGATAACTATGAGTGGCTAAGAATTACATCATGCGGGTTGGGTTCCCTGTCACCTTGCGACACTTGGGTTTTCTATTAACAAGGGTATATACCACTGCTGTGACACACGTCTCCATAATGAGGCAAGATGTGGCACACTGTCAGAAAACAAAAACAGCAGCAGATGAGGATACCCATGTACTAGAATTGTCAAGTTGTTTTTCGGTAGAATAATATACAGGGCTGGATTTAAGAGAGAAAAACTTGAGATTTGGTTATTTTGGTTGCGAAAGGTCTGGTGATACTCTCAGTGGGAGAGGGGCAGGGAGGGGCAGAGGCGAGCAGTAACAACGTGCTTTGCTTCTGGAAAACGTCATTTATCAAAAACACATGATTAATGGCAGTGTGTGATGTGGGAACGCAGGGGGTTTGTACTTGATGCTCAATAAAGTGCATTGAACTTGAAATGCTTTGGTAAATGTAATGCTTAGTCATGCTCTGTTTCACTTTAACTTCAACTTGGAAGGCTTAGATTGTACCGTTTGTGTTTTATATGTTCTATTTCTGTACAGGTAGGGCTATACAGTTATAGGGAAATAATCTTACTGTGAGGTATATTGATTGTGATTACATTTGTGTACATTTTTCAGATCCAGATTCAATTCAAATTTGGGCCTCAGTCCTTTAGTCATTAGTGCTCGATGGGGTCTTAGTCGATCAAAATGTTTTAATTATTATTTCATCTGGAATATGCTAATTTTACAGCAAGGAGAAAGTATAGAGTGAGTTAGTTGGAGATTCTGGGAGTGAATTATGAGTTTAATCTGACTTTTACAGATAAATACAGATATTAAATAGTATTTGTGTGCTTAGTTTTGATAGCTTTTACCACGCCTAGTTTTATGTCAACTAATCAATGCACAGGGCATGTATTTAGTGAACCAAGAATTTTTTTACTTGGCGACAGCCCTAGTTCACAGTATATTAACTGCTTAAGTGGTATACAAATCTCAAACATTTCAGAACATATTTGTGAAAGTCTCAACTCTTTTTTTTTCATTTTGTCTGTATGTATATAGTCTTCAGCCAACAGGTGGTCTTCAGCATTAGAAGTCCTTTGAAGTGCATAAGACAGATTCACCTAAACGTACTAACCACTAAAACATAGTGATTATATTAATATATTTAAGATTCTACTAAAAATGCTGCCAATTCTTCCCAGTTTTGGTGAAGTTTATCATCGTACTTCTTGGTCGGACATGTGCAGCAGATGTGAGCCATAAGTAGAGGTAATTCCATAACTGTTACCTAGCAACCATAAGGTAAACAACGTCTAAAATCCATATAAATTACACGATAATTATGGGTTTGCAAGTAATAATACCTGATAACACCTTTATTTTGTTAAATGTTCATTTAAAATGTCAGAAAATCATGTCAGTTGCATAAATTGTCTCTTCATTTTGGATGGAATGTCACACAAAAGGCTTTTTTTATGTATTTGGCTTGACAACCTGCAATTTGACTTGATGTAAAACGATGACAGATATTTATCACAGGGACTATTCCTAAACTAAATGATAAACAGAAAAATATGTCATATGCTCTTTAAGGTCAACATGGATTCACTGCCATTTGCTTTGCCTAAAACGTTAGATACAGTCTAAACCCATCTCCATAAATGTCATTAATATCCACAAAAACAAAAACATCATCTCTAATAACCGCCCATTAGTTAAACTTGACTCTTCTGCCGTTACCGTGGAAACAGCAAGAAGCAAATCAATGGAGGTAAAGTCACATGTGTGGGAGGACATTTCTAAACCCCTTGCTGGCCCCTAATCGCACCCCTCCTCACCTCCTCGGCGTGCTGCTGTCTCTGGATCCTTCCTCGCCTCCTCACCCTCCTCCCGCTGCCCTCTCGCTTCCATCCTCGCCCCCTGCCTCCTCCCTCGCTCCCTCACTCCCTCGCTCCCCCTTGCAACATTCGCTTCTTGACAACCACTGCCAAAGGACTACAACACAGAGCAGGCGTAACGGCACATTCCATCACTTTGAGAAGAGTAAATAGGAACTTTTTTTTGTCGTTCGGCGTCATGGCTTCTTCGAGGGGATAGACCGTCCTGTGGCACGATGTTGGACGTATTCAAAGTAGATCCTGAGACGATGCAGAAGTGAAGAAGTTGGACAAAGTTTTCTTGTTCAGGACAGTTGTGCAGTCCTCCACCCCGGCTTCCTAGCGGCTGGGCAATGACAAACTTTTATGCCCATCATGTTGACTCTAGATGGGTTAGAGATGATCGCAGTGCTGGTGGTCATGGGGCTCTTCATCAAAGTCCTAGAGCAGTTTGGGATGTTTGAGCCAGTTGGTGGAGAAGGTAAAGAGTAAAATCTCAATTCACATTTTATCTCTTATATGCATTAATCTGTGTAAAAATGTAATTGGTGAGGACTTTCTAACTTCCTCAGCAGTCATTTGTCCACAGCCAATCAACATCTGTTATTGGTGTGTGCGTGTGTCATGGCTTTCGCTTCCTGATTATCCATGGGTTTCAGAATGATGAGAAATGATTAACAATTTTAAACCGGAAGCTAAAACCCATGAAAAGGTGGTATTTTCCAGACTTTTGCTCTTTTAAAAGATAGATATTTCGTTTTGAATTGTTAACTGCTATGGCAACAGTGCTACATTTTCATCACTCTGAAACCATACGGCAACATTATGTGATTTTTCATTGACAATATCAGTTTCCTATTGCAATTGTCCAAGGAATTTCCATTTTAGATTAAAAATAGTTTGTTTAAGAGTAAGTCAAATTTACAAATAAATGATTACATTAGTTTCCTGATTCACATTAAATGTAAATATAAATACTTTTGACCTGGACATGGGTTGCAGCACTGGGCTAAAGGTTTCCGTTAGCATTACAACTCTCTCTCTCAGTCTTCTGGCTCTGTCAGTGTCTGACACACACACACACACGCACAGACAGGAGTAACTTTAGCTGTGCGCGGCCTCCCCCTGCCCCTGGGGTGTGTGCTTTTACCCTGTGATCGATAACACTATGGACAGAGTGGGTCTGAGTGCTGTGCCGAGGCGCTGGCTCACTGAGGGAATGTCAGCCTGGCTCTCATTAGCCTGTAGCCCTACACTGCTCTCATATATGGAAAGAACTCACCTGCTGTGATTTGACAAGGCGTCACTGTGTCAAGTAAAGTACAGCAGATTAGATGTGGACAGTTTGAAGATTGTGCGTTTGGAATGTTTTAATGAGTTCTGATCTAACCACAATCAAAACAATTCAAACAATAAGAGATGACATAATGGAAGAGTTTAGTTTTTACAGCGGTGCACTCTAAGTGGTGGTGCATTCTAAGTACTGTGATTTGTATACTCATTTTGCAGTCATTAGTTGGATGTAAGTATAGGGTTTATGCAGATAACATTACAGCATTCAGATTTTTTTTACAATGAGTGTCAAAAACACATTAGAGTAAATGATGAGTAATGATATTTTCTCCTGTAGGAGCTGATAAGACTAAAAACTAATGTGAAAAACCTGCAACAGTTTAATAACGAATATAAAGGTCTACAGCTCTGCTCAATATTTAGTTTGCACTTGACATCTAAAAGAAGAAAATCAAATAAACAGTTGTAGAAAACTAGATAAACAACAGGAACACAGCAGCTACGCTCACATTTATTATTGAAACAGACTTTGGGATCACACACAGTTGAACTGATAAACTTTCTATCCTTAAACAAGATGTTTCTGATTTTTTGTAGAGGAAATGAATTGTTGAGGTGCGGTGAAGTGAAGTGTTCTAATTCTCCAGCAGTTAAACTAGATGAGTCCTGTACAGTCGGGGATACTACTTTCAGTTTCCCTTTTGCCGTATAAAGCTAATATGAGCAAAACAAAAGTGTCACGAAAAAATAAATAAATAAATAAAAATAAGAAACACATTTTATCAGTTGTGCTGTCCATAATTCTGCCTCGGTCGGAATGCTGAGGAGCATTTTTCAGATAAAAGATTGTTGAAGCATAACCTCAAACAAAATATCATGATATTGTATCGTCAAAAGCCTCTCAATATATTAAATTATAAGCTTCTTTGCTTAAATGCAGTGTTTTGTTGCTGCAACAGCTAAAAGCAGAACTACATTATGATCCATTGCTTCATTTCAGTGCAGACAAAGTGAAAACATAAAAGTTATTAAGCACATTTATAACTTAATTGTTTAGAATATGAGAGTACTGTTTTGCACCAAAGGCTTGTCAAGTGATTTTAACAGGCAAATATAGCATTCTTGTATAATTTTGTTAGCCTCTTCACAATATCGCAATAAAGATTGTACCAAGAAATGAATATCATGACGATATTATTTTGAGAGATTTTCCTATCGTTACATCCCTATTAGTTGATGCCAGATGACCTTCTTCATGACCTTCATCATTTTCTAAAGATTTATGCCTTGATTGACCAGTGACATGATTTAGTTCTTGAAATATACAAGCCTTTCATTGTGCCTACACAGTTAGACAGAAATGAATAAAAGTCAAGTTCAAGTAGAAAAGTCTTTGACAAAATATTTATATAATGTGATTAATTATTATGCAAATCAGTGTTGCTTGCAAAGAAGAACATCAGGAAAAGTGGGACACAATTTAACACATTAATTTTAAGAAATCCAGAGGTTTGAACAACTTTTATTGTCCAACGTCCTCACCAAAACTTTTCCCATCCCTCATTTGGCCGGTCCATCTTATCTGGATGACCCGTGTTGTGTCTGCGCCAAGTCCGGACCACTTTACACTTCCTTATCTGGGCCCCTTTAGTGACAAAAGGAGATTGAATTCTTATCTTCCTGGAGATGGTCAAACTACCTCATGCCTCAAACCAATCCCTCTATGAGCATTTGTGGACTTAGTTTGATCCTAATGACGTAACATTGACTGATGTCCATCTCATCTGATAAATTATTCAAGTATTAAAGCAGGCCTTATCCAAACCCCTATTTTAAAGTACCAAGATGATGTGAAGGTTGATAAGAGGAGGCCATTTTCTTTGATGCTTCTGGCAGTGAAGTGCATTTATTTTACAGAAGTGCGCCAATAATTAGTATTTGGATGCACTCACATAAACAAGGGCACATTTAAATTCCCATTACGCTGTTTGCATCAGTCTTCTGCATGCTATGCCGATTCTTTATGGAAAATGGCAGCCTTAAAATGCGTGTGCCTGTGTGTGTATGCGTGCCAACTCCCCTATGAGTACTTAAGCTAATGAATTTTCTGTTTAATGGACGAACTGACTTCAGAAGGCCAACCGTATTACACATAGCATCTGCAAGATCACAGATGGCTTGGGACCAAAGAGCTTATACTGTCTAATAAGTTATGTAGAATTTAATTTGTACTATAGGTGAGATTAGTTAGATAAGTTAGATTTATACATTTTGATCAGCACATTATCTTCTGACACAAGTTAGAAAGATTTTTTTGGAGTATCCTGATAACAATAGTCAGACGATATTATGTAAATTAAACAGAAATGTGTTAAAACATGTCTTAAAACGTATTAGTTGAGTTAGTTAATTATCAGACGTATGTGAAATGTCTGTAAAATGAATCACAAAAGTGCAGAATTATCACTTTATACCCTGATTTGAAATTTTATAACAATAACCCTGTTGGAGTTTTTCCAAAACAACAGCTCTTACCTATATATCTACCAATCATATATACCACTAAGGATGGATATATATATATATACACACACACACACACACACACACACACACACACACACACACACACACACACACACACACACACACACACACACACACACACACACACACACACACACACACACACACACACACACATATATGTAAATACTGTCTGACAAATTGCTTAAATATGCCTGTAAATGTTGGGCGGAGGTCTTAGTATTGCATGAAAAGTGACAGTGACAGTACAATTAAACACAAAAGTTCTGAAAATCACTTCATAGAAAAAAGTATAGTTATAGCCTATTTTATAAATGGTATTCTCAGTATTCTAATTCTAAATTTACTACCTAAACAACTTTTATATATTGACTTTATATCTCAACATGCAGCATTAAAAAGAAAAAAAAAAAAAAATATATATATATATATATATATATATTTTTTTTTTTTTTTTTTTTTTTCCTTATATATATATATATATATATATATATATATATATATATATATATATATATATATATATATATATATATATATATATATATATATATATATGGATCACTGAGTGCCTGGAGATGTACAATATCAATAGGACACTAAGGGCCTTCATAGCAAGCTCAATGAAGCTGTGGAAGACCACCCTGGAGGCCAATGGCAAGCCACTTGCACAAGTGACCATCAGATGTGGCATATACCAAGGAGATGCACGGTCCCCACTGCTGTTCTGCATAGGTCTGAAAGTCCTCAGCCAGATAATAAACAAGACTGGCTATGGATACTGACTCAGGAACCGGGCCACCATCAGTCACCTCCTCTACATGGATGACATCAAGCTGTATGCTAAGAGTGAGCGAGACATTGACTCACTGATCCACACGACCAGGATCTACAGCACTGATATCGGGATGTCATTCGGGCTGGAAAAGTGCAGTCGGATGGTAACAAAGAGAGGGAAGGTAGTCCACACAGAAGGGGTCTCACTCCCAGAGGGAACAATAGCAGACATTGAGGATGGGTACAAATACCTTGGAATACCACAGGCAAATGGCAACCTCGAAGGGGGCAACGAGGAAAGCAGCAACTGCCAAATACCTCCAGCGAGTAAGGCAAGTCCTAAGAAGCTTAAGGGCAAGAACAAGTCCCAGGCGATAAACAGCTACGCCCTGCCAGTGATCAGATACCCTGCAGGCATAATAAGGTGGCCAAAGGAAGAGATACAGGCCACAGACGTTAAGACACCTAAAGCTCCTGACCATGCATGGAGGGTTCCATCCCAAATCCAGCACCCTGAGACTGTACACTAGCCGTAGGAAGGAGGCAGGCCGTGGACTAGTGAGCGTGAGAGCCACTATCCAGGATGAAACATCCAAGATCCACAAGTACATCAAGGATAAGGCCCCAGATGATGATGTGCTCAGTGAATGTCTCAGGCAATGGGGAACAGAAGGTGAGGTGCCGGAGGAGGGACCATCATGGGAGGACAAGCCCCTACATGGGATGTACCAATCCGAACATAACTGAAGTGGCTGATATCAAGAAATCCTACCAGTGGCTAGAGCTGGCCGGACTAAAGGACAGCACAGAGGCATTCTCATCATGGCTGCACAGGAACAGGCCCTGAGCACCAGAGCGATAGAGGCCCAGATCTACCACACCAGACAAGACCCACGGTGTAGGCTGTGCAAAGAAGCTCCTGAGACAGTCCAACACATAACTGCAGGGTGTAAGATGCTGGCAGGGAAAGATACATGGAACGCCACAACCAAGTGGCTGGTATAGTGTACAGAAACATCTGTGCGGAGTATGGACTGGAAACCCCAAGGTCAAAGTGGGAAACACCTCCAAAGTTGGTAGAGAATGACCGAGCTAAGATCCTGTGGGACTTCCAGATACAGACTGACATAATGTTAATCTCAAACCAACCATACATATTGGTGGTGGATAAAGAGCAGAGGAAGGCTCGTTGTGGTTGATGTGGCGATACCAAGTGATGGCAACATCAGGAGAAAGGAACATGAGAAACTGGAGAAGTACCAAGGGCTCAGAGAAGAGCTGGAGAAGGCCTGGAAGGTGAAGGCCAAGGTGGTGCCCGTGGTGATCGGAGCACTTGGGGCAGTGACCTCCAAACTGGAGGAGTGGTTACAACAGATCCCTGGAGGAACATCAGACATCTCAGTCCAGAAGAGCGAGTGCTAGGAACAGCTAAGATACTGCGCCAACCCCTCAAGCTCCCTGGCCTCTGCAGAGGACCCGAGCTCAGAGATGGTTGTGTCCACCCGCTGAGGGTGAGCAGGGAATTTTATATATTCTATATATATATATATATATATATATATATATATATATATATATATATATATATAGAATATATAAAATTCTATTCTATATATATATATATATATATATATATATATATATATATATATAGAATATATAAAATTCCCTGCTCACCCTCCGCTAGGGAATTTTTATATATTATATATATGTATTATATATATATATTTAATTTACACTTATACAGTACACAGTTAAGTTAAAAATAATAATTAACTCATTTACAGTCACTTGGACGGCCTCCTTCGCTTCTGACAGAGCGTCTACCAGGGGTGAAAGTAAGACAGCATGAGCCGGTACGGCGTACCCCTAAATGTGGTGGTGGTACGCCGCAGGCAGACGAGATTCTCCTCCACCTTACGCACGGAAAAGTAGTCCCACTGAAAGGATTGTCTCTGGAGTCAAACCATCATGTTAGACATGAACTTAACACAGGGTCAGGCTGTGCACTTTTAGAGATTTAATAAACCCAACCCCAAATGCTCAGAACTCACGTTGACAAACTTGATTTAAGCTCATTTATTTTGGATCTCACGGGTCCTCTGTCTTTACGCTCTTTACTCAGTGAGAGCCGTGAGCAGCCGGGGCAGACAAACACTCCTCTCTCCTTGAAGAGGAAGAAGAAGGAACCATGCATTGATATGCAAATTAGCCATGTGGGAATGTAACAAGGCGTTAAGTGCTTTATGCACAGAATCCCAGGTTAATGGCCAAGTGAAAACTTTCATTCATTTTCTACCGCTTATTCCCGTTAGGGGTCGCGGGTGACTGGGGCCTATCCCAGTGACTTTGGGCCTTAGGCGGGGTACACCCTGGACAGTGGCCAACTCGTCGCAGGGCTAACACAGAGAGACAGAGACAAGGACAGACATTAACCTACACAGTCATGTCTTTGGACGGTGGGAGGAAGCCGGAGAACCCGGAGAAAACCCACGGTAACATGGGGAGGACATGCAGACTCCACCCAGAGAGATCATGTGATGTTGGGGTGGGACTGTCTTGTGTGAGAGCTCCAGTAAAGTCTAATAAATGACACCCTTAGTCAAGAGTTGACTGTAAATTACCATTAGGCCTTTTTTAAAACATAGGCTTATGATCTACACATGACAGACAGATTACTTTGTCCAGAGGCTTCCATGGGAAATTTAAGAAAGTTACAGAATTAAATTAATATTGCACAGAAGTGTGGTGACGTGTCAGATCTATATGTTAAAAAAAACATCTGTTGTTGAGGGGAAAAACACCATGACCCTGATTTGAACACAATTTAATCAGTGGTGGCTGGTGGTATATTTTTGGGGAGTGTACCAATATAAAACATCAATTAAAAAGGAAGAAAAAAAACAACAACAAAAAGACAAGTTACCCAATTGAGCTTCAAACCCGGGCCTCCCATATGCAAGGCCAACACTTTCCAGTGTTATTACTTGCCTACTCAATCCTCCTCCACAGACAATCCTTATAGGGTTAAATTATTTCTGTATTTTACATTTGTGCTCATGATGTTGAAGATTAGATATGAAATTGAAATAGTCATCATAGACTGCGGAAAAATGCACCAAAGCAGAGTCTGTGACTAAAGGCGGGTCAGAGCTGCATCTGGATCACAACAGGTCAGAACAGGGCAGAAACACGTGAATACCAATCCCTGTCCTCAGGTGCACCCCTGTCTATGCACGAGGGGGCACGCCACGGGCAAACAAAATGATGTTCAATATTATTAAAACACACACTATGTAGAAACACTGCACCGTTTCCCCAATATTTAAAACATATCGCCAAAATTTAAATTAAGAATTCTATCATTTTTAAAATCTGGGTCAAAGCACCCAGCGCTGCCACTGGCAGAAATCAACAAATCTGTGAAGTACAATTTTTACTCAAGCAAATGTAACTAAAATGTATGTATTATTTTTTGTGTGTAGTTTTTGATTACAGTCAAGTTTAAGTTTATAATAAAAGTAAGCAAAACATACAAGGACTGTTTATTAACTTTTATTTATCTGTTCATCTGTCAACTCTTGACTTCTAAAAAGCCACACATTTATTATGATCTTTGTTGTTGAATAAATGACAAGGTGCAATGCCATTTGAGGGTCTGATGGCATAAATGTTGTGCTTAATAACCAACTTGAGGCCCTGACCCTGATTTGAACACAATTTAACATTGTGATGATATACATTTTTATTTTTAATTCTACCAAAACCAAATTCTAGCTAATTACTCTGTGTGTTTTATACTGCATGCTATTATTATATATCTTTTTTTTTATAAGTATAGTACAGGCAAAAGAATAAAGCTGCTTTGACCCCTGGCGTCTGCTGCGTCGCTATAGAATGGACTAATGTGATGACAGTGGTGGCTCTCTGCCATGTGCACTGCTGTCACTTGCACTCTTTGATTTCAACATAAATTGAAGTGGTGTCTGACTTGATGGACTCCTCAATGTCATGGACATGTTACAGTCGGCGACTGCTGCTTCATCACTTCTTATTTTTTAATATAAACTAAACTGCCATGTTAACTCATATGATGTGAGCAACAGCAGCTATGAAGCTTCAAGAAGCTTCAGTTCTTTGGAATATTCAATATTCTGAACTCAAAATGCGGCAAAAAGAGCTGATTTAACATAAGAATGGAACAAACTTAAAGTGCAAATGACAGACTACACATTTCAATAAAACATACTGAACATGATTACATTTTAAGATTTTACTGAACATTTTGCCTATTTGTCTCCAGTTTGACCGTTTTTGTAAAGTTTACAAAGTGACTTCTTGGTTGGATGTGCAAATAGGTCAGGTAATTCCATAAGTGTTACCTAGAAACCATATTGTAAACAAGGGCCAAAATTAATTACACAATAGAACTGACAATAAATAACACCTTTATTTTGTCAAATGATTGTTTAAACTGTCAGAAAAATGTGTCAGTTGCGTGTAATTGTTCCTGTGTTTTCAATACGTTACCTATTGATGACATCACAGAGGGATTCCATTTTAGAACTCAGCACTACTTCCTGTAATTTTAAACTTTTATTATTCAAAATTATTTCTTCACAAACTACAACTTCACAGATGTAAAACTATGATAAATATTTACCACATGTTCTCACAAACTAAAAACGTGAAAACATGAGAACCTGTCATGTTGACTTCAAACAACCATTAAACCAGTAAACACTTTACACTCTCATTTAAAAGATAGTTTAAAGAAGATTATACTTCAGTCCTTTCACATTTTATCATGTGTTATCAAGCTACTCAAAAGAACTATCGAGATATTCATTATTGTCAACATTGCCCATCCCTAGTCTCAGGTCAGATTGTGTGTATGTTGAAGGCAGGGCAACTGAAAACGTTGATGTGAGATAAGGTCAAAGACTTCATGAGGACTGTGCTCTCTGAGTCATTAAAACTACATTTGTGGCTAATGAGCACACACAAACATCAAAAGTACGTAAAAATCAATATTGATGAGAAACTAAAACGCTTTATGTTTTCGTCTCTTACTGTTAAGGAAGTATGCTCAGAAGACTTCCACATCCATTAGGAACAACATCAGTTTTCTGTAAACAACGGGGCTCAGCATATTATTTTGTGGCTAAAAGGGAATTTGGCAAGGATTCGCCCAGTGTGTGTGTGTGTGTGTGTGTGTGTGTGTGTGTGTGTGTGTGTGTGTGTGTGTGTGTCAGTGTGTTTAACGTAAGTGCAGCTAAAATGCTTTGGGAGTGAGAGAGCACACGCATATAATAGTAATTGTCCTTCAACAGAGGCCAGCTAATGGAGAGTGCCGTGTGTCTTTAGAATAATATGGGGGCATAAACTTAAAAGGACTTAATCTTTAGTTACTCTATCAACATTAATGACTTTGCTTCTTTAATTATCCCTGCACTTTCTAGCAATTCACTTCTGTGCTGAAGTTTGATTCTGGCACGTGGGTCTTGATAATATCCTGTGTGGTGTGCATTTTTAAAAGGTTTACCTGCTAAATTAATCTATTGTCTATGAGCTATGACTGTTTTGTGTGAACTCTGCCGTCCTATTTTATTTCATTTTTTAATCCCGATGATGATAACATTATAGTTTTGCAGTCCATCAGAAATGTGCTTAAATGTCTTGGGAAAGGTCGAAGTGCTGCGGAAAAACAAAGAACATAGTCGGACAGTTCAATGACCCAAAAAAGTACAGAAATATCAACTTTTTATCAAATCAAATCAAATCAAACTTTATTTATAAAGCGCTTTTCATACATAGCATGTAACACAAAGCGCTTTACAGTGCATTAAAAACATTCCCATACATGGCCATTCCCCGCCCAACCGCCTCCCACCAGCCAAGCAACCCACCCACAGTCACATAGACACCCGTACATGCACACACACACACATATGCACACACACACGCACACACACACACACATACACATCTATGTGCATATGCACACATACACACGTATTTACACACACATACCCTAAGATACAATAGGCTGGGTGCAGATACACCAGTTGAAGAAGCACCATCAGAGGAGCCGTCTGCACCAGGAGCAGAGAGTCGCCTGCAGCCGCAGGACACCGACTCAGGCCCCAGAGGAGAGATGAGGCACACACCAAACCTCCACCAGGGACCCATGAGCCAGGGCCCAGCAGCCACAGACGACCACCACTCCCAGTACAGAGGGCCCCTCAGAGGAAACACTGGAGAGCCTAAAATTGATAAAAGAATAAATAAATAAATATGGGTAATTAATAAATAGAACTAGAGTAAAACTTGGAAATAAATACATATAAAACAGTAAGCCTAAAATAAGTAAACACAATAAATAGGAAGGATAAATATAACAAATACATAAATTAAATATTAATCAAAAGCTAGACTAAAAAGGTGGGTCTTGAGCCTACTCTTAAAAACCTGAACGTTCTCTGCGGCCCTGAGGTTCTCCGGCAGGCCGTTCCACAGACGAGGGCCGTAGTACTGAAAAGACGCCTCGCCGTGAGTGTGTGTCCTGGCTGCCGGAGGAGCGCAGGGGCCGCGAGGGTTCATATGGTAAAAGCAGTTCTGAAAGATAAGAAGGCCCAAGACCATTAAGACATTTATAAACCAGTAAAAGAACCTTAAAATCGATCCTTAAACACACAGGGAGAAAATGCAGTGTTTTTAAAAACGGTTTATTGTGTTCCCGCCCCCTGGTCTTAGTCAGGACTCGTGCTGCTGAGTTTTGTAATAACTGCAAACCTGCAATACTCTTGTTGGGAAGACCAGAGAGCAGGGCATTACAGTAGTCTATACGACTGGAGATAAAAGCATGCATCAGGGTCTCCGTGTTGGCCCGAGAGAGAATGGGGCAAACTCTGGCTATGTTCTTTAAATGATAAAAACCTATTTTTGTGATGTTCTTGATGTGCGGGATAAAAGTCAGCTCAGAGTCAAAGATAACGCCCAGATTTTTCACTTGAGCCGATGGATTAAAAGACTGTGCTTGCAGTTTGGATAAAAGTTTCTCTCTCTGGGCCTCAGGACCAATGACTAAAACCTCAGTTTTGTCCTGGTTAAGCTGGAGAAAGTTTTCTGCCATCCAGGATTTGATGTCCAAAATGCAGTTAAAAAGAGCATCCATTGGCCTGGTGTCATCAGGAGACATGGAGATATAAAGCTGCGTATCATCAGCATAACTGTGGAAGTTGACTCCATGTCTCCTGATGACACCACCAAGAGGGAGCATGTACAAGTTAAAAAGTACAGGACCTAAAATGGAACCCTGGGGCACACCACATGGGATTTTATGAACCTTGGAGGAGCAGGTACCTAAACTTACCATGAACGTTCTGTCTGTGAGATAAGAAGTAAACCATTTGTGCACAGTACCAGAGAGGCCCACCAGGTGCTTAAGTCTGTTTAAAAGAATAGTGTGGTCTACTGTATCAAAAGCAGCGCTCAGATCCAGTAGAACCAACACTGTCACCTGTTTAAAATCATAATTTAACCTAAAATCATTTAAAATCTTTGTCAAGGCTGTCTCGGTACTGTGGTTTACCCTAAAACCAGACTGACATTCCTCAAAAATGTTGTGTGTGTTTAAGAAATAATTAAGTTGAGTAAAAACAAGTTTTTCTAAAATTTTGCTTAAAAATGGTAAGTTAGATACCGGTCTGTAGTTGTTAAAATCATTAAAATCTACATTGCTCTTTCTTCAGCAGGGGCCTCACCACCGCCGCTGTAAAGGCAGTGGGAAAGACCCCTGTCTGAAGAGAGCAATTCATCATGTTTAAAAGCCCCTCCCTAAAAGATCCATAAAATGACTTAAAAAACCTTGTAGGAACTGGATCTAAAAGACATGTGGTGGGTCTCACTGAGGAGAAAACTTTATCAAGACTCTCAGCATTAACCAGGACAAAACTGTCCAGTGTTTCCTCCGGTAAAGACAGACAATCAGATGTGTTAAAAGTAGTTGATTGACTGGATAAAATGGTACATCTGATGGTGTCTATCTTCCCCATGAAGTGGTCTGCAAACGCTTCGCAGAGAGAGTCCGTGGGAGTAAAATAAGAAGTGCTAAAATCAGGGTTTAAAATATTGTCTATGGTTGAGAAAAGGACTTTGGAATTATTTTTATTGTTGGTGATTATTTTGGCAAAATAGTTGTTTCTTGAATTTCTAATTGCATTGTTATATATTCTTTGTTGATTGTTGAAGAGTTGGTGATTTATTGTTGTTTTGTTTTTTCTCCATCTTCTCTCTGCTGCTCTGCACTCTCGTTTTAATTTTTTGATTTTCTCATTTATCCATGGAGGTGTCGGTTTAGTCGCAGTCTTTTTTGTTTTAAGGGGGGCAATGAGATCGAGGGCTGATCGAAGTCGACTGTTAAAATTGTCCGTAATAAAATCACATGGGGCAGGTAAGACTATTTGATTTTTTTCTAAAACCTCAATAAAGTTTGCAGCCACTTCAGGGGTCAGATGGCGCTTCCTCACAGTTCTCACAGAGGTCTCTCGCTGAATAAAACCAGTGATGTTAAAAAACACACAGTTATGGTCAGACACAGCCAAGTCGACAACAGAGGACACACTGGTGGACAGGCCATGGGTGATGACCAGGTCCGGAGTGTGTCCTCTGTTGTGAGTCGGCTGTGTGACGTGCTGAGTAAAATCCATATAATTTAGAATGTTTAAAAAATCATTTGAAGAAGAATCTAAAACATCGATATGCAGATTAAAATCACCGGCTAAAATTATATGCTCATAAGAATTGTGTAAAATTGATAAAATCCTTTTATCCTTATTTGAAACATTAAACTATAGGTTTTTTGTTTTTTTTCCCTTTTAAACTTATTTACAAGATCAATACGTTAATTTTGCACCTCTCCATTGTTATATAATCTATTTATGATGTCTGTGATACAGCGTCCAAGTCAATGTTACATCCGCATTAACTTAAGCTTGTCTGATCTTCTTTCTATTCACCTCATCACTGTGAAATACAAATACCAGCCCAAAAATAATGACCAGACAAGAAAAGGATCATTCTAGTCGAGCAATACAACCGGTGCTTCAAGTGTTGCACTGAAAGAGCTTTGTTCAAAGTAATAAATGTGTCCTGGTTGTCCTTGCGAGGGCTCGGCTTGATGAGTAGCGAGCCAGAAGACGAGAGGCCGAGGCACTGGGGGATCAAACCAGAGATACTTAATACACACTCCCCAGTCCCTCGCCATCTTCTGTGGTTGCACGCTCACCTCTTCTCCACTTGAACGCAGCTGCCAGTGTGTGCGAGAGGTGTATAAAACAGGTGGTGGTCTGTGAAAAAGACATCTGCCATCTGTTTGGAAAGAGATGACAAAATTGAGAACTAAAATGAGCTCACATAGGTTATTAAATTGTGTGATGTGTTGCACTTTGGGTTGCACTTTCCAAACTTGCAGTGTTGTACAAAGGTGTGTTGGTCATGTCAGTAAACATTTGCATGTGACCTGTTTCTTAATGAGAGATTACGCCAACTTGTTTCATAATCTCTTTCATTTATTAACTGTTTATTAAGCAGGCATAATTAGTGAATGTCAAGTAAACAGTGAAATCATCTTATGTAATATCCACAGACATTCCTTTGCTCATGTATGTGGGTATTACTTGATCTGTGTTTATACTGGCAAACATAAAGGGTAGACAGTTGTTTACTTTAAAGTCTTACTGCCAATTTATTATTCTTTCATGTCTGAGTTCCTTTGTATCAAAGGTACCACTACTAATTAGTGAAGACATGCTATTCATGGCTTTCAGGCAAATGGTTCCTTCCCGGTTTGAATGATTTTATGAGGACCTATCTCCATTCAAAATATATTGCTATGACAATGTTAGACAGTTGGCAAAACAAATCCTTCAAATCAGGAAGGAATGTCTGAAACACATTTATTATAATTAGTTTGGTGATTTTAACCTGCTCCAGGGTTTGGAACAAAGCTGTTTTACAGTGTAATACTGCACAAGAATAATCTGCAATCTCCTTCAAGAGATTATTTTTAGACGGAAATTACTGAATTATTTTTCCATTAAAATCTGCTAAAAATAGTTAGACCCACTGATATTATGGTGTGAAACAGTTGTCGAGATGGGTATGATCATCATATCTAAGAGAAGAAACAACGATGTCTTTTATACGCTGCTTTCACATTCTAGAATTGGATGATGTCATTATTTCAGATGGTGGTTTAGGGCCTGTGTAACTCTGTGAGATTTACTGTTTTATTTTTATTATTTTAACCTTTTCATTATTTGTTAGGTTTTAACTCCACAAAACAGCAATATTAATCTCAGGACTTAAATTCCTTTCAACTGGCAACAATCATACTTTTGGAGTTGAATAATGGCACCACTTTCTAAAGCTACTGTGAAAAAGAACTTGACAGAGAAGACTTTGAATGTTGGGCCAGTTTATGAACCATAAACCAGCAATCTGAGTTAAACAGCAAATTCCATCAATAAATTCTGACCTGCTGCATCTCCATTTTAAACTATAGGAGTTTTGTAATGGCTACAAACTCCCTGTTTCAGATTGTTGTGTCAATAAAACTCTGAACATTTGGACCCGTGATGTGACACTTAACAATCTCATATTCATGGATTTCAAGTATTCCCAAGGCAACTAAGCAATACAAATCAAAATAGTGTATCTTTTGAATGGGGAAAATCCTCACAGGGTCCTTAAAATTAGGAAGGAATCATTTGCCTGAAACCCATGAAAAGGCGATGTGCTAATGACCATTATTATAACAGTAACTCTCTACAACAACTTCATCTTAAGATGTGTCTGAAGTGCCTCTTTCTTCTTCACTTCACTATCGACCGGTTCAGGATGTTTACCTTATTTGGCTCCGGCAGGATACTGAAGAGCAGAGTGTTTATGATTGGATGGAAAAAAAAGGTTGAGAGAATGCTGCTTCTGAACGATACAAACTGGATTTGGATTGATGCCTTTACACCCATTCGCTTCAAAAAGCATCTTTAAAAATACCTCTTGGCAGTGTTGGGAAGTAACTAAATACATGTAGGCATACCGAAAATACTTTATGAATACAGTTACTATTATAGTGTTCATACGGGAATACATTGCAATTGGTGATAGAGTGATTAACAGACGATCTATCTATCTATCTATCTATCTATCTATCTATCTATCTATCTATCTATCTATCTATCTATCTATCTATCTATCTATCTATCTATCTATCTATCTATCTATCTATCTATCTATCTATCTATCTATCTATCTATCTATCTATCTATCTATCTGTCTATTTCGAGCACCAACAAATGAAAGACTAACTGTCGGAATACAGTTTTATTCAGCATTCTATAACATTTTAACATATTCTTCCCATCACAATCTTTAGTCTCGGCTACACGTCAGATGTTACGGCCTTAATGTCAATAAAGCTACATTATATAACTCAAAAACATGCTGCACTATATCATCTCAGCTGTTAATGGCTTGTGATCTGTCATTACACTCCCACTGTTAGACTTGTCGCTGGACTTGAATTTCAATGAAGGACAAGAAAGGGAAAGGAACACAAGCTAGAGTTGAATTTGTAAACAGCACTGCGCACAGCCTGAGCTACAGTGCCCTCTCCAGGCGACAATGAGCTCAGCAACACACACACTTTGAGCCCTGACTTCGTGCATGAGGCTTACATTTACAAGACGAATAGTGTAACTGCGTTGTTTTTCAGCTGTTGCACACCACAGTCCGCTCATTAGCTGCTCCCTGTAAAAGGAAAACTACGACCCTTTTAATTTTCAGCTCGTTTTTCCTGTATTAAAAATATCCTAAACTAATGATCTATGCAAATGGATTCTTCTTTCACGTATCTAATTGGAAACACACTAGCCAATTTTGAGCACCATTTGTCAGTGACCTCCGCTGGGTCTCCTTCACACAGACACCCCCATCTCCTCCCCCTGCGTTAGACATTTTAATCAGTTTTGAGAGGAATAATTGCTCAGGTAGACGTCTAAATATGGCGGTATTTCAATTAGTCGGGGACCGGTGTCTGGCTGTAGGCGAAATCTGCCACACACAGACTTATCAGCGAAGAACAAGGGAGCTAATGTTTTATTATTGTTCATGAATAAATACTGCTAATATGCGTTTGCGTAAAGGTGAACGGATCCCAGGAAAGATAAAGTGTTATGCATAGAAGAAAGTTACAAGGAAAAGTGTCATTTCGTTGGTTTTGTTTTGAATGCATGTCATGTTATTGTCAAGTTTGGCTTCAATGTTTATGTGAAGTAAACTATAACCTAAAATGTAGTCTGGTAATAAATATATCTCTGAATAAATGAATTGTTTTAGTGAGATGATCAAAAATTAATTGTTGAGGTGTTCTTCAAAGTGCCACTGCAATTCTGAACTTCTTTTTCCTGATGGAGGAAACAGAAAAAGTCTTTATGCGAAAGCCTTTTCTTTCTTGTTGTCTGGACAGATACTAAAATAAGTTAATATTAATCTAAAAGTAAATGACTCACCATGAACAGACACTTTGATTTTAGTTTAGATGTGTTTTGTGGCTGCAGTCTGTGCTGCATTCAAACCTGTTTTCGGTAACTATAATGCAATTCTTATCACAAAATTCAGGCTCATTTATCTTTAGCGTTCAGACAAGTAGCACTGATGTATCCCAATATGTCTAGACACAGTTTGCTCGGGTCACTATTTTAAGGATATGAATGCTAAACATGACAGAGTAACCTGGAAACCTTGTTCCCTTTATTTTAAACATCACATTGGGGTTGTAACCTAGTCTCAAAATCACTGTCACTTGTGACAGTGACAGTGTGTCTGAATTGATTGATCTATTCTACAGCATGAAGGAGTGACACATAAAGCTGTGTGAGAGGTTGTGACAGGTCTCATGTCCAGTCTGGATCTTTCACACTTTCATCCCAGGTTTGACTTTGTGACTGGAGACTGTGTTTTGGCCTGAATATGTCTTTGTCCAAATACTACTATAGTACTTTGACTCATTCAGGGCTGATTTTATAATGGACCCACAGAGGTGTTCAAAGCGGTTTGCAGTATTTCATCTTGTTCATTTGTGCAGTGGTGGAAGAAGCACTCAATTTTGGTACTTAAGTAAAAGTACAAATACAGCAACCAAAACTGTCCTCAAGTCTGTACTCATGTATCAAGTATAAAAGTCTAAAGTACTTTAGTAAAAGTACATGTTTAAACTTGATGATCTTGATAAATAATTATCCTGATTTCAAAGTCCATCAATTTCTCAATGTTTATAGACTTTTTATAAGTATATTTTTGCTTGCTAAAAGCCAGGATCTAAACTCAAAACCTTTAAACATGAACACGCAAAAAAACCTTCTTAAACCAAACAGAAAGTACTTTTTTTTGTTACGTCTCAGTCCTTTTCAAAAAATATAGTGGAGTAAAAAGGATAGATACCTGCCTACAAATGTAGTGAAGTAAAAGCAAAAAAGTATCTACTGTAAAAGTAAAGTACAGTAGATACGGTATACAGTACTTTTGCTTTTATACTTAGTTACTTGCCATCGCTGCATTTGTTAGCCTCTTTGATTCTGATTCATTGAAGTTAATTATTGCCAGAAAGAGTGAAAATTAAAACTGTAGTTCATAGAAAATATTATCTGCTGATTGCAGGTAGAAATCAGTTAGTCTTGGCTGGTCAGGCTGTATAAACATAATCTAAAATGCATGTGATTCTTGAATATTTCAGAGATCTCTCAAATGCCAAATAAATACCCTTGGATAGGTTTAAAATGTGCGCTGTGACCTAAATCTTGATTTTTAGAAAGGAATTGCACATCTCTGAGCCCTAATCCCAATCGAAACTTAACAATGAGACGCACAGCTCACACTCTAAACCCTTTATTATCTACACAAGATTAGTAAATGTTTGGATGACATTTCCATTAAAGACAAACTGATATTGATATACCTGCTTGTGTATCCTGAGATATCTAAAGTCAATTCACAATGACTAATAGTATTTACACCAATAGTTAAAATAAAAGGTTCTTGTTGTGAGTTCATGTGCACTGTTGCTTTGATCATAGAAGTATTGACCCATCTAAATAGTTTACAAGTTACTGATAATATGCATTGGTGAAAGAAGAACTTGCTTTTGTTACTCAAATATAACATAAATAGACATACAGATACAGGAGCACAAAAATGACTCAAGTAAAACTAAAAGTAGCACATACAAATCGAGTAAAAGTAAAATATATTGAGCAACACATTGAAGTCCCTGTAAAAAAGCTTTAGTTTGAGAGTAAAAAGTAAAAGCATATCACACAGAATTTGAAAACTATTACAGTCAATGGTAATGGTTTCGATAAAGAATTGTGCTGTATTTGGGTCAGTAGTAGTGACTGAATCTTATTTATCTTGTCAATTTCATTTCCAGTTTAAAAAATGAGTGTAGTGGAAAGTACAGACACTGCTCTCAAACACAGTGAAGTAAAAACAAGTATACAATCTAAAAATACAGATCAAATTTTACTTAAGTACTTTTACTTTCGGACTTTGTTACATTCCACCACTGGTACTATGCACTATGTCGCTGCCCCCTTATCAACCTGATGATCCCTTGAGGCCCCCCAATAAAAATGTTCTCTAGATTGTAAATCATATGCATTGTTTTTCCTTTTACATTTACAAATAATATACAGATACTAACAGCTGCTGGTTTAAAACTGATTTAAAGTGGTGAATTTAACCAAATAAATGATGAAAAGGTGTTTTTTAAAGATACATTTTCTTTATGCTTGTTGTGTGATCAACTTTTCAGCATTGCCTCTGAGACCCCCCAGGGGGCCCCAGACCCCACTTTGGGAACCACTGCTGTATAGAAATGCTGGATTAGAACATGTTAGAACAAGGAGGTAAACATCATCAGAGGACACTTAAGTTCTGCAGCTTCTTTTACCGGGGGGTGAACGTGCCTGTGATCTGATACGGGCAGCTGAGGACTGTCTCTCTCTCTCTCTCTCTCTCTCTCTCTCTCTCTCTCTCTCTCTCTCTCTCTCTCTCTCTCTCTCTCTCTCTCGCTCTCCCTCTCTCTCTCTCTCTCTCTCTCTCTCTCTCCCTCTCTCTCTCATACTCTCGCTCTCCCTCTCTCTCTCATGCTCCGTACTGTTGGTTTTGGTACACAGACAGCGCATGTTAAAGACAGATTTTCCTTGTGGCGTTGAGTGTTGATGTGAGCGCATTAGTTACACTCATGGGACACAGCCACATCTGGAGTGTGTCCACCGGAGCTGCTGGGTCAGATGTCGTCACGGCTCCCGTCTGCTACTCTTCATTTTGTAACTATATTTGTCACATATTTTTACTTTCATAACACCTTTTATCACTGCTAGTTTAAGTGACGCCTCAATCAATACTTTTCCTGCATATCTGTGTGATCTCCAACTTTTTATTCATTCATCATTTGTATTTTCTGTCGTGGCATTGTATAGACCTACATGAGTTTCGGCTTCTTGATTGTAGGCGCCATTTTGAGCACTTTTCACAATTCAGTAGATGTAATATTTTATGTTGAACTATAAATTGTTTTTGCAGCGGTGCTAATTTTTCATGTTTTTGAAAATCATGGGTAAAAAAACATGTTACTCAATATTCAGTATTTGAAAGTTTCTTTTTAAAAACAAATTTAGGTGATCAAACATTAGTTAGTTAGATTATTTATCTCTTATCTCTAAGTAGAAGTATCACACATAAAAATTGATTGTAATCAATTTCTTAAACTTTATATATGTGTGTGTGTGTGTGTGTGTGTGTGTGTGTGTGTGTGTGTGTGTGTGTGTGATACATATATATATATTTTTGTTTGCTCAAAGCCCAGATCTGATGTCACCAGGAATTGTATACTTTTTACTTTTAAGTCCTTTTAAAAAATCTGTGGAGTAGAAAGTACAGATGATCTCAAATGTAGTATGTAAGAAATCAAAATAAAAAGTAAAATATTCCTAACAACATCTTCCAATAATCAAGAATGAGCATTAGTTTGGGGATAATATTATATCATATAATCTTAGCATAGGCTACAACTTTTCCTTTACTTCTCAACTTCTGGAACAATAGTTCCATAGTTTTTTGTTTTGTTTTTTTAATTCAGCCACCATCCCTCTGCTGTTTTTTCCTTTGTCTAAACTTGCCTCTATCTTTTCTCTCTCTCCTTACTCCATTCATCATTTGCATTCACAGTCATGTTATTTCCAGTTGCCACCCATTTCTCATCTGTCTTTTCAACAACTCCACCTCTCTCTCACTACACTCGTCTCCTTTCAGTCAGTCCCACCGCTGACCCAATTAAATCCGGGGAGGGGATGCGCCAGAGTGGTAGAGTAACGAGGTAAAACGTACAAGGCGACAAAGACAGGGGAGGGGAAGAGGCGAGGACAGTTAGCTTGACTTTGACTCGGAGTGGATGGGAGTCGCAGAAGAAAGCACCCAACAACTGCCACGGACCTGCCAGGAGGAGGCTTGCTTTATGTCCGAACTTTTACCTGTAACTTAAACAACGTGTGACAGCAAAAGGAGGCGGACATCAATGGTGCGGGAGGTTCGGGGGGGGAGAGGAGTGGAGCGGACCATGCAGGCGACACTTCTGCTCCCACACAGTGAAGATGGAGATACAGCGGGAATAACAATTTTCCGAGAGGCTGTAGAGGGAAGCAGCTGAAGGCAGGCTGCAGTCCCGGGTGTGGAGAGGAACGGGTTTTTTTACCTGAGGACAAGGATCCCGTTTAAGGATGCATCTGTTCTTCCAGGAAAAATGGGAAGTGGAGGGGCTGCAGACTTTAGGCATCCTCTTGGTCGTGTGCAGCTCGCTAAAACTTATGCACTTTCTCGGGCTTATCGATCTGTCCATGGAAGGTAAGACAACAGGGAGACGTCGAAATGATCATTAAGCAGCAAAAGTGGTTGTTTACGTGTGTTTTTGCCTGGCCTAATTTCATCGCTGTCATTTTTGTCACGTCTATTTGTGGACTTCTGAAGTGGCACATCGTTTTTGGATCAAGCTCTGTGTGTCCACTATCCAGGAATTTCGTACTGTTTTTTGTTTTGTTTTGCTCATTCATCCAGGATCAGGGTGCTTTTCAAACCACTACGGATAGTTGTGTAATAATCTCTCTGAGGAGTTGTGGAAAGTGTGACCAAATACACTTCCTGACGTCAGATGTATTATATCTGCATGGCTTCAAGTTTAAAGTGAATGGGGTAGTCGGAGAATGAGAATGATCTTTGCACATAATCAGCGAACGAACTGTGAGGAGTTGGGTTCACTTGAGGTTGTACGAGTTGAAAGCCATGTCAGGTTTTTTTTCTTTTTAATCTATGCCAGTATTTCTAATTCTAAAGAGCTTGGGGTTGAACATTTATCTTTTCAATTCTGACCAGATCTGCCAAACATCCACAGAGATACATTAGCAAAAGAGCTGTGGAACAACCCAATGAGTTGCTATATCACTCTAGTCTATAGCGTCTCCCTTTGTGTAACATTAGGCTAAATGAAAACTCAAGATGTGACCCCTTATATGAATGGGACCAAACCAAATCATAACAGCCCTTTATTGGCTTGACTTGTACTTTATTGCTCTATAAGCCGCGAAGGACCCATAGTTGCCTCTACACCCCAATAAGAAAATCTCAGTTATATTTTTATGATTAGCAGTTAGCTCATTTGTACCTACACATTTATCTATAAAGGATTTTGACATGGATTAAATGTCCCTACACGTGATCAATAAATGAAGTTAACTGACTTTTATTGCCCTTTCACGATATTGACTGTGATATGCAATATGGCTATTAAATGCTGAGACATCAATAATACTGTAATACTTTTTGACACAGTATTTTTTAAATTAAAACAAATATGTACCTTTTAATGTATCGGTCAAACACTATCAATATAAAAACTTATGAGAGAAAACCAAGAATAAATCAAGGTTAATTTAGACTGGATATGGATAAATAATAAAAACAGCCCTTTTCAACATTTTTCCTTTTAAAAACAGTACATTTCAGATGGAGGATCTTGGTGTTATTGTGGTATCTATTGTTGTGATGTTGATATTTTTGCGCTATATATTGTGCCGCCCAAGAAACTACAAACTAAATCTGAGTTTAATTATTCATTGGCGCAAAATACCAAACAAAAAACCATTATGCATACTAACCTAACTAACCGATTTCAGCAATGGACGCATGACAATTGGTGACAATGAATGGCATGATAGATGGATTGTCAGTCTTACAAGAAGGTTACTCCCACTGTGATCAAACATATTCACTAGACTTGGCCAAGAAAACATCACAAACTAACTAGAAATTTCATCAGCAAAAGACCAAAGATACAGAGAAGAAAAAGCACAAACATATCAGAGCATTGACAGCTCCCAGTGATGTGTGGAGACACTACACTGGAGTCTTTCTCAAAACTCTAAGAGCTTTTGTTTTTGGAGGTGGACTACATCTGTCAAAGATACTGGGTCGGCAATAGCACTGATTCATTCACAAACATCACATACATCATTCAACATCGAAAATTATAATTATTAAAGGACACATATTAGGTTACAGTGACTTTTTTGAGCTTTTAACCTTGCTCTAAATGTTACGTCATCAAAAATATACCTGGAGTTGCATTTAGCTTCATTCACGTAATTTTGAGGAAGGTTGGTTAGAACTTCCTGCTGATCTCCCTCGATGAATGATGTTTTTTCTGATTTTAGATGTCACTTATCTGAGAATCTTCTGCTGTTTTAAGTCCTTAAATCACCGCCAGACTCATTCTGAACATTTCTGCTATGTTCAGAATGGCTATACTGCTAGCCGGATCATCGCATGTCTCGCAGTCTCTCAAAGTGATAATGTAACTAAATTGTATAAGCACTAGGCACCATCTTCTGGCTGCTTCCATTCAGTAAGTGCCAAGGCAGACAGCTGAGAAACTTGTTCATTCAGTTCATAATAAACTTTTTTTTTTTTTCAAAACATGCAGATGAAAACAAAGTTGTTGCTATTAAAACTTGTATTCACACCATTCTCCTTTTGGATGTGAAATAATAACTTATTGCTAATAATTGAAATAGTAGTGGTTTTCCTTTTTCCATTCTGATCCACCTGTTGTCACTTGATTGAAACATCCTGACTACTGCATAAGGATGTCAAAATTATTGGGTTTATTTGACATTTGTGTATACTCAGGTAAGAACATAATTGTAAGAAGTAAAAATGAATAACTGAGAATTTCAGAAGCAAAATTATGTAATTTTTTTTCAATCTGTTGCCGTTCCCAAAAAAGTAAAGATGTGTTGTTAAATCTCTGTGTTTATGTTAAATTAACTTGACTTTTCTTTTTTAAATTTTATCATCTACACTTGTATGATTATGCTGCTTTAAAGAGGTAAAAAAAAAGTTAAGTTCCTCTTAAAGTTAAATGTGACTTTTCTGATACTGGGTCCCCACCTGATTGTCTTCATGGAGATGTAATTTCTTTAAGTATTGCATTAAACTAAATAAAGTTTATTTTCCATATATTCAATTACAGGTGTTTATATTTGTTCAAAAATTGCTCAAAAACTTGAATTCTTATATTGTAAGCGGGCTCGCCTCTCCACAGAGCTGGCCTGGAGGCCTCACCCGCTTATCTCCATGGAGATAGTAAAGTTTAATGCCATACTGTGCAACATTCCACTCCAGACAAAGCAATAACCTCTTCATAAAGACCACCTAAAAGTGACATAGTACACCTTTTTAAAGTAGACACATTACTAAATTTCTGAGGTGGCCCAGGAGTGTGTGCACAAGAAAACATATCTTTGGAGCACAGTGAGGTGTTCAAGAGGAAATCTGTTAATCAGGAGATTTGGCCAGAACAACTTATTATAGTAGATAATGATTCAGTTTTTATCACCAGATCTCCAGCCCTGATACAGAGAGTTTCATAAAATGTATATGAATGGTTCATGATGACAATGAAAGAAAATGGTCTCACAATAATTGCGCCACTAAAATTTGACCTGTGAGTAATGCAGAGTTCATTACGTTTCGAGATATTGCACTCTCACTCACACAAGATACACTGGAGTAATAGATTGAAGCTGCTAGACATATTAATCTAGGATGTCTTACTTATGCCTTTTCCTTCCTCGCATGATGAACCTAAGCCCCGGGGAGCAATTGCTGGGGGTTTTCTGGTCCCTAAGGCTTCAGGGAAATAGAGACACACTTCACTTGCGCTTCATAGTTGGAGCAGGAAGTATGCACAAGGCGGTATTGGTTTTCACCCCATCATTGCTTTCATCCTTCAGACCACTGGGGTCGCACTGAAAGGGTTTAGGGACCTGTTGCCATGGAAACAAAGAGAAAAGTGCACAGACTGGAGCGTGCACATGAGTACTGATCTTAATCTACCTTTCATATCAAGCTGAAGGCGGGGATTATCACTTTTGATCAATTATAGCCGTGTGTTACTTGGAGGTGCATTTGTTTTGGTATGGTCAGCTATAAGTGCCGTATTTACTACTGCAAGTCTTGTTTTGTTAGATTTAGGCCAGTTTTGATCCTGGTTCAGGTCTGGGTGAAGTTTGACAAATTGTTTAATGAAAGCATACGATAAATGATAAAGGAATTCTGTTCATTCACAATTTGATTCTACTGTTTGTTGTAATGAGCGATTTGATGAGGCTCCTGCTGCGTGTCGTTTTACTTGTGGTCTCCCATCTCTAAGTCAAACTAGCACACATTGAATTTGAATTTAAATTGATCTGTGAGTTGCATGGACTGCTTTAGAGGTTGCCAGAGTGAATGTGGATCAACAGGTCACATGGAACTGGTAGTTTTGTCTAACATTTGTGCTATTGGTTGGTGATTGCAGGTAATCCTTCCAACAGCCAAAGCAAAAAAACCATAAAGCAGCGATTCCTCAAGCTTCTGCCATGCTGCAAACCCACGGTGACCCCCTCAATAAGTCAAAGCAAGTCTCACTACACTCTACATCTGTTTTGTGGAAAATCCCATTTCGCAAATCTACTGACAATGTTTCAAATGTTATCGTCACTGTCAAAATGATATGCACACTTTTCTATTGTGTCATTTTCTATTGTGCAAAGTCTGACACTGTCACTTTATACTTTTATTCAGGTTTTTTTCAGGCGCACATGTGGATAAGGGAAAAAAAATAGCATCATTTTTCTGTCAGTTCATGCTGGGGGAATTGCTGTGACAAGTAAACACGCTACATGTCAGAGAGATACTGTCTGCAACAACTATAATGTATTGTACATTATTGTATCTACATCGACATGACGTTGCCTATTTACAGCTCCATATGCAACATGCTGTTCACAATTCTAGTATCTTTTTTACTCTTCCTATTTTTTACTCTTCCTATTTACTATTATTTTTACTCTTATGTACACGTTTAATATTTAGTAAATGTGTTTGTCAGTGTTGAGCAATTTCACAGTAGTTTGCTAAAGGTTTTGCTTGACATTAACTTGTTTGTACTAAATGTGTCAGCAGATCCATGACTGTGGTGTGATGAATGTGCTAATGCTTATTTCTCCCACAGACAGCGTGGAGGATGACTTTGAGCTGTCTACTGTGTGTCACCGTCCTGAGAGCATGGACAAGCTGCAGGAGCAGACCAAGTTCACCAAGAAGGAGCTGCAGGTCCTCTACAGGGGGTTCAAAAATGTGAGCTACACCTTCAGTGAGTTATATGTGGCATGTGAACATAGTAATAATATCTAATAATGTCTATCTGTCAGGAGTGTCCCAGCGGTGTGGTAAATGAGGAAAATTTTAAGAATATTTACTCACAGTTCTTCCCTCAGGGAGGTGAGTAAACTGACATCATATAAAAATACTTATGTTCCTTTAATAGAGATGGCTGCATTATGTTTATAAGAACAGCTGAATACAAAACTGGGACTTTTTGCTTGAGGACTTTTCTGTTGATGAAATGTTAACCACTTGCCTCCAGTTGTATTTGAAATTATTTTTAAATCAGGTCTATATTTAGCTTGCCACTGATTTCAGCTGTTCAAAGACTGTGTTGGGAGAGTATGTGGTTACAAGAACCTGTTTACTTTCACAGATTCAAGTATGTATGCACATTTCCTGTTCGAAGCATTTGACACAAACAAAAATGGTTCAGTTAGTTTTGAGGTAAGTGCTTTTATTGATAAATAAAGGGTTTGTTTCTGCACTTTAACTAACATGTACACATTGTAATACATACTTATACAAACTGCATTTACTACTATGCATCATATTTTTATATAGGACTTTGTATTTGGTCTGTCAATCATTTTGAGAGGCACTGTTAATGACCGGCTAAACTGGGCATTCAATCTCTATGACCTCAACAAGGACGGCTGTATCACCAAAGAGGTAATGGACTTTGCAATCAATCACTTGACTTGAAGCACAAGTATTTACTACTTTTTATATATGTGTGTGTGCTGTTGTTACAGGAGATGCTGGATATTATGAAGTCCATCTATGACATGATGGGGAAGTACACATACCCCTCTATGCAGGAAGATGCACCGAGGGAACACGTGGAAAGTTTTTTCCAGGTCAGATTCAAATCTTGTTCAAACTCTTGCCCTTATGTTGCACAATTAAAATAGGCGACGTTATTCTTTTTATATATCCCTTTTCAGAAAATGGACAGAAATAAAGATGGTGTGGTCACAATAGATGAATTTATTGAGTCCTGCAAAAAGGTAAAAAATAATATTGACAAAAATCTTTTGCAAAAATCTTTTACAGCATGCAGTGTTTTCAATTTATCAATAGGCTGCATTCACATGACATTACAACATTAGTAGAGGGCTTATTCAAGTGCAACAAGAGCTAACACAAAGTTCACTGTCTTCTCTGTAAAAAATAAATAACCAAAATGGTTAAAGACGTCATTGTTGGCAAGTTTATGTAGATCTCTAATATATAACATTATGAAGGTTCAACTTTGTGAATCGTTGGTTTGGATATTTCTTTTAAAAACAGTGAATCTTGCTTTTAAGTGTTACATAGGCCTTGCCCTGCACCTGAAATTCTGACAAATATTTATCATTAAATTCTAGACTGTAAAACCAAACTATTCATGTTTATTTGTTATTTTGTATTATTGTTCTCCGTTTGTAATTTGAATACAGTGGATATGCCTGATGATGAGCCATATTTTTGTGCAGGATGAGAACATCATGCTGTCCATGCAGCTGTTTGACAACGTCATCTAAACTTTTGGACAACAGGGTACTGTGGCACCAGGCAGAGGGATGTGTGTGACAGGAACCAGAGGACTACAGAGAGAAAGAGAGGGCGTGTTTGTACGAGTGTGTGAGTGTGTGCTTGTCTCTCAACGTTGTGAATCCAGAGGGCATTACAGAACTCTCCCTTTTACTGAAGGCACAGACAGAGATCATCCACCAACAAGTTCACTTCTCATCATGCTGAACCTTAGTTTCCCTGGAAGACTGACGGCAAGAATCAATGGACCACAAGAGACCTGCCAACGACTGGAGACGCAAACATCTGAGAACGCCCAATCTGAGATCACATTTGACCTCTCTCCTGTTCCAGCTCTTAGACTTTCCTGCCTCTGTACATGTAGGTAACACAGGAGCTACAAGCCTGCTGCCAAATAAAGAAATGGATGTTGCACCATCTAGTGGACGGACCAAGAAAGACACTAATGGGGGGGAAACAAGAGTCCTAGATGTTGTTTTCCATGAGGAACTGAATATCGCATGATGATGTCACTAATATCAAATTATGTATTTACAGAGATACTCCAAAGTCTGCCTGTCTATCTATACCCAGTCATTCACAGGTGCCTCGCCCTCTGTATATGTGTGTGCATGTGTAGAAGACATCCATCCCGCCAGTGTACGTCTCCAATGACACAAAGCCCACCTCAGTGATTAAGCTTTAGAATAATTACTGGCCTTCCAAATGATCCCAATACTAGTCCTGTGTGTCTGTTTGCAGTTGTACGTGTTCTAGCATTCCCAGTGATGTGACCTTACATTAGACAGTACAACAAGCCAAGACTGGACCGTCACTGCTTTTCACCATCAAAGTTCAATATCAGCTCCATATACATTTGAAAGAGTACATTTACCAGGCTGCATTTGTGAAATTATTACTAAGGTTCACATAACAATACAATATGTCCCCTAAATTAGACCTATCCAATATTCAAGCTGCATTGTATGTGTGTGTTGTTTAGAGATACTTATTTTTTTCTCCTTGACTCCATCATTATTTTTTTCTGAAACACCAAAGAGGATACATGTACATTAAGAATCACAAAGGTTTAGCTTTGACTCAAGGAAGGAAATATAGTAGAGGCAATCAGTTAAAGGTTTTTATTGAGTAGCTGATCAAGGTAAAATGTGACAATGTTCTTTCCCCCTTATTTTATCCACCCTGTCATTCAAATATTAAAAGTATTTGTTACTCAGAGACATTCAAAGCAGCAGGTAAATGTTTTGTACACTGGGATACCTTGAATAGCAATAACCATCTGTGTCAGTACTTTTCATCCTCAAAATGGGTGGATAATACCCTAGTAAAAATATGCACTTCCAACTTGTGGTTTATTTTGTGTATTTTATTTGACTTGGTTTGGCTAGGATTCTCTTGCCAATTTCAGACTTTCAATCAATTTCACAAGAAAACCTGTCTATACCCGCATGTACTGTGTCTTCAGAACATTGAACATACTAACCTGTTGTACTGACTGTATAGTTAGTTAGCCTCAAGCGGTTGCATTATATTTAAAACGTGTATATTTTGTACAGAGATAATAAATAACAGTTACTATGCAACAAGGGATTGATTATTCATTTTTATTATATACAAGAAACAATCTGACATCTCAGTAGATAAAAACATTGCAATGTCAGATTCCTATAGGGGCTTTGACATAATTTAACACAAAGGTTTCATAAGTTAAATGTACATAAATAGACAAAGTAACATTAGAATGAATAATTGAATATCTGTATTGTCAATGCTGTTTATCTTTGCTGTTTGATGTAAATTTGAATGGCTGTGATAGATCTCTGTGCATAGCATTTTAATAAGAAATGTGTATGTATAAACGGCAAGTAGCACAATTAGGTGATAAGGTGGTGGCTAGTTTGATGTTTTACTAATTACTTGGGGACTTTGCGGAGCTCTGCCAACACCCAGATAGCCAGAGACAGCAGAGCTAGAGATCCAGACTGGTGAGTCGCAGCGATTGGAGTGGGCACATACAACAACAGGGTGCTGATACCCAGGGCGACCTAAAAAGGACAACCATCATTTAAATTTAATTATAGAGCTGAGTCACAGCACAAATATACAGAGAAAGATAAATTACCTGTCCATAAGCCATTGCTGTAAGAAGGCTGATGGCAATTTTAGCCCTTTTAGGAAGTATCACCTTTCTTGAAAAAAGATAGAGGCTTGTAATGGCTGCCAGAGTAGAGATCCCCTAAAAATAATTACAACAAAGTATTAATTAAAATGTATGCAATAAAAGTGTCATTATATAATGCTGTACCAAAATTCTGTGGTCAAATTGAACAGTTGTTGGATTTTCAAAGAAGTTCTTCAGAGTCGGAGAGAAAGCGAGCAAATCATCAGGGATCCATCGCTCACCCATTTTTGGGAAAGAGTTATAGACCAATCCAGCATCCAACCCGGCAACAAATGCACCTGAAAAAAGGTGCACATCTGAGTAGGGATCTACTTCTTATCAATAACTATGTCTGAAATTGTACACTACATCCACTACATCCACCACTCACAATGTATAAAATGGTTATTTACCTGAAAGGGCAGTAAGAAAGACCAGTGCACCAGTTCCCTTGGCAAACTTCCTGAGAAGCATTAAATTCTTTGTCTCTACCAACTGAAACATTTGAATATCAGATTTAAAATTTCTTAAAAACAAAATTATATGAGCGTGCAAAAACAATGACCTTTTGTGGTGACTGTAGCAGAGTTAGCCCGGTCCAAAGACTGGCTGAGTAGAGCAGCAGAGCAGAGCCCAGGTGAGCAGACAGGCGATACTGACTCACTCTGGGGATGTCGTGAGACTCCGGTTTTTCCTCTAGACCACTCTTAACCATATACCAGCCTAGCAGACCCTAAGAGGACAATTGTTTTTGTTTATTTATGTCCTGCACAGTACTACATTTACTTTTAATTGATGATTAATTTATTTAGATCAAGTCTCACCTGAAAGAAAACAAATCCACAAAGACCAAGCACTTTTCCCTTCATTGAACGATTAAAATATCCTTTTCTCCAAAAGTATATAGCAGGGAGGATGTAAGAAAGTCCTACAAGTCTGCCCCACATCCGATGACCCCACTCCATGTAAAATATAAACTTAAATTCGGGCAACGTCATGTTGTGATTTAATCTGAAATATATTAAGAAATATGTGAATACATATTTAATTTAGTTAGATCAGTAGTTCAAGACATATTGAATGCCAACTTTACATTTTAAATTCAGGAAACTGCTGGTACTTGGAAAATTCTTCTTCCCATTCTTCTTGTGTCTGAGGTGGCTTCATTTCCCTCACCAGATGCCAGTCTACCATGGAAAGACCAGATTCTGTAAGTCTATTGGAAAGAAATAAAAAATATAACAAACAGCACAATAAATCCTCAAACTCATTAACATAGATAAAACAAACCTTGTAACTCCACCTAACACAACAGCTCCAATAACGAGGCCACTGCAGCCCACAAGCCAGCGTCCTACTATTCGGTTTGAGGCAGCATTGGGCACAGCAGTGGCAGTGGCTGAACCTGACGAAGCTCCAGCTTCTGCTGCAATGGTTCCCTGGTTTCTTCTGAAAAATCGCAGCTGTAAAAGGACAGAATACACAATGCAGTTTTAATTAAAAATGGATGTCACAATACAATTTCAGAAGCTCACTTATGAGTCACATAATCATTTCATTTGTTTCTTGAAATGGTAATGTACAACATTAAGCATTCCAAATTAAGAATAGAAGGATGGAGACAAAGTCTTATTTAGCCCCTACCCCATTCTCTTCACAGTAAAATAACAAACATAGATTTAACTTAAAGCGATAATAATACAATGTTCTGATAATTATTTGTGAATTAGTTTACATATGTTTTCAACATTCTTTGCTTGCATTTATTCTTAAATTGATTATCCAAGGAGTTCGATTGCTTTACACCAACAAATGATATACATTTTTGTTTAGGCGTGGTTCTTGCATAAGGCATGATCTTCACTAAACTAAACGTAATCCTTCATTTTAGTGTATATGAGTCAGGATTACACATGGGTAATCTTCTGGGCGAGATGCTGAAACAACGCTATCAGTGATTAGCCGTTAGCATAACTCACAGTGCTTGGTTTATAGCCATGTCCTGCTCTTCTGCAGCACAACGCTGCTGTCCTATACGCGGAAAGCATCCTCCCGCAAACACCCAAGAATAAGAGTGAAAAAAAATTAGTTCTGCGGATTTGATAACATTAGGTCATGTGCGCTTGATTTACACAACACACTTCCTAGTGTTGTTCAACAGTTCAACTTTGACCTAGACGTCACTAGACACACTTTTATGTTACTTTTTTGTGTGTATTATCACTATTACTACAGCATTAAATTATAGGTGACAACGTAAACCTAGAACATAATTACGAAAAATATGGGTGTGTTTTGTTTTTTGTTTTCAAAAGGCAATATTTTGTACTGAACGGGGTACGTCTGTAATAATCATCTACACTTCTGAGCGGGCGGCAATAGAAACACGTTCGGTTTCAATAAACTCCGCCCATCGGACAAAGCCTACACTAAAATCAAACATTACGGAAGCAGTTGTCTGGTTTCTGTATCAATGCTACGGGTTGTTTTTGTCACCCAAACAAAATACAACTAATATCGCTGTAAAAATCTCACAAGGTCAAATGTACCGATAGAAAGCCCTTTGCAGGTACTTTGAGTCGAACGTCTATATTGTTTATTTACTTTTAATATATGCTTTTTCCTAATAAAATAAACAGTAGCCTATCTCATGACCATGTTGCGTTCTTCTAGAATGGCAGACAGTTTTTTAATGATGGAGGTGTGTGTGGACTCTGTGGAGTCAGCTATCAATGCTGAACGAGGAGGTAACATAGCTCCGAATCTCTCAATATATACAATATATTACATTCAGTTCATAAATTATAACATGTCCTCCTTAATGCAGGTGCAAGTCGCCTTGAGCTATGTTCTAGTCTTCTGGAGGGAGGTCTCACCCCTAGTATTGGTAAAGACTGTTCTCCATATGAAAATTATACACAGATTTCGATGCTTCTAAATAATATATATAATCTAAAACTATTAATTCAAAATATTATAATAACTGTGATGTAAAAATTATATTCTATTTTCCTTTACTTGAAGTTTGTGAAATGGTTTTGTGCCACTGCAGGTCTTTTACACATTGTGAAGCAGTATACAAAAATACCTGTGTATGCAATGATTCGGCCTCGTGGAGGAGATTTCTTGTACTCGGATTTTGAAGTGGAGGTGATGAAGAAGGACATAGAGCTGATGAAGCTCAATGGAGCTGATGGGCTGGTTTTGGGAGCCCTGACAGAGGATGGACGAGTGGATGCAGAGCTGTGCTTGGAGTTACTGGGTATGACATTAACATGGCCATATTCTGAATAAATATGGCTGTATACCTAAAACGATGAAAGTATTACCAGGCTACATATCTGTTATACTGGCAGCATTGTAGGCAGGCATTACAACAGCACAGAAACTGAATATTACTTCAGCATAAGTCAGTCCAGCATAAATACTGACCTCATTCAGAGATATGTTTATGAACTAAGTATGTGTAAGTACAATTTATTTTCAGCTGTAATATATATTTGTGTTTCTTATAGCTGCTGCTCGTCCTTTACCAGTCACATTTCATCGAGGTAACATTTGTCATGTTTTTCACGTTCATTGGTCATTATCTATCTGTTGTCTGTCTTGTCAGATAATTGGGATCCTTGAGTGCGATAATTTTCTATAAGAATACATTTCTTGACTGATGGTTTTCACATTTAATAATGCTGGTATTACTGTCAAGCTCTGCGTTATTGATTTTTTTGCAGCTTTTGACATGGTTCATGACCCAACCATTGCTCTTGAGACACTGGTTTCATTAGGCTTCCAACGTGTGCTAACGAGTGGCTGTGATAGCTCTGCTTTGGAGGGACTCCCACTTATTAAACGCCTCATGGAGCAGGTACATGTGTATTTGTGGACTTCCTTCACTCTACACAGCCTACACAGGACCTGGTTGGCCTTTGAATTGCTATCTCAGGACTTCCTTTTGGCCTTTTTATTATATTGTTTGTGTTAATTCTGTGATTAAATTAAAAAAATGTTCTCTGAAAATTGAATTATAATGAACAGAAGGACAGTTTTATGTTGCCACTAAAGATTTGTGTGCTCACCATTCAGGCGAAAGGCAGAATTAGCATAATGCCAGGTTTGTTATTTATTTATTTATTTATCTAAATCCATGTTATTATAAATATAATTTCTTATTCAGTTGACTGTAATTTCAGGAGGAGGTATAACAGAGAGAAATCTGCAGCGCATCTTGGAGGGTTCAGGAGCTCAGGAGTTTCACTGCTCGGCTCGCTCTGGCAAAGACTCTGCCATGAAGTTTAGGTGAGTTATTTTGTATTAAGATCACAATATTGTATGAATAACACCTGCTTACTTTTGTTATCCGATGCAGGAATACCAGTGTGTCAATGGGAGCATCCTTTTCAGCGCCAGAATATGGCCTAAAGGTGGCTGATGTGAGCAAAGTCCGTGCACTTAATGCAATTGCCAAAAATACTCTCTGAATTACCATTACCATTACTCATTAAATGAATCTTGATAGATTTAAAAATAAATGATCTTTATTTACACCTTTTTCAGACCAGATATTACTTGATTCTCTTTTGACTGACTTCATGACTCAGGGACACTATTTTTATTGATGACAAATGAGCCTCTGCTTACTGTTCTATTTCTGTTGCGTTAGTATTGATACCAAAGCCAAAATTGGGATGAATTTATGTAAAAAAAAAAAAAAAAAAGAAGATATGTTGTTCAAATAAAAGGAATTTCTTCACCTGTTTGAGGTCTTACATCATCATCATCATCATACACAATTGTTTATTAGTCTAAAAGGTTCAAGAACATTGTTATCTTGATGCCTAATTAGTATTAAGTGCTATTTTCTAATGTTATATCTAATGTTTTATATCAATATTGTGCTGACCGCTGTATACTTATCTCCTATAAGCACGTGTTAAAGCTGTTCAATGATTAACAATTATATAGTACCTGCAAGTGGAACAAGGTATGGGCTTACCTAATCAATTATGTTTCATAGCGACCCTCTCACGGGGAACGTTCAGCGTTCTGTACCAATACTTGAGGTGTATTGTATTGTACACAATACAGGGATTGTATGTATATACTGTATATGTAGTATTGTTGTGCCATGTGAGATTGGTTTGTTTCTGCATCTGATGCTTTTGAACAGTCTTTCAGATGTAGCCTCACATTTTAACGCAAGAGTAAAGGGATTTACACCATCTGTCTGTTTAGAAAAGGAAACTAAGAGAAACAAAGGAAAGACTAGCCCTTTTTTAAACATACTTTCTTTCTTTTTTTTTCTTTTTTTTGGAATCGAGTAGTTCAAACACAAGACCCACACCACTATAGCCTGGAAAAACAATTTGAATTGAAGAGCCTGATTGCATGCAGCAGAGAAGGAGCACAGGAAAACTGTTTAATGAGCCCCTCCCGTCCATTTCCTAAACACGTTCTCTTTTTTGGGGGAGTAATGCCCCTTACACAACTCACGCCGTCAGAGAGCGGGAGGGCTTGGTCTGTGGTCTGTGTTTTTTCCCTTTTGCACAGTCATCTGCCTCACAGTTTGGACTTTAACCACATGTGCATATAACGTAGGGAGGATCTGTGGAGAGCTGCGGAAGGATTCACTGTCTGACTGCAGCAAAGGACACAGGCATGTAGCAGCCTGTAAGCACCTAACAAAACACGTCATCTGGAGGTTAGAAAACAACTCATGATGTGAGATTTGAACTATTTTTATATATGTTATATATAATGTATATCCGAACACTGAATCTGATTTCTTGGGCTAAAATGTTCTTGAAGTGCGCTTGACTAGGAGTGTCTTTCCACTTCAAAAGGAGTTTGTAGGAGCTCCCTTATGCTTCAAAGCCTTATGTTTTTGAATCACATCCTGTGATTGTCTGCAGTGTGGGAGGACTGAGGAGAGCATTAACAGCCTGACACTGGACAGAAGATTTTCTGTTTTAAAAGTGAAGTCACCAGTGGGGACCATGTCAGCTGCTGCGCTTGAAGAGTACTGTGGGTCCACCTTCTGGGTAAGTAGTCTGTAAATATATAAAACACAACATGGTTTAATATTTGTGTTTATCAAGATTATACAATACGGTTTCAATTGGTAGAACTGAACAAACAAAGCTTCAAACCATGTAGACATAAGACAAACACAAGATTAAGATATTAATGCTATTTACGTATTGTAAGTGTTCAATGTGGTTGTCCTTTTATTAAAATGTAGTCATTTCCCTTGTTGAATTTTTCTTTAGATCTTGATTCTGCCTTGATTTTTATTGGTTTCACTGGTTCACCTCTGTACAGAAATAGACCCATAAACATGACTTGGCTCTCGTGACTTGACAGAACAGTGTCAATTTGTTAGAAACAATAAGTAATTAGTAAGTATAATAAAATATAAATACTAGATAATTTACAGTGAGTATTTTTTTATGATATTGTTTCAGTTTAATATGTTCCAGAAAACCTTGGAAAGCTAATTAGTAAAATATACTTAGGTGTACTGATAATGTTAGACTCTAAAAGGGTAGGAATGGTGTACTAAGAGCAGCCTTTACATATAGTTCTTAAAGCAAATTATTGAAATATATGTAGAATGAATAAATATTGTACATCTTTATTTTACATGACCAATAACATAAGAATTGTTTTATTATTATTATTATTATTATTATTATTACTGTTATATTCTGTTTCTTAGTTCTTAATGCATTGCACAAGTGGTAGAATATCAGGCGGCTACTGTACCGATTCAAGGGTTCAATTGTCACCATCACCACTCCAACTTGGTTTCATCCTATGGAGGGGATCTTCACTCATCCTTGGGTTCAACTAGGAGAGTGATCAAAGATTTACACCTGAAAAGACTAATACATTAATTTAGGAATAGTTTCTTTAATACACAAAGCAAAGCAAACAGATGGTGGTAACAACTGTATTATTGATGTATTGATTGTTTTGCAGAATGCTTCATACCTGGAGGGAGAAGACCCGGATCTCCCTGTCTGTCTAGAGCAGACGGTGCTTGTTTGGATCCCACTCACATTCTTATGGCTTTGTGCACCATCACACCTGGTCGGCTTCTGCAAAAGGACTAAAGTCAGCTCAAAATATCTATCCAAGCTCTACATCTGTAAACAGGTGACATATATAACCCCAGAAACTAAATACTACTTATCCTTTCATAAATGTCTACATTACACAGTTACACTAGATGCATATTCATTTCTTTCCAAAACAAAGTCCTTTGAATTGATTAGATGTAATTAGTCTGTCTTCCTCTCAGCTTGTTACAAGCCTCTTGCTGCTGGCGGCGGTTGCGGCACTCGCAGTCACACTAGGGGAAGATTTTGGTCCAGGCCAAGATCCAAATGCAGCAAAGAACGCAGGAGTGTACTATGCAAACCCTGTTCTGTATGTAGTGTCATGGGTAAATATGGCGTTATCCTTAATCTGCCCAAGATGTATTTTTCATATGCAAAGATTATGTATGCTGTTCATTTGCTTTAGATTGTGATCATGCTGTGCCAGGAAGCATTGAGAAGGAGAGGAGCTATAGACTCCACCACACTCTTCCTCTTCTGGTTGCTTCAAATTCTATGCCATGTCTTTCCCTTTCAAACTCTACTAAGAGCAGCCATCAAGCAGGTATTGAGTGCATGAATTTACTTTGAAATGTTGATGTAGATTGCACAACCCATTGCTTGTACAGAGCAGATTTCCACTTCATTCCTTTTAATTCCGAAATATTGAATTATGAACAAAAACATAGTATTTTTGTTCTGTTCAGGGGGAGGTCATCGATGTGCCGCGTTTCTGTCTTTTTCACATTACCTTTGCATTGGAAATGTGTGCTTTTGTCCTCTCTGCTATAGCTGATGTTCCACCTGAAGCCTTGGACCAAGTAAAAAGAGTAAATATTTGTCCAAATCATGTTGCATTTGTTTTCATCATATTGTCATCATGTTACAAGTAGCTAAGTACATGTCTGTGTTGTGGCCATATGGATAAACGTTTAACCAACTTTTAAATTATATTTTCAGAATCCTGAAATGGGCGCAGCATTTTTGAGTAGAATTACTTTCAACTGGTTCAACAGGTAAATTACAAAAATAATATGTAAATAGTTCACTGAGTCAAAGTCAGGCCGCTTTGGTATATTTATATTGAACCTTCAATGATCTCAAAGCATCACTGAAGGATAAGTACTTTCATTGATTCAAACATATTTATGTATTGTCCTGCATTTGAGGCTTGATTGCTCAAAAAATTCAGTTTGCACTTTTCACCTATGCCCTACCAGAACTCTATACTGATTTTTAGACTGCCATACACATATGGATGTGTTGTATTACAGTACAAAAAAAACCCAAAAAACACTTCTAATAAAAATCTTCTGCTTTCTACCATGAAATGCCACTATAAAGAGGTGGGACCAGCAGTAAAGAAAACATTTTTGCATTGTTAATTGATCCATTTCTATTATCAAGTCATTTTAGATCAAAATTGCGATTTACAATGAACAAAATGTAAAATAATGATATTTGTATGTGTTAGTTTATTACTAAATACCATAAAAAGCTTAATATGTCTTTAAATTATGTTGAATATACTTATTTTTCAATATCTTAAACGTTCCTTTTAGTATGGTAATTACAGGCTACAAACGTCCTTTGGTCCAAGAAGACATGTGGGACCTAAACATGACAGACAGCACACCTTACATCAACAACAAGTTCCAATCTAACATGACGATAGAGTTGGCTGCAGCTCAGGTCGCTCACCACCTGAGGAGACAAAAGAAAAAAAGTGACAAGGAGAGAGACAGAAATGAGACCCTTCAAAATGGCATGTCCAATGGTCTGGGTAAAGCTGTCAGTCAGGACGCTCTCATGATGGTGAGGGATAAGATATTCACATTATACATGCACCTTCATTATCTTGTTCCACAGATATGTAAATATGTCATTAATCCTTGTCTTGCAATCTTGCTTTAGGAAGAAACAGGGAGGCCCAAAAAAACAGAAAAGAAAAAAGGAAAAGCCAAAGAGGACAAAGAAGATTATCCCAAGTCGTGGTTAATTCCTACCATTTACAAGACTTTTAAGTGGGTTCTAATTGAGTCGGCTTTTTTCAAACTACTGCAGGACGTTCTGGCTTTTGTCAGTCCTCAGATTTTAAAGTAAGTAGTTGATCAAGTCGATATAAATGGTGCAGCTTCTTTCTTTTACCAACATTCTGCTTAAACATGTGTGTATTGTAATCTAGCTTTTATAGATAAATATATAGTACTGTTTATTTATTCCCACGCCATTGGTCAAGAGCACTGAATTATATTAAATAGAATATATGGGAAACTCTTGAGTCTGTTGGTTGTTTGAATCAATAATAACTCTTCCCTTTACCAATCTGACCCAAGGCTTTTAACACTACATAGTAAGGCAGTAGTATGACTTTTGACAGTTTTAATCATTTAAATGGATCCTATTTTGTTGTAACTCATGTGCCCCCAGATATTTTATTTATATATTTCCCCTTCCCCTTTTTACATGATCAGGAACACCAAATTGTCTAGTGCTGTTAATAATTGCCATGGTAACATATCCTACTTACTTTTTTAATCTAATCTTTGTGTTTTATTTATGTTTTTGCCTAGACTGATGATTGCCTTTACCCAGGACACAAGTCGGGCTGTTTGGGAGGGCTATCTGTTCGCAGTGCTTCTACTGATCGTGGCCCTGTTCCAGTCTCTGTTCCTACAGCAGTACTTCCAGCGCTGCTTTGTGCTGGGCATGAAAGTTCGCACTGCCATCATGGCAGCAGTTTATAAAAAGGTTAAGTTTTACCACAAACTTAAGTGTGCTCTAAAAGTAAAATAATTGCTATGTTTCACCAAGTAATGAAAAGTAAATTGCCACATGTTGCTTTTACACCCCCGCTAACATTTGTCAGGAAACACTTGTAAATGTGAGTATGTGGGAGTGATTTTTGAAACCACAAAAGTAAATGTAAATCGGTTAATGGTTTCAAAGGAGCAGTATTAGTTTGTTTTGCCAATTCTTCGGTCTTTTGTTCTCCACAGTCTGAGATTACTTAATTGTCAATTTACTTAAATTAAAACTTACCGTATACAATTGTTGTTGTTTTTTTATGTTATATTTTTTACCACAGGCCTTGGTAGTGTCGAATGATGTACGTAAAGAGTCCACTGTGGGGGAGACAGTTAACCTGATGTCAGCTGATGCTCAGCGCTTCAATGACGTCACCAACTTCATCCACCTGCTCTGGTCGTGCCCTCTGCAGATTGTCCTTGCCATCGTCTTCCTCTGGTTTGAGCTGGGACCCTCTGTGCTGGCAGGACTGGCAGTCATGATCTTAATGGCACCAATCAATGGACTGTTGGCCACCAAGGCCAGAAAAATACAGGTTCGAGACATTCTTTCTTCCCCTTTATTTGCCAATTTTTCAAGGACCATTCTTTTTCTTTTTACCACATGAACAGTCGCTTGCTGTTTCTCAGTTAGAATTTGTGAATTTGTGCTAACTCAAAGAAAACCAGGTCCCACAAATGTTACCATTATTTACAGAAATGTTTTACCCCGACGGTCAGTTTGAGCAAAACATTTTACAGTTTACTCAAAAGTGTCATGCACAAGGACTTAACAGGAATATATGTCGCTGGCGATAGGCATCAAACTGCTAATCTGTGGATCTACTGGGTAGACAAAACTACAACTTAAAAATTAAAGACTTGCCTGGTGCCCCTTGTTAAAAATTGCGGTCCCCACAAATAGATTACATGAAAGAAATACTACTAACATTTATTTCCATAGAGCTCAAACAATCCTTTTATGAAAGTATGAAGCTTAGGGTGTATTTATTACTCTTTCAGGTTGACAACATGAAGTACAAAGACAAGCGACTGAAAATCATGAATGAAATACTCAATGGAGTCAAGGTGAACATTTATTCTCACTCACTTTTTATAAAGGGTGAACAATGCACATCAGACATAAAACAAACGCACATACATCTAATTCTTTGAAATATATTTCACTGTTTCCTATACACTTTTTCCAGCAGATTAAATGAAATGTAGCTCACAACAAATCACCATTAATATTTTATTTTTGATTTTACTTTTCCTCTTCTAATGTTCTAGATCTTGAAGCTGTTTGCATGGGAGCCATCCTTTCAGTCTCAGGTAGAAGGACTCAGAGAAGAAGAGCTGAAGGTTTTGAAGAAATTTGCATACCTCTCATCTGTGTCTACATTCATCATGAGCTGTGCACCAGCTCTGGTTAGTCATATGAATTAATAAACACATTGTTCTTTGCCTTTCCCGTAAAGGTCATCTATGTGCGTTGCAGGTGTCCTTAGCCACATTTGCAACATTTGTTGGAGTGAGCTCAGACAACGTGCTGACTGCGTCCAAAGCCTTTACGTCTATTTCTCTCTTTAATATTCTTCGCTTTCCTCTGGCAATGCTTCCCATGCTAATCGCAGCCATGGTGCAAGTAAGTAAATCACAAACCACATTTTAGTATTCACAACCATTCCAACAAAGATGACCCAACATGCATTTTTGTCCCTCAGACGGTTGTATCAAAAAAGCGTCTTGAGAAATTTCTTGGAGGTGAAGATCTGGACCTTAACACTGTGCAACATGACCCTTCATTCAGTAAGTTGACATTAAGTGTGTATGACAGGTTTTATTTATTTTTTTTTTTTAAATAATTCTTACATAACTATTTGTTATGGTCATCATAGCCAATTATTTATCCCATTAACAGACAAGTAAAACACATGGCACCTTTTAGGGGATGGGCCAATATGAAGGAGCCACATGTAAAGCAGAAAACTTTTTTTTTAGTTTTCTTAGAAAAAGGCCATTATAATCATACGTTTTGTTTTTCTAAACTTCTCACATTTTTTGTGTGGCCTTTTTACATCACAGACACTGCTATTACTATTTCTGATGGCTCCTTTGCCTGGGAACAAGAGGCAGAGCCACTACTGAAAAAGTATGTTGCAAATTTTAAGCACCATCAAAGTAGTTATAGATTGTTGTAAATGTAAATGTAATTTTTTTGTTTTTTAAATGTCTGTGATTTCTAGTGTGTCCCTTGAGATCAAACCTGGCAAACTGGTGGCTGTGGTGGGAGTTGTGGGCTCAGGGAAGTCCTCGCTCATATCTGCCCTTCTTGGTGAAATGCACAAGAAGAAAGGTTTTATCAACATCCAGGTAATGAGCCAGATTTAAAACATAATAAACTACTGCAAATGTTACAGAGTTAAAAGAGTAAATTGTGCAGTAGACAATGTTAATGACTAATTCTCTGTGAAATCATTTGTTGGTGTGTACACAGATATTTAAGAGGTTAACTAAACATGACTCTCTTGGACTAATTCTGTACAGGGTTCACTAGCGTATGTTCCGCAACAAGCATGGATCCAAAACGCCACTTTGAGAGACAACATACTGTTTGGATCTGCTTATGAAAAGGGTCAGTTTCAGCAGATTATTGAAGCCTGTGCCCTTGGTCCTGATCTTGAACTGCTGGCTGGAGGAGAATTTACAGAGATTGGAGAAAAGGTAAAAAATAGTTAATGTACAGATGAGACCACTGTCTGATTCGTCGGTGTAAACCCTCATTCGTCCAGGTGTGGTCCATCGTAGAAAGGGTTTCAGGGGTTGTCATCAGGACGCTGTTTGAAGATCGAGACGTTTCGACTTTTATCCAAAAGTCATTGTCAATCGTCAATCGTGGATTGACAATGACTTTTGGATAAAAGTCGATGCGTCTCGATCTTCAAACAGCATCCGGATGACAACCCTTGAAACCCTTTCTACGACCACTGTCTGATGCATGAAGTAAATAGCACTAATTTTCTTTTTATTCTGGTATCTTAATTAACATTTTGTCCTCGAAGTTAAAATGTGCAGATAGAACTCTATCAGAATACAAACCAGTGCTAGTTCTGTTAGTTGTTTGTATTTACAAGCACAACTAGGGCAATGTTTGCTCTTATTAATTCAAAGCATTATGGTCACCACTTACAGACAGGGTCTAGGTAGACCTAATGTTAGCTGTTCTGGGGTGACATACATTTTCAGTGACCTATTATTAAAAGTGGTACACACATTTTTGTGATGTTATGTGATATGCAATAGGACAAGATGCTTCATGTCTCTGACGGTCATTATTATTTTTATTGTGTCCTATATATTGTTACCATTTAATGATAAATAAATGTGTTCTTGTGTGTTGCTCTGTTCGCAGGGTATTAACCTTTCAGGTGGTCAGAAACAGCGTGTTAGTTTGGCCCGTGCCACATATAGTAAAGCTGATGTATACCTGTTGGATGATCCCTTGTCTGCTGTAGACGCACATGTTGGAAAACATCTTTTCGACAAAGTAATTGGACCAAATGGACTTCTCAGAGACAAGGTTTGCTTAAACTGTCTTGGAGCCTTGGAGTTTGTTGAATATTCTTTTTAGCAACAGCAAGTCTAATGTACTTTGTATTACAGACTCGTGTCCTTGTGACCCATGCAGTTAGTTTTCTGCCTTTTGTGGATGAAATTATAGTCCTAAAAGACGGAACAGTTTCTGAAGTTGGATCTTATAACAGCCTTCGTGCGAGCAAGGGAGCTTTTTCCGAGTTTTTAGACACATATGCCAAAGAGCAAAGCAATCAGGACCAATCACCCGGAGGTAACAACCACATTTATGCCAAACAATGGTCAAGTCTAAATTTAAACATCCCCCCATGAGAATCAATGAGGTGTTATTTGACCTCTCACATCAAATGATTCCTTTTGTTTTGTAGATAGCAACAATATAGAACTGATTCCTGATGTAGAGGACATTCAAATAGACTCGCCCCTCGAAGATGCTATTTCTGCTACACTGAAGAGAGAAAACAGCATCAGGCGAAGTCAACGAGGCGGCAGGTATAAGCCGTGGTAGTTTTACAGTGTTTTTTTTGTTTGTTTTTTGCTGTTTGTATAATGCCTCTTAATTTTGACATTAGTGTGAGACTAAGGGCTACAAGTTCATTAAAAGAACCAAAAGTTGAACCCAACAAAGGACAGAGGTTGATTGAGAAGGAAGCTATGGAATCTGGACAGGTATTCATATTTATGCACTTGTATACAAACAGGCGTTAATGTGATATAAATGCTTTTTTTCCTAGGTCAAATTGTCGGTGTTCCTCCAATACATGCGCGCTATGGGTTGGGGCTACACCTTCATTGTGATTGCCATATATTTCATACAAAACATTGCATTCATCGGACAAAATCTGTGGCTGAGTGACTGGACTAATGATGCTATTGTATACGCCAACACGACTTACCCAGACTGGAAACGTGACACTAGGATTGGAGTGTTTGGAGCACTGGGAGTGGCTCAAGGTAACACATCAGCTAATAATATACTTTTCATTAGTTAGTGATTGCACAAAAGTAGCTTCATAGGTTTTACATCCCAGAATAGAGGGCAACAGACAAAATACACCAATCAATTCTGGGCCTAAAAGACTTGAGCTGAACACTTTCACTATATGGCCGATTGATCATACAATAAGAGCACTTGTGATGTACTTGATGTCCCACAGTATAGCATTAAACATTAAGTATATGGAGATAACCAAGATATTTTTTAAGCAATAAAAATACTTGAATACTTAATTTAATAAATACAAGAGATGTGTATGGAACAGTCCTGGTAAACCAATAGCATCTACATAGAGACAAGCTGTTGAAGGACTCTCTATAAGAAAAGAGACATGGTGCACCTTTAAATAACAAAAATGGTGTAAAAATGGTGTAAAAGAAAAAAGTACGATCATGCAGAGCTCAACATTTTACATTTTGATTCTGCAAGCATCCTGTTTGTCTCTGCAATTAATTAAAATCCCTCTACCCTGTTTTAGGCATTTTAGTGTTTGTGGCTACATTACTCCTGGCAAATGCTTCAGTGTCTGCCTCTCGAATCTTGCACTCAAAGCTACTCAATAACATACTGCGAGTTCCTATGGTCTTCTTTGACACCACCCCCACAGGCAGAATACTCAACCGTTTTGCAAAGGTATTTTTACAGCTCTCTCTAGTGACGATGAATTATAAAATAATTTCAATGCTCAAACAAAAGCATTTTGTCTTTCTGTCTTTAGGTATTAATACTTTTTTTAATTAATCATTGCTTTTGAGCCACAAAGCAAACTGTCTCACCTATTTTTCCTAAAATTTAACATTTCGCTGAGTTGGAAGCTAATTACAATTATTCTGTCCTTAAGGATATTTTCACAGTGGATGAAGCTATCCCACAGTCTGTCCGAGCTTGGATCTTGTGTTTTCTGGGTGTCTTGGGTACAATTTTTGTAATCTGCTTGGCCACCCCTTTCTTTACCATCGTCATAGTCCCACTGGCTGTTATTTATTACTTTGTACAGGTGAGTGAATTATTACTTTGTGGGGTGAGGAAAGAATGTGATTTACTGTATTATTGTTTCATTCACATTGCTCTTCTCTGCCTAAAGCGATTCTACGTAGCCACTTCCAGGCAGTTGCGTCGCCTGGACTCAGTATCTCGCTCTCCAATATACTCTCATTTTGGAGAGACAGTGTCTGGTCTATCAGTGATAAGAGCCTATGGTCATCAAGAAAGGTTTCTCAAACACAACGAGAAAACTATTGATGAAAACCTGAAGAGTGTCTACCCTTGGATTGTGTCTAACAGGTGACATAATAATCTTTTTTTTTCATTGTACATATGACAGCGCATATGAATGTTATAAATGAATCACAAATGTAGAAAAAACAAAAAAGACAAACAAGTATCAATAACAATAAATAATAATAATAAATACATAAATAAAATGTTAATAAATAATAATATAGAAAGAAAAAAAAATTAAAGGCAGCCGGGGTACACATACATGCAACATATCTTGTACAAATGAATAAATATACGTATATATATGTTCAGTGGTTCTGAACAGTATATGCCTATATATACATATACACACTTGAATACATAAATACACTTACACACATATATACATATACATACATACAAGTCTTTACCCTTTGCATGTGTTTGTGTACATATATACACACATACACATATACATATATATATGTATGTATATATACACACACACCCATACACACATAGATATACTTGCATCTGTTTTTTTTTTCCCCCTCAGAAAACCGCTGACATATTTACGTGGGATATCGCCGTACAGTTACTCCATGTTACTCCACTCTATTTACTTTCTTCTCCGCTGGTATAGTGAATATAGTCAAGATTGTTTTTCCATTTTTTTTAAGTCAAAGGCCGGTCTGGCATGTTAAAGGACATCTGTTCATAAGAGGCCACCTTAGCTAGTTCGGTAAACCATTCACAAAAAGATTTTTCCTCTGGGTCTTTCCAGTGTCGCATTATTACTTGTTTTCCGATCATAATGCTAGTCTAAATAAAGTCAGCTCAAGAACATTGTAGTGTCATTTGTGGATCACTTAAAACATAAAGCTGAGAGGTAAATTCAAAGGTAGATCGAGTTATATTTTTTATACATCCGTGAATCTTCATCCAATAATGTTGAATCAAGGAACATTCCCAGAGGAGATGTATCAGAGACAGTGATCTTGAAGAGCAAAAGGTTCTGTAATGGGAAAACCTTGATGAAGCCAGTGAAATTCTTTGTCATAAAACTAAACTATCATATCAAATAATTATTGTTATATGATGTTTTATGTGACAGATGGGTCGCCATTCGCCTGGAGTTTGTGGGAAATTTGATGGTGTTTTTTGCTGCGCTGTTTGCCGTAATTTCCAGAAACAGTCTTGACAGTGGCCTGGTGGGACTGTCCATCTCCTACGCACTTAATGTTAGTCACATTCTCATAGATTTCCTGAACTATTTTACATTGGTGACTTTAGTGAAGCTTTTAACACTGAGCACTCTTCTATCTGATACTTGCATGTGAACAGGTTACTCAGACTCTTAACTGGTTGGTGAGAATGACCTCAGAACTGGAGACCAATATTGTCGCAGTGGAGCGAGTGAGTGAATACGCTGAGCTCGAAAATGAGGTATGGTGCTAAGTACTTTCAACAAATTATTCATTTAAAATTATGTATTCACTATAAATGGTTGCCCCCAATTACTTGAATTCAGAAAATCCCTCCTAACAAAAAATAAAAATTTTAAATCAAGTAGACATTCGTCAACTTTACTTTATGTAGGCACAATGGATAACTGACTCAAGACCACCAGAAAAATGGCCCGAGGAGGGAAAGCTGCAGTTTGAAAATTACAAGGTGCGCTATCGACCTGAACTGGATCTGGTGCTACATGGAGTTACATGTTTCATTGACAGCAAAGAAAAGGTAATTTCACTTATCTGTCTGTCTGTCTGTCTCTGTCTCTCTCTCTCTCTCTCTCTCTCTATTTATACATACACATATTTATAGAGCTAGAGCCAAGGAAAATGGAAAATGTACTTGTGATTACTTATATATATATATATATAGATATAGATAGATATATATATATACACATATACGTATATATTTATAGAGCTAGAGCCAAGGAAAATGTACTTGTGATTTGTTCTGATCAATCAGACCATCTGTCACTTGCTGGAATCAGCAGTTGTAGTAAGGTGCACTATGTAACATTTCTGGTAGTGAGTCTGCTAATTGCTTTTTTCTCCATGGAGATGTGATTGCTTTGCCTGGATTGTTGTTCTACGGCATTCAAAACATCTTGTCCTTGTCTTAAGTGTCTGTTGTCTGTATTTGATTTAGGCTCTTGGCTACTGTCTAAATATAATATGTTCCAGTGTCCTGTTCATACTGTCTAAATATAATATGTGTATGCAGATGAGATGGCCGAAGTGTGCTGCAGCATGATCAAAAGGATATTCTAATTCTAATAGATTTTCTCTCATTTCTTATTCAGATCGGTATTGTGGGACGGACAGGAGCTGGGAAATCAAGCCTTACTAACTGTCTTTTCCGGATTATTGAAGCTGCCGAGGGTCGGATCCTTATTGATGGTGTTGACATTTCTTCAATTGGTCTCCATGATCTGAGAGGCAGGCTCACAATCATACCACAGGTACAATCCAAACACAAATGCCACTTTTGGCCTTTCGCTGGCACTGACCTGTCAATCACTCTGCAGGATCCAGTGCTGTTCTCAGGGACTCTCAGGATGAATCTGGATCCATTTGACAAATTCTCTGATGAGGAGATTTGGAAAGTACTGGAGCTGGCCCACCTCAAAGACTTTGTCTCTGGGCTTCAGGAGGGGCTGCAGTATGAGGTGGCTGAAGGAGGTGAAAATCTCAGGTGTGACACAGATTTTATTTTTTAACTTTATGTATTGACTTTTTAAACAATAGCAGGTAATATCTGCCAAAAGTCCATGTAAGGATACAAAACAAAACAAAAACAAAAAAAAACATAACACTCAGTGTAGTGTTTTATATTTAAAGTCTATATGACAGGTTAGACTACATATTTTACTAAAGCGTAGTGAAAATGATTATATTTAAGATTTTATTAAACATTTAAGCTTATTTATCCCCAGTTTGACAGTTTGTGTAATGTTTATATTGTTACTTCCTTCCAGTGAAACAGCGATTAATAAGTTAAGATTGAAAATTAAGTAAATGGAAAAGTCACACGTGTAACTGACTACACATACTTATGATTGTATAGCTTTTTCCTTTTTAAAGCTGGATTACCCATTTTTCACTTTTCACACTGCAACATTGTAGCTATTAAAATCTGTCAAACTAGTTCCTAGCTCTCACAAACCCTTTGGCACATTGTTCATACCCACAAGCAGTAATTTTCGGGCATGAGTTTTTTCAGACAGCAAAATGAAATGTGTGTAGACCGTCTCAAGCACAGCCAATTAGACCGCTGCTTTTAGCAAAGATACTCTTTGGGGAAAAAATTTAAATATAGCTATGTCGCTTTTTCTTAATTTGTGAGCTAAAGCTGAAAAATGACCCAATGTAGCTCTGAGGTATGAAACATAATATCTTCCCAACCCCCAGACATTCATTCATCCATTTAAATACTGGTGTATGCACAAAAAATTATTTCCAGGTATACATGTCTTCTATGACTTTACTCAAATACTGATTACTTACTTAATCAGCTTATGGCAAAAATGTAGATAGCTTTTCTTTGTTTGTATTTATTCTCATTTTAGATGTCATGTACGTGTCTGTTTTGTTAGTGTGGGTCAGAGGCAGCTCCTGTGTTTGGCTCGTGCGCTGCTCAGGAAGTCTCGGATCTTAATCTTGGATGAAGCCACGGCTGCTGTGGACCTGGAGACGGACGACCTCATCCAGAACACAATCCGCAAAGAGTTTTCTCACTGCACGGTGCTCACCATCGCCCACAGACTGCACACCATAATGGACAGCTCCAGGTGAGTGGTTTCCAGACAATTAATTTTCCAGTCTTCAGTTAAAGTCAATGAAAGTAATCAAATGCAATAACATGAGACAAAAGCTTGATGACTTTTTCAGATCCTCCCGTCTTCACTCTAACCCATTTTTTTTCCTATTCCTTCTCTATAAAGCATACGACTAAAGAAATGTGAATCAATTTCAAAGCAGCTATTCCTAATATAGTATACATTATTACATCTGATTCAATAGCTTTTACATTCAAATATTCTCTGTTTTATATTACTAGCAACACAGCTGTCTTTGTTGTGTATGTTTTAGTTCCTGTGATGTTAAAGTTGTTTTATGTTGAAACCATGAACTAGCTGCTAGCCTGGTGCAGTACCAGGTTTCAAGGGTCAGATTCGTCTCCAATTAAGGTACATCCTTTTGTGAAATAACCCTGGCAGATGGCCACAGCTGTGCAGTCCCACATGTATATCTGTGGCTCCATAGAGAATAGGACATAAAAAGATTGTCTGGACTTTCTTCTATGGATGTGCCTGAACCCTGGGGCTGAAGCACTCTTGAAATTTGATGTTATGTTGCATTTTTTGAGGAAATTGAAAACCCAATTTTGCACATTTATAATTAGATGCATTTAAACATTAATCTTTTCACTGCAGTTTGCTAAATGTCATATAAAAACTTAAAATAACTCACTTGAACAATACCCTATCTATTAGCACTGTTGTGCTGTTCATGTAGTAAATGTTGTACTTATCTTTAAAACCGTTTATGCCTTTTTTTTTTTTTACAGTCAGTATTTTTCTTTCCTCATTCCTAGTTTGTGCTTTGTGATTCAGATTGGAAAAAACAAACAAACAAACAAACAAACAAACAAACAAACAAACAAAAACCAAACAAGACTCCCTGTTCAATCTGTCCTATTGAGATGTCATATTGTATGTCGTTGTCTTTCATTTGTGGAGAAAGTTTGTCTCCGCTGGATGTTCCTTAGACAATAATTACAGTGCTCAGCGGGTAAATATCTTCTGCTTTCCTCTTTGTCTTGCAGAGTAATGGTGCTGGATGCAGGAAAAATAGTAGAATTTGACTCTCCAAGCAACCTACTCAGCAAACATGGCCATTTTTACTCCATGGCGAAGGACGCAGGAATTACACAAACAGAAGTCACGGCTCTTTGAAGAAGCTTGTGTTTAGCATGTGTTTTACAGTTAATTTTATATCTATGGATCTTATTTTGTATTTATGTTGAGAGATGTTGAAATAATTTTGTGTATCAAGGTAATAAATAATCAGTTTTGTGATCTAAATGTGCCAACACTATTTAAATGAATTTATGAGGCATTAAATTTCTCTATCATATGAAACCGCCTATTTCTCAGAAAATTACCCCCTTCATATGCACATTTCACAGTTCCAGATAATTCACCAGTTCACAGAAAACCCATTTCTTCACTGTTTTTGATTAGTGTTGCAGCTGCACTGCAAATAAAAGTGATGTTATTGCCTTATGCCAACACAAAAATGATGATACATTCTCACCCTAGAAACCACTGCAGTTTTATGTCTCAAGAGTATATCTATGAAAATTGCCAAATGCAAGGTCTGGCCTGAGTCAATTTAAAAGTAACACGCTGTCCTGTCAGCAAAGCAGACACCTTTAAGACATTTTATGAAAAAATGATAAGGAAAGTACGTTGTTATGAGGAATTTATTCAGTGCTTTTGGATTCAGTCCTCTGGGGACGGAGTGGACGGAGGCCTCTCTGAACCTCTTATATACTACATCCCTGTTGCATCCGATATTATTATAGACAGCCATAGCCTACAGGATTTCAACTTTATATAGAAGGAATAAGGAGGAAAGTTCAACGCCATCTTGTGGTAGGCTACGGTGGGTAATATAATGGCCTGACTTGATTGCCTCAATTTCTTCAGCACCAACAATAATTTGTTGTGTTCAATGAAAGTCGATGCGTTTTTATATGTCCTGCCCTCGTGAAATAGTGAACCAAGTGAATGCCTGATATTAGATTTGTTCTTATTAGTTGTATTGTTCTATTTATGTAAAGATCATGCTCTGTTAATGCAGACACGGTTACTAGATTGACATTTACAGCTCAATTAAGAAACACACAGAACAATTTTAAAAAGCAAATTATCGCGTGCAGAAGCCTATTAACCACCCATTACCGTAAGCGTATGTTTTATTAGCTTATCAGTGCACATTATTTCTCTCTGTAGCTTCTATACATTGATGGCAAGCCATCTGTTCCTCCCTGTGCGTGTGTGAGTGAAAGAGCAGGAGAGAGAGGGAGGCTGCTCCAGTCAACTGGAGGGAGCCAGAGGGAGCGCACAAAGAAGTGAAACACCTAAGTGATCTGTGCGAAAGCTCACTGGATTTTTATTTTCAGCATTTTGTACTTCTTTCGGGTAGGTTGCCTTTGTGTTTGTTAAGGTGTTTTCTATTTATTTTTCTTTGTAATTGTGGTGGGCAATGTACCACATATTCGTTTTTATTCACTTTTTTGGGGGGGTTACAGTCACAGAGGAGAGCACATAGTTTTCTTGAAATGCATGATTCGAGCTCTGTCATTAGGCGACCGCAATTCTTTAAGTTTTTTTTTCTTCCAAGTTCTCCAGGTCCACAATGAACCTGTCAGCGCCGATCCCATTCTTGTTCAGCTGTAATGTCAGCCCCAGCGATGCGCCTCAGCTGGACATCAGTGTGACAAAAAGCGAACCACTCATTATCACTGTCCCCATGACTCTCTTCTACAGTTTCATCTTCTTCTTTGGGGTAAGGGTTTTTCAATTCATCCCCATATTGATTCATTAATGCTCATTTACGTCAAGAGTTAGTTTGGAGCAAGCAATTTTGTGTACAATCAACACTGATGAGACATACTCACCAAATGCAGAAAGGTGTCAATCAGAATCACAATTAACTGTTTCAGCCGTAGATAAAATTGGATTGAACTTGGATTAAACAAAGAACTAAATAGACCATGATTAAATCAGGATTAGAACAGGATCAAATCAGGACAAGTGTGACAAGCAGAATAAAAACACAGTGGAATCTGCAACACCTGTTGCTGCTTTATTACTGTTCTTTTCTTGGACCACTTTGAATTTGAAGAACAATACATCAACATAATAATTTCTTGGAGACCAATCCTAAATATCCTTACTACTTTCCCATTCTTTCAACCCATATTAACTTTTAACCATGCTGACAATAAATGATGATTTTATTTTCCCCATTAATCATTATCATTAATAATCATCATCATCATATCATAATCATTAAGTGAGTGTATTTTTAGTCTCCACAATATGATAAATCTATCTCTCTATGTTTTGAGCCACGACATTACAATTTGGTTCTTGATTTTGTTGCTTGATCCTGTGTCCTCAAAGTTGTGTCCACCAATGATTCATAATGTTTATAGTGAGCTGTGTGCTGCTAATGTGAGGGCCTTATTGTCTATTGCTTTAGGTTTGACGTTTAAATCAAAATAAACATCAGTAATTAAGGCGTAACATAGTGGCGGGGGTACTCTAGATCTAGATTTTGTTCATTTGTGACGTGTTGTGTTGGGCAGGGGGTAAATAGTTTGTCCTCAAAGTTAATGTGGGAGGAATGGCAGAAGCCTAAAACAGTCTGAGTTCTTCAGGTTAGACATGGGATGATAAATGACATTGTAAGAGTTACATGCTGAAGCAGAGGTGAGCGATATGCCACAAATGTAATAATAATCATGATTTTCTAGAGCCTCAATTACAAATACAATTACAATTTGTGTGCATTAAATAGAATTTTACCTGTATTTAACTGTATCTGCTTCTTCTGCCAATTCATCCTCCACTGTGATTGGTTGAATCCACCTGTCACTCAGAATAGAGAAACACTGAATCACACTATGACAATTTTATAAAATGACTGAAATAAATAATTCGATTTTTATTGTCATATGCCCAGCCTGATGTAGAGTAGAGTTCTGAAGTGTAAGGGCTACACATTGGCTGGTCTTGTATTATTTAGATCTGTGGGAGAGAAAATAAATAAATACACATTATTTACAATGCAGATGTGCAACTTGTAATCAGTGCTGACTGCTGTGCCAATGCACAGGTCTTGTTTAATGGCGTGAGTATACTGACATTGCTGATGGATGCACACATGAGAGTCAGCGCCATTCGCTTCTACCTCCTCAGCCTTGTTCTATCAGGTACGTTTATTAAAATGTTAATCAACCAATCCCAAAACACTCATCTCAAACACTTCATTGCATGCTACTGATCACCTGTGTTAGTGTCTCATCCTCTGGATTAATTGTTTTCTGTTCCTTTTTCACGTAGGCTCTTAGATATCATGTCATTTTTTATTTTTCATTTGACCTGCATACAAGGGTACGTCTTCTGCCCCCTGCTGGACTCTTGACTTGTTGCTTCTTATTTGTTATGAGTGAATTTTCAAGGTTTGTCTCCTGACTGGTTTGTCTTATTGTATGATTTTATAGTGACGAATTTTAACTCTGCTAACAACTGTAATTTTACTATGTGTGTAGGGTGACATTTTAACATCTGTCCAGTTCTGTCCTGTTCTGGCTATGTGTGGCGTATTTACACGTTGATTAATATACAATTTCCCTGAAATAAATAGATAAATAAAAAATATATATAATAATAAATAATACATATTTATATCTAAAACATTTCCTTTTACAATTTTTTTTATTCACACAAATCAATCTTTAAACCTTGCAAAAAATTATTACGATTCTTACAGGAATTAGTCGTATAGTAGAGCTTTTTCTTTTTTTGCATCTGCATCTTCCAAGAAGGTGCTAAAGCGGTAAATCGGTTAACATGGATGAAACGACATACATTGTAAATATATATGCTCTATTTGGCTCTTGAGCAAGAGAAGAACGTGTATGATTACCAATGAATGGAATAGACACCAATTTCCCCAACAATGAGTCCTCAACCTTAAATGCCCTTCTTCCATTCACTCGCATCTATTCATCAATGCCTGCAAGTCGCCATCCAATCCAGGATATGGGAGTGAAGATAGTGTATCATTTTATTCTTGTCAATTGATCGTAAAATTGCTCACAATTTATATCATCAAGATCTTCAAAAAACTCTTTCTTTATCTTTGTGGAGACACTCAAAACTTTAATTATTACCAGTTCACCACACAAAACACAACTCTCTGCTTTGGAAACATGGGCTGGAACTCTACTAGACTTAAAATAGTAATTTCAAATGCCTGGAGAGAGTGCATTATGGAACTAAACAGTGGACCTTTTTGTCATTCGGAGCAAACTTGATGCAAAAGGACACAAGGAAGATTTAAGAATTAAGGTAGAATTAAAAGATAAATTCTTGAGCCTCTCGGACTACCACTAATTCTTCACTTTCAAACCACATTTGCATGTACTTCATGTCAGCAATGTGGTTAAAATGTCTTTCCCAAAGACACAGCAAAAGTATGGCTTGTCCGAAGCCTTTCAGATTAATGGACTCCTAAGCCAATGTCTCTCCAATCCACTGTGTCCATATTACTTTCCAATATTTTTTTTCATGCCGCATTCTTGAGCTATGATGTTTATTAACTGCTTTTCATAACATCTTTATTGAGCCGCATAGCATAGCACAGTGATGGTTCTGATACATACTGATCTTCCTTATCACACACTCTCTATCTATAAACATCTCTATTTCTCTTTAGTTCAATAAAGTAAAGAAAATAACAACAACAATTGCCTCGATGGGCCACAGGTAGAAGGCAGTTTAAATAAACAATGTTCAAGAGAATTTAGCAAATGAACAACATTCCCTATCCTTCTTGGCAAGGAAAAACTACATAATAAACCTGTGAGAAAAAGTAGAAACCTCAGGGAGAACCACAGTGGAGGAGAGATCCTACTCCCATGGACGGACAGACTGAAAATGGTCCAAGACTGGTACTCATCCATTTGGACTGTGGAGCCAGAACCACTCAGGAGGAGGGAAGGTGGCTCATCTAGTGTAAAGAGAATTCCTCTAGGCAGTTGAGAAGCATCCGGGTCTACAGTTCTGGGAAAAAAACACGTGGAAACATGTGAACAACAATGAACATCTCTTAAATGCCAGCAGAGCTTGTCATTTTTTTTCAGCAAACACTCTGATTTGATTATCTGAGAGCAGCATATTACGTTCTATCACCTTCTTTATACACAGTCTTTATTGACCACAGTCACCAAACAATATGTAGCTTGGGATGAATGTAAATGAAGTGTTCCGCCTTTTCAGAATCTCACAGTCCACAAGGTTCAGGATCCTTCACCTTAGCTAGAAAACTGTATTGAGTGTTTGTTCCTATTTAGCGTCTGTAATTGTGAACAGTCAATGGACCCAGAAGGTAGAGGACATTCACAAGTCACACAACAAATTGTAGACTAAGAGCTCATTTCAATCCATTGTCCCATTCACTTCAATTCAAACAAGTGTGCGGAAGGTTATGAAGTGTTTATTTGTTAAACTAATTGCTGCTGTGATGTCCTTGAGCAAGACTGTTTACCGCCTCGTCAGTGCAAATAAGTGCCATTTTACAAAGTTATCAAAAGCTTGCAGTCAGGTCTTTGCATAGCAGTGTTTTCAATAGCAAAATGTATTTTATGGCTATCAAAATGTTATTCCATCACTCCTTGATAAAATCCAATACACATTATGTTAATTAATGATACATATAGTTGATGGTGACAAAAATGTAAATACTTTTTGACCATTTTTCAAAACAGCGATATCTGTTTTTACCATTGAACTCTTCAGTTTCAATGCGAGGCAAGGAAAGGCAACATTATTTGTAGACATAATCATTATAAATTTGACTTTAAAACAGAAGAAGAGAAGATTGAAAGATTAAAATCCTTTCAGTCACACAGCTGAACAGAACTGTTTTGAGCCTACATTTGAACGGTGTCAGAGTAGAGGTCTGTCTCACATTTTCAGGAAGACTAATCCAGATTTTAGCTGCTTAAAACCAAAACATTGATTGTTTAGTCTTGGCTCTGTGCACCTGCAGGAGGCTCGTCCCTGAGGTCCTCAGAGTGCGAGATGGTTCATATGGCACTAACATGTCAGAGATGTACTTTGGTGTTTGGCCGTGGAGAGACTTGAACACAAGCAGAGCTGCTTTAAAGTCTATTCTCTGAGCCACAGGAAGCCAGTGCAGTGAGCACAGACTAATGTGATTGTACTTCCTGGTTCCAATATGATTACAATAGTCTAACCTACTGGAGACAAATGCATGGATAAGTCTCTCCAAGTCCAGTTTAGACACTATACCTTTGATTTTGGCAATGTTTTTTAGGTGGTAAAAGGCTGTTGATGTTATTGATTTGACGTGGCTGTCAAAGTTCAAGTCTGAGTCCATTATTACCCCCAGATTTCTAACTAGAGGAATTGAGAGAGACTGGGGGTGACTGCTGACGCTTTCTGTTTGTTTCTATGGTCCAAAGACCTAAGTCTTGTCTGAGTTTAGCTGGAGAATGTTGTTTCCATCCACACACTGATATGATGGATGCAGTGACAGAGTGAATCCACTGTTCCATATTCACCTGGTGTCAGTGAGACATTGCTTAGTTATGATAGGATACATTATTGCAGCGTATTAACTGACCTAACGACAGCATGTAGAGATTGAACAGAAGGGATTGAGGATTGATCCTTGAGGTACCCAACAGTTCAAGACTATATGTAGTGCATATACCCTGTGTAGTGTATATGCACTGTGTATACCATTTTTAGTGTCTATACTTAGGTATTGTGATTAAACTGCGTAGATGTGACTTGAAATATCTTTTAACAATAGTGAAATATTGAAATCTTGTGTTTTGTGTTGACTTACAGACATTCTACAGCTGATGACTATACCAGTCACTTTGTATCGATACTACTGGGAGAGTTACCCGTGGCGTCTGGGCCAAACTGTGTGTAAAGTCTACTTTATGGTCCGACAGGTGTACTGCGCCACCACCAGTTGGGTTATCATGACCTTCACCACAGAGCGCTACGCAGCCATTTGCCACACAATGTGGTCTGTCTCAAGTTTAAAGGTGAACTTTGAATCTTTGATGCAGATTTCTCATTTGTCCAAAAGATTATGATCAGAGAATAGTTGGGCAAGGGCCTGCGTGGGAGATTCCCTGTTTTTGTAAGAAATATCCAAAATAGAAATCGACAACAATGAACCTGTTGTATTATTAATTATTTGTGATTAGGTCCACAAACCTGAGATATTAATCACTTGGCTGACAGGGAAACATATTATGCATCTTTTGTATTGTTGCTCTTGAGTACCTTAGGTTAGCCATCACGTTTTGAAACAAAAAAAAGTTTATTATAAACTAAATGAACATTTGTTTCTCTGCTGTTTGTCCCGGCACTTACTGAGTTTATGCAGTCAGTAGATGGCGCCACAGTACATGGTGCCACAATTTATTATTATCTTATTAGCTAAGGAACTGCATGACATGCAATAATCAGGTTAGCAGTTACAGTGATCGTGTTTAGACGGCAGAAATGCTCAGTACATGTCTGAAGGATATTAGGTAAGTGACGTCTAAAATCAGAAAAACGTCATTGATCGAGGAAGTTCAGAAGAGAGTGTTTTTGATGGTTGGAGGGGAGAGGATTTTCTAACCAGCATTCCTCAAAATTGCATGAATTAAGCTAAAATGCAACTCCAGGTATGTTTTTAAAGACAAAACATTAGAACATGGTTAAAACACTTTATAACGATGTTGTGTGAAAAAAAAAAAAAAAAATGTGTTTGCTTAAACCTTTATTCACACAATGCTCCAAACATTCCGACTTGAGTGGCACTGAACGACAGAATTATAGACAGCTGATAAAATGTGTTTTCTTATGCCTATTTTTTGTTTTGAAGCTTTTGGGGGTTTTTTTATACAACATTTTATGACGTTTTTGTTTTCAATTTGTAAATGGATGATTTTTATTTCTGCATTTGTTTAATAAAATAAGGATTTTGAGCAAAAAGACATGGGTCAAGTTTGCCTATGGCCTAAGAGGGATCATCTTATATCACAGAAGTACAAAAGCAGTACATTTGAAATGAATGAAAGCTGTCATGTATTGTTGTTCCACAGAGGTCTCGACTGCCCTGCCTCCTGGTAGTTTGGATCATCTCGCTGGTCTCTGCGATCCCCTTTGCTCTGGTGTATGACGAGGCCCGTGCCTGTATCCTGGACTACACTGCGGCCAAATATGAAGATGCTTTCCATGTTTCCACCATGTGTGAGATGACTGAGCCAGACCCAGCACACATCTATAAGGGGGCTCTCATTCTGAGAGCAGCTTTGTTTTTTCTGGTCAGCACAAACACTGAATGGAGATGATTAATTAAGCTAATACCACGGTCACTGAGAATTGCAATGCCAAAGACAGTGTGTTCATTTCGTAAAACGCACAAGTAGTTAACACTTAAATCACTGCTCTATATCACTGCTCTGTAGCCATCACAGTAGAAACGGGTAAAAAATGCTCAGCTGCTGTGAGTCTAGAATGGAGGGACTAGCTTCCTGTAATATATTTATATATATATATATATATCATATTTAAGGCTCTCCAGATTCACAGGTGAAGCACTTCCGTTTGTGGCTGTGGTATACATAGTTGTTTAAGAGCATTAAACAACTATGCAGTTTAACTAAACTAAGACTCTGCATGGCTCCTTGTTGTTAAATACTCAATCCCTGTGCAGGTCCCACTGGTATCGATTTGTACTCTTTACTTGCTCATCCTACTGTACCTCAAGAAAAACAGTCTTCAAAGAAGAAACATGGGCCTCACACGCCCCAACCCAGAAGAGAGGAGAGATGTCCAGTGCCACCAGAATGGAAAGTTACTGCTGAATGAAAAAAGAGCTCTAAAACTCATGGGTAAGTTAAAAGTGAAAGTGGGATGAACGCGGCAAATTAGAGCACATGATAAGAGTAAGATTGTAATAGCACAGTAACAACATTTTAGAATCCCAAAAGAGATTTAATTCTAGGAAAAAAAAGTTATATAAATATGTTGTCATTTTCTTATATAATTAATAATACAAAAGTTACATTTTCTAAATTAGTGGATATGATAGACGGACTATAACCTAATTTGCTGTGCGTGACAACCACCTCCATTTAAATAAAAGCTGACGTTATCTGACTAAACTTTTATTTGCTGAAGGTGCTGTGGTGGTGGCCTTCTTTGTGTGTAACTTCCCGGACATCGCCTCGTCCCTGATGCAGGTCTATGTGGTTGTGTGGTCTGACACTGTCCACACTATTTACACCATCCTAAAGTCGTACCTGTCTCTGCCTCTGTGGTACATCAATGGAGCTCTGGACCCTCTGCTCTTCTGCATGTCCTCTCACACTTTCCGCAGAGCGTGTTGGAGAACTCTGACACGGCTTCGACCCGACTGTTTCTGGAAATACAACAGCATGTCTTGTTTGAGGCAGAGCAGCACCAGTGAGGAGGGTAGCACATCAGCCAGAGAGAGGATAGAAGCTCACAACGGTCACCCTGCAAACCAGACTCCTCCAAATCCGAGACACAAACCCAGTGAGACTTGGCCAAAGTTAGTGCATACTGACAATGAGATTCCCCTCACAGATTCAGCTCATTGTATTACTAACACTCACGAAACACCTCTGAAATTAAGCCAAATTATAATATACACAGAATACTGAATATTGTACATTACATTTTTGTTATTGTCTTGAAAATTGAATTGCTGAGTTTCTGATGACACAACATTCTGTTGGCTAATCCTATTTGATAAAGATAGAGTGAAAAAAGTTAGTTATAATGCAGATTTTGTGAGTTCTGGGGTTGAGTCACTAATAAAAATAATCCGTTTCAACATTTGTGAATTACATTTTTGGATACGTCAATGCAAAGTACAATGTAGTCAAAAGGAAAATGTGGCTCTTGCCCCCCATCTGAAAGTATTACATCATCACATTCTAGAGAGCCACCATTAGATTGTATTCACTTTCTAAAATGTGATGATGTCATAATCTCAGAAGATGGGCCAGTTCAACTCTTAGGGAGATGAATTGTTTTTGAATGAAATCTCCAAAATCCACAAATGCTGAACCTTCTTATTTGTTTGGGATTGGCGCCAAAAACTTGTCATATTAATCTTACGGCTTAAAGTCTTAAGATTGGCACCACTTGACAGGGCTATTGTGAAAAAAGATTTTTACTTTTGTTTATTTATGTTGAGATATTAACCACAAACCAGATCAACAAATCTGCAATCTAACATTTCATTCTACCATACAATTTGACCTGTCCTCCAGCTCAGTTTTATAACTATAGGGTTTCTAGAATGTGATGTCACTTGAACACATCCGTGACTATAAATATCCAGTATTTCATGTGGAGTGGTGTTAAAAGTCCTGTTTTCTGCATTTTCTTTCCTTTACATTGGTGGCTATGCTAATAAATGTTTCACAATCAAACAAGAATTAGATTAGGTTTAGGAACCACCTTTGGTGAGGTTAGTGCTTGCTGAATATTTAATTTTTTATTTTGTTTATTAATTATGAATTGCTATGGCAACAATGTTTGCCATGAATGATTTTCATCATTCATCCATCAGCTTGTAATTGAAAGCACATAGATTATTGTTATTGTTATTCAAGGACTGACTCTATACCTCTGCTCTGAAAGCCACACTCAAATAGTAGATTGGGTTTGGTCATACCGTGTTTATAATAAAAGATAATGGCTTTACTGATGGAGCTATTCAGGAGAGAATATGAACATTTCAGGGATAATGTGGCACATTATATATATATATGGCACTATTATATTTTATGATCAAACACATACAAAGAGTATATACCATTTTATATGATGTTTTTTCTAATTATTACTTTGGTGGGATAGTACCTGTGGTTGATATTTGATTTATATTTAGTTATGTCATGAAAACACAAAATTTCATCCAAAATGCAGGGACAATTTACACACAAGTTTAAATATTAATTTAAGTAGTAATAAATACACAAAAATAATAAGAAAATAAATCTGTTATATTTTTTTATTAGTCAAATAATAACTATTTTGTACACTAGTTTACAAGCTACACTAGCTACTTATTATTTTATTATTTTTATTTATTTATTTAAGGAAAAGGGGGAACAATGCATATTAATGAACATTTACACAAACGTAAATATGCCAGATTATAGCCCAAGGCTAATTTCCATCTGCAGACCCCCTGGCAGGTTAACAGAAAGATAAGAACATACAGTACACTTCAGTTAATCAGAGACAGGAAAACAAGGTTTAGTCATGTTAATACAACCACAAACATTCAACAGAACACGTCGAAGAGTCAGACAACAATTAAGACACATCTGTATTGCACAAGCCCTTCTACTGCGGAGTCCTATTATGCTACTTGTTTACAGTGTGTTTACAGAATCTGTGAAATTATACATTTCACCAAAATTCTCAAAGTGAGAAGACTTCGTAAAGACTAATTAGAAAAAAGACTAATTAGAAAAAAATATATATATAATTATGTTAACTATGTTTTAGTGAAATGTGTAATTTAATATGTCATCATGTGCACAAGAGGATTCCCATTGTATAACTTTCTGTTCCTCTCTGTATTTCCATTACAGTTGTTTACTGTTATGGCCTTGTCTTTGGCACCCTCGTATAGTCCTGTTTTGTTTTTTGTTTGTTTTTCTTGGCTTAGCTCCTGTTGAGTGTGGTCTCCGATCAAGCGCAGCTACAGTTTTCACTGCAGTATAAAGACTGGGCTCATGTCCACACATCACCAGACTGTACTTTGCAAAAGCAAAATCTGTGTCAAAATCTGTGTCATATTGTATAAATGTCTATTGGTTGCCGTTGCCAAGATCTAAAATTATAATTATCTGTTCTGGATTCTGGCGGCTGTGATACTATTGTTAAAATAAATGTTTTTAAAAATGTTATTGAACTTTGAGCTGCTAATTCTCATATCCTTATTGAGCCCAGTGATTTTGTAAATTAATTATGTTGTTGCTTATCATTAACATTCCCTTTGAATAAATACAACATGAATGAGGGCACTGCTGTGATCACCAGGTGCAGCGTTTGAGACCTACAAGGCAATCCCCAGTACTCATTAAAACATTCTTCTTTATTCATCAAACTGAAGTGTACCATCAATTTATTATTCTATTCACCTGATGAATCAGTCCCCATTCCCTTCTTCTTTTGAACAGTTTACTATTTCAGCACAATACAAGATACTGTAACTTTAGCCCAGCTCCTGATATCAGACAGATTGCAACCTTTTTTGTCAGATTTATTATTGGTAGTATTTGCTTGAAATTAGCAGAAATTGACCCAAAAATAAATAATGTGGCTATAAAACAGTTTAAAAAAGAAACAGGAATTACTATTAGGTAAGTGAAAAGTTACATAATTGTTATCACTTTATTTTATATTTGTTATCACAAAGGTCATCACATGTGCTCCGTCTGTAGTCAAAGTGATGACAATCTTGCACTGCTTTGCACTAGCAATTAATACTTGAAAATTAAAGTCCTCAAATGTCTTCTATAAAACAGAAAGCTTGAGTAGGCTTTTTCTGCAATACTAATGTCAGTCAGACAGCCTGTGAGAGTGTTGCCCAGGAAACAACACTTTAGACTAGAAGGTTTTGGATTGTCCAGAATATAACCCTCTGGAAGTGACATGTCACCTGCTTGATTTCATGGAACTAGAAACCATTCTTCTGAACATTCTCCACAGAGACCGATGCTATTCCATGGTATAGCCAAAGGACCAACATTTACATGGAAACAAGCAGGAGGAGGATCCTCCAAACCAAGCATGAATGTATGAATGCATAAATGAATTAATTTATTTTGATTATTGTGTCTTGCAGATACATATGCCCAGCCCTTCATGGGCTTATGAGACACCATTAACAAAATTCCAAAGGCCAGTATTGGTCCGTGAATTGGTTCAACGTGTCCATGTTTAGAAAGCAAATTCTTCTGGTCTCCTCGGCAGCAGCAGCACAACCACGGCAACGGAAGATCCAGGAAGCGCACACCCCTAGACCTCTTTATCTGTCTGTGGTGATGACCCGCAGTAGTCTCCGTGATGATTGTCACCCAGTGGGAACACGTGTACTGTAGCCCGGTCTTGACACTTGGAATTAAGAATGTCTTTGTTTACATATAATAAACCCTTTGTTTAAAGGGTCTATTGTGTAACAGGTTGCATTCATGTGACAACAACAACATTCCGTCAGCCAATAATATTCAATACAGATGGTAGGCAGCTAAAATAAATATCTTTGAAATGCAGATTTTTGTTGTGAAAAGCTCTGAGGTCCAGTCACTAAGAGAAATCTTCAGGTTCATCATTTGTGAATTTTCCTTTGAGATATTTCATGGCACAGTCCAGTGTTAGTAGGAAAAAGTGGCTCTTGCCATATGTTTATGAAATGTGTTGTCTAACCTGTCATAGAGCCTTTAACCCGCCTTGTGCTCAGTGCCTGCATACACTGGAGTATGAATCTCTATGTGTGGATGGATGAGTAGTTCTTTGATGTGGAGCACTTTGAGTGTCCTGAAGGTAGTAAAGAGATATGTGACCAATCGCTATTAACCATTTTAGTTGTGTGCACGCACATATATGTGTGTACAAGTGTGGGTGTGCTTTTGACTGTGTGTAGGTGTGTCAGTCAGGCAGTTTTGGTGTAAGTCCATAACTACAGTAACAAGATGTACCACAGTAGGGCAATAGAAAATCAACCTTATTTCAACAATATTATATTATATTATATTATATTATATTATATTATATTATATTATATTATATTATATTATATTATATTATATTATATTATATTATATTATATTATATTATATTATATTATATTATATTATATTAGTATTATATTATATATAAGTTTATACTTCAAAATAATATTACTCAAGTAAAAGTACAAAGTAGTGGGCCAAGTAGTAAAAATAGCGTAGTAAAAATCTGATTTATAATTTGACGTTAATGTGATTGGAAGACCAAAACATTAAATAATGCACACACACACGTCACAAAAATGAGAAAAACTAAAGTATGTCTGAAGAAGTGGTTCAAGAAACACAAATGTTCAAATCATTTCACAGTCAAACTAAAGCTTTTATCACTTGTAGACTTACTCAAGATAAACCAAAACTTTTACTTAAGTAAGAGTACTGTTACTAACCGAAATATTACTCAAGTAGGAGTAAATTATGCAGGAAAAAACCTACTCCGATTAGTACAATTTCTTCAAAAAGTTACTCAAGTAAATGTAACTGAGTACTACCTCCTCCATGAGTGATCATGTAGTTTCCCTGCAAATGAGGCTTTAGCATTCACGAAATTCCTGTTTTTACCTACCCCCTATACCCGCCCACATCCCTGTACTTAGTTGCAAAAATTGTACAAATTAAGACTGAGTGATACATGTAAGTACTTGTTCAAAAATGTCAATTAGCCACTTTTCATGAATAAAAACATTTAAATGAAATTCTACTATTTCTTGCTATGACACACCATTCTGAAGAGACAGGTCTTATCAGCTTTACAGTTTTAACAGGAAGTCAAGTGGATAAATATTACTAAGCTGTTTTAGGTCAATATTGCTGTTTACAATGAACAAAATGTAAAATGATTTGTATTGGGGAAAAACATAATATGTCTCCTTTAAATTACGGGTGTTTTAAATAAAAATAATTATGCCTACATTCTTATTGTTGAGGTCACCTGACCTTTACCAAAGATCTGGTCTGCAAGTTGGCCTTTTTGCCTGACCTGCTTGTCACCATAGTCTCCATGGTGACATGTTAGTTAATTTTAAAGGGACCGTGTACTGGAGCATTAGTCAAAGAAAATTATATCATTATATCAATGCCTTTGACCAATAATCAGCATGTTCACCGAGTCAATAGTGGAAAGTCCCATCATGCACTCTGTGGTCTGCTAGGGCAGCAATCTGAGCGTGAGGAATGCTATATTACAATTCACATAACAGATTTTCATATATTCTTACCTACATACTAATCAAATTGTAATATGCAAAGGAAAAGTTGACAAAAGACAGTTACTGGAAGAGCGCTGAGTTCTAGAGCACTCTAACGACTCTATCTACAGTTACAAGATGGCCGCCACCTTTGCCTCCACAGTTGTGCACACAGATTTACTAGAGTTTAATGCTGACGCAAAGTATGTATCCTTAGCCAATCAGAGCGAAGAGGCGGGACTGAAAAAGAAACAGCGGAAGATTCAAAACGAAGATGGCGGCCGACAACAATGATAACTTGAACAAACGGTAGAGCTTTTTATACACTTTGTAATTTATTGGAACAATAATCGGCATCTCCATAAAGGTTTTATGCAACGAAATGAATTTGCTTTGGCCTGGTTTTCGCTTTGTGAGAAACGCTACACACATCAACTTGGCTAGCCCTGAAATCTACCTAGCAACTGACTATGCTAACGATCAAAGTTTTGCATCACTTATTTCGCAGAATCATTTAAATGGTTTTAATGTCTTTCTTTTATTAGCTCTTCAAAATACAACGTGTTTAACGTCCAGGAAAAGTCCTTGTCGAGCCAGCCAGTCATCTTCAATCCGGACTTTTTTGTGGAGAGGCTGAGACATGAGCATCCCCAGGCCTTCACAGACCTGGTCCTCAGTAACATCACCCGGCTCATTGACCTGCCTGGGGACGAGTTTTCTCAGCTCAGTGGTGTAGCTGAGCCCAGAGTGCCTACTACTTCTGCTGCTGGTGGCTTCTTGCGCTCCCTCAACTTTCTGAAACGAAAAGGTTTGCCAAGCACTGTCTGAGAGGATTCACACTCATACATACAATCTAAAGAACGACTAACTGTATCTATAAATGCCATGCAGGTATCACGCCTTGTATATACTCATGTGTTTCAGAATTATGAAAAATTCTGACCTTTGCCTTAGGGATTAACAATTTAAAACAAATTATTCTCTTTTAAACTTTTAAGTCCTCAAAATGTTGCTCATAACAGGAAGCTGAAACCCATGTATCAGAATCAGAAATCAGAATCAGAAACGGTTTATTGCCATTGTCAGTGATCAAAATTCACAAACAAACTTGCTTCGGCATAAGGTGCGACATAAAACAATGAATAAAATATAATAAAATATATAAAAGAGGCATGCATAAAATTAAGAATAAAATAGACTAAGATAGACTAAGACTATATACAGAAATGTACAGCTGGCAGACAATCAGACTGAACAATTAATCGCAATCGAATCGCAATCACTATTTGAACTAGACGTTGAAATAGACGTAATTAACAAATCGCAAAGACTACAAAATACTATAATTTCCTCCATTAACAACAAAATATGCTGTCTTATTCTGTGTAAAACTGCTAACCCTGTAGTTTAGATCTGTACAAACATGTTCTAAAAGTGATGCTTTTATTAGTTTGTTACCCTGATGAACCCTGGAGATGGACTGAATAGGAATACTGAATTGGGGTTGTCAAAAGTATCGAAAATATACTATCAAAACAATAGATACTCATTTGATCAAGTATCAAACAAAACACATTAGGACAAAATTTTACTTTTCCTGAACAGTTTTTTAAAAGAAGATTACAAAATAAAGAAACAATTGACTGAAATGGGCCTATTTCAGTCTTTTTGTCAATTCTCCACGGCACGTTTAAAATGTGAACATTGAACCCTATCCTGAATCCTATTATTAAAACATGAGTCTCCCACCTTTTGCCCACAGAGAGGTTCGTTTACAAAACAAAAAATGGCACAGAGCAACTATTTTCCTTTTAACTTCAGCTGCAAGAAACTCAGCCAATATAACAGTAACGGCAGGCCTTAGATAGGGAGCAGAGCCACGGTACTAAAATGGCACGGTATCAATACCATGAGAATGACAGCATTGACAAAGCTCATTTATACGACGGAGTATAAGGGCCATTTGGGGGAAAAAAATAAAAATGCGGACATTACGAGAATAAACTCGTAAAATTTCGACATTAAACTCGTAATTGTATGACTTTTTCTGGATTCGACTTTATTCTCATACATTTACGAGAATAAAGTCGTAATATTACGAGAATAAAGTCGTAATATTACGAGATTAAAAATTGTAATATAACGAGAATAAAGTCGTAATAGTACGAGAAAACCAGTCGTAATAGTACGAGATTAAAAAATGTAATATTACGAGATAAAAAGTCGTCATATTACGAGAATACAGTCGAAAATGTGTATGAAGCCAGTACCTGTGTTATGGAGATATGGAGCATTTTGTGCGGTTATACTTTGAGCTAGGGTTTACGCACGAAGAAATACTGTGTCTTTTAGCACAGCATCACCACATTATCATTAGTTTAAGGACTTTGAAGCGACAATGCAGACGTTTGGGTTTGTTTCGTCGGAAGAACCAAACAGATTTGGAAGAAATAGCTTCTTTTCGTAATATTACGAGATTAAAAGTTAAAAAAAATTTAATCTCGTAATATTACGACTTTATTCTCGTAATATTACGACTTTTAATCTCGTAAATGTATGAGAATAAAGTCGAAGCCAGAAAAAGTCATACAATTACGAGTTTAATGTCGAAATGTTACGAGTTTATTCTCGTAATGTCCGCATTTTTTTTTTTCAGTTGGCCCTTATACTCCGTCGTACATTTATTTTACTGTGTCTGTGGAATAAGCAGCATCAACAGCCTTGAGTTCACAAATAGATATTTTTTGGTAGGTATGGTATTTTTAGGTACAAAATAAATAAAATAGTATAACTACAAGTCTTTCGATCCATATTCCCCTCATTGTAAGGACTTGTTCATGGTAGGCTCCTTGTTTGTTGTGCATTTCTCCAAATCTTACCACAGTGAAGCAGGGCATAACAAGGAGCATGCAGACACTTTTTACAGTTAAAAAGTCTGTTGTTTTTGAAAACTCCATGGTATACCGTCATACCGTGGTATTTTCGGTCACGATTATCATTCCGTGGAAATTTCATACTGTCCCATCCCTGCATGTGATGAAGCTTAATTTGACTTATTCAGCATAATGTATAGAATTCATACTTCCTTTGGGGAGCTACTTGGAACGACATGGAGATCAGAATCAGAATTATTTTTATTCATCTCTAAGGTTAAAATTAAGCTCAAAATATCTGTGCCAAATATCATCTCAGTTTTCAATATAGGACCATTATCCTTTTTCTGATAACTGATATTCCATCCGTAGTAAAGTGTAACAAATGTGTGTGCTCTTTACCACTGGACCCTGTGGGTTAATACCTTAAAAGAATTGACTGCAAAATGAACATCAAAATGCAGAAACTTCACTTTTTCCAGGCACCTCCAAATTAAAATTTTACTAAGCTTTAATTTATAAAGAACTGAGGCTAAGGTATTTGACATTATGGAATCAAAGCATTGTTCTCAACCTGTACAGCGCTCGTTTTGAATTTTAAGAATAACCCGCAAGGCTTTAAAATGTCAAACCACTTAATTTCAAAATTAAGATTTTGGAAAAAAAGAGGATATTTGATCCGTCTTTTAACTGGAAGTGCTTATACCTAGCTGTAAAAAGATTTTAAATAATACCTTATTAATTAATCTTGATTGATTTAATGAACAGACTGAAAAGAAAAGAAAAATAAATCTGTCCAAAAAGACAATTAACTGAAAAAAGGCACTTTGAATGTTTAGAAATCTCAGACGAGCTCACTGATTGACAATGACTTCTGGATAGAAGTCGAAACGTCTCGATCATCAAACAGCATCCGGATGACAAGCCCTGTAACCTTTTCTACAATGTTTAGAAATGCGTGAAAAAGCAGCTGCAGAAAAGAAGGAAGCAGCACATGAAAATACAGAAATAAATCAGAAAAATTTAGACAAGCTTAAAGTCTGTTATGTAAAGCACTTTCTATTGCCTTGTGTACGAATTGTGCTCTATAAATAAACTTGCCTTGCCTTAACTATTACAGTACAAAGTAAATATAATGGCGCAATTTGACACAATATTGTAAAACATTGGTAATAAAAGGCTGTTTCTCACTGTGGCCTTGCCTTCCCTTTGTTCTAAAACTTCAGAAGGCACACAGACCAATAATGTGAGGGGGCGAAATGGATAGAAATCAATGGGTTTGAATCTTGTGAAGAAAAGGCAAGCTGTGGCATAAAAGCAATATACTAATGTACATTGAGAGTCAGACTTTAGTCCTCTCACCAAGAGTCTCTGAGCAGTAAGAAAGAGCAACCTTGTAGACAAACAAAACATCACTCAATATACAGTGGAGAACAGTGGTCCCTTCAAGAAAAAAATAATCTATTCGTCATAGAATTAGAATTTATTTTTATTGAACATTTAAAGAACATACACTAAATATTTGTAGCTTTCTTCAGCAAATTCATGATTTACATGGTTGATTTTTTTTTTTTTTTTTTTCAGAAAAAGGCCTTGTTTTTGGAGCACCTTTAACTGAAGAAGGAATTGCGCAAATCTACCAACTTATTGAATACTTAAGTAAAAGTAAGTTTTGTCATGTTTTCCATGCAGTTCCACACACTGCAAATTTAAACAATGAACTGTGTCCTCAGTGGGGCCATGGTGGTCCATCAGTTAATCACAACAGACTTAGTAATCCAGTCATTGTTTTCTACATTAAACACAGACTCCAAAACAATGTGCTGAGAGGAGAGGTTTTATGAGTTATACACAACGGTACAAACATCAAAATGGAAAAGTGTAAATTTTGTGTTTTTGATGAAAAACTATGAGTCAGGTAAGCAAATAAACATGCTATCTCAATGTCCTCACTTTAACTTAATTCAAACTGAGAAAAAATCTCATCAGACAGATCTTTTGTGATTTAACAACTAATCAATTATTGGAAAAAATTACCTGAGTGATTAGGGTTAGGGTTATAATTGTTAGTTGAAGCCCTAATCACCAGACCGTTTGTATCATGCTTATTGAATTAATTATTTAATACTGTAAAAATGAATTGGAAAAAGTACATAATCATATTCTTCAATCATGTGTTTGACGTGGTTTGGAGCCTGGTGGTGTAATTGTTAAAGAAACAGTGAGTACTTTTAATTCGGTTGGAACAGTGAATTAGCATTAGGTCAGGGCTTATTTTAGGAAGCAATGATGTCATTCTGCTCGAAGTAGACACAGGGAGCAAATGTTCTTGTCAATAATTTATCTAAAAGCACTTTGCTCCTGCTGTATCCCTCTTCCCCATTCACTCTCGCGTTTTGAGCCTGGTGTGCTTCTTTATTCAGCCTTCACCTGCTCACATCCTTTCACCTGGCCCTGTGGCGCTCTTCTGTTGTTTTCCTCTACCCCCTCAGACCTTCATGTGGAGGGTTTGTTCCGTGTACCAGGCCACAGCCTACGCCAGGCAGCCCTCAGAGAGATGCTAAACGCTGGAGCAGAGATTGATCTGGAGACTGGCGACTTCCACCCAAATGACGCTGCTACTCTGCTCAAAGCCTTTCTGGGAGAACTTCCAGAGCCCCTGCTCACTCACAGGCACTATCTCGCTCACCTAAAGATTGGAGGTGCCTCCTACTTGAATAACTGAAATGCATACAATTCAGATCAGGGTATAGTAATAATCGGTTTCTTTTGTTGTCTCATTGGCAGAATTGACCCGATTTGATGAACAGGGGGATAAGACCACCATCCCTGATAAAGAGCGCCAGATAGAGGCGTTTCAGCTGCTCTTCATGCTTTTGCCCCCCGCCAATCGCAGCCTGCTGAAACTACTCCTCGACCTTTTATACCACACAGCCCGCAACCAACATGTGAACAAGATGTCTGCCATAAATCTGGCCACGATGTTTGCACCACACATCATCTGGCCCAAAAATGTAATACGAGTGTTTCAGCACATCCATGTGTGGTCACAAATATTATAATATTTTTGTTGCTGTTTGGTTTGACAGGTTACAGCAAGTGATCTGCAAGGAAACATTGAGAAAATAAATAAAGGGGTGGCATCTCTCATTCGGTACTCACAAAAATTATTCAAGGTGCGTTTTACATCCTTCCGTTTGCATATTTGTCATTACATTCTGCATCATTTATTAACGGGGAAATAGATAAATCATATTTCCTATGTTCTTTGGGCAAGTGGTTTGTTGCTGGGTTACAAAAAAACACAATTTGCATGTGAATACAACAATGCATGTGGTTTGTCTGGTAATCAGCAGGGTTTTGTTCTGTGATGACCGGTTATTTATTTTCCATAATGTCACACTGATGTATATTTATTTACTCTTTGTTAAGGCACCTGTTTATATCAAAGAATACGCCAGATTATACTTCACTGGATCAACTGCACTTAAATCAAATGTAAGTGTTTTTTTTTCTTGTTTTTTTTCATGTGATATCACTGTTCAAATATTTACTAGTTGGAAGAAATGATTGTTGTAAGTTACTATGTTGATAAAACACACTAATGAAACTGACAAACGTTCTCAAAACATTTAGTATCTGACCCAAACTGCATTCTCAAAACCACAACCGTGTGGGAGATTATGCAAAAACACCTTTTTATACCAATAGTGCAAGGAAACTGTATTTATATGTAAAAATGAGGATTAAGCTCTTGATTCACTACAAAATCTTCAGCTTGCTCACCCCATGCCTTCTCTCTCCTGTTCTTCCTTTTAAATCTCTGTGATTTCAAACTCAAGCCATTGTATACAGGGCTCGTTCAAAAATGTGAAATAACATGAAATTTCATCTATCAAAAAGATTACATTAAAGACTCAATATTATTCTGATGGCAACCCTGTAACACTATGGCAACCTCTGCAAAAGAATGGCTTCAGAAAAATGTTTGGACTTCAAGAGAATGCCAAATTGAATTACAATGCTCTACTGTAGTGGTTCTCAATCTTTTTCTATCACAACCCCAAATATAACAATAGTTCACATTCGTGACCCCCAAACATAAAAATAGGCGACACACAAAGTGATAAATTCGCCTTATATCTAATGTTTGATTTTATTTAGAGAATATAGACCTGGAAAAATGACTTTTACAGGCCTACAAATAGGAATCTACATTTACCACTTTTGAAGGGTGTCAAGCCTTGTTTAACACTATTGTATACATTTTTCCCCATCATCTGGGGACCCCTGGAAATCATTTCATGACCCCCATTGGGGACCCGACCCCTAGTTTGAGAACCACTGCTCTACTGAACGTGCGGCTACTTTCATGTTTACGCTGCTGGTTATGGTGCAGCTAGTCTTTGAAAGACTAAGATGCACAGAAATAAGAAACGTTTTCAGAACATTTAGTGACAATGTTGCTATTGTATAGGTGAAAAAGTAACCTTCAATCCTGTGTGGACATGTTTAGGATGACATGACGCTTTGTTCCGGAGCTAAAAATGGTCCTACAGCTGGTGTGTCACTTTCAACCCCAATCAAAAGGCCCGGGCTAGAGGTCAGGGACGTGGAGCATCAGAACTACACACAGTCAGCGCTAAGAGAGCTCTACCAGCAGGTCTACGAGATGCCAGAGTCGGCTAAAAAGAAAAAACTCATCAAACAGGTATTACAAAAGATACACAAATCCAAAAAGCTTCAATGATAATGATATGATAATGTAGTTTTGATGAATAATTGATGTGTTTCAATAGTTTGAGAAGCCATTACTGAGTCCTTCAGAATCAAGGGCCCCTTTCTGTCGGAGACATTGGCGTTCACACTCTTTAGGAGAAAAAATCAAGGTAGTGCAACTGCGCTTAGCTATTCATGCATTTTAGATGAAAAAATTGTCTTTAGACCATTTCTGCTTTCTGGTATAGTCATGTGTTTTTCACATGGCAATGTCCCTCTTTGAGTAAATACATGCACAGATACCGATAATGGTATTAAATATCGGCACCGAGCCGAGAAACATTTGCTAAATTGACTATCAGCTCCAAAATATTGGTTCAGCCAATATACTGTTTAGGCCTATGAAATGATGCTTATGTGTGCTTGTTGGTAAAGAACATCTCATACAATTTTGAGCTTTTATTCAAACAGAGCTGTTCTGTAGTTAACTGAACGATAAAGGGCAGTTACACAACCCATTTGGAGCAGTTTTGTCATACGTTACTTTTGTTTTAAGAAAGTGTATGTTTTTTTTTGTCTCTGCAGTGGTATCAGCAGATAAAAGCTGGTGCATCCCTAATAATAATCGAATCTAAAAGTGCAATATACAATCCAACTACTATTACAAAATGCTACGCCACTTAACTTCAGGAAACAAATTATGCATTTTCTAAATGTTTTGTAAACAGAGGAAGGTGTTGGGAAGCCAGATACTAATCAACAAAGAAAATGGCAGATTAAAAAGTCCCCTGAGCATGACTGGTGAATCCCCCAAAGCTATAAATGAGACGGATTAAGATGTAAGTATATCTGGATCATCTATTTCTTATTCAGTCTAATATAAATGATATGAACACTGAAATAGGTTTAATTTGATCCTATGTTGATGTGTTGTGTTAATCCTGTTTGTGTGTTTTGTGTTCTTAGTCACGCACAAGTGGCAAAAGGAGCGATGATAACAAGCCAAAGCTGATCTCCTCTTAATTTTCTGGGTTTTCAAAGGATTTCTTCAGGTGTTTTGACAAGAACTAGACTCTTCCATTTCTTCTTGGGCTTACCTACAAAGCTTGTGAAATCTGTCATTGTTATGACGGATCTTCCATTGGGTTATAAAACCCCAAAAGTATGAAAAAAATATTTATTCATCAGGTCATTGTAAGATGTTCATACTGTGTTTTCCCACCATTGTGAAGGTTACTTGAAAGTCACTTTTTGTTTGTAGCAATGGCCCCATATGCAAAACATTTTAATTTATATTATTTAAAATCAAATGCCAAAGTAGTTGAAAACAGACCCTTTATTGCATTCATACGTTTGGTGCAATTGATAAATCTTAAACGTGCCTTAAAATGATTAATTTCAAGTAACTTTAGATTTTGTGTGTTTGGCAGAAGCAGTAGGGTGGTAAACACCATGCTACTCAGCTGTTTGGGATGAATGCTTTGAGTTTTATTCTGTGAAGTTATTAACTACTGTTTTTATTGTCTTTTGTGTTTGTCTTTTACAACATTTTCACAATGTGATTTCTATGCATCATTGTACAGTTTTCATTAATTTGTTACCCTTTTTGTGCAATGCAACATGTACATTTTTTTTAATGCTCTCTATATTTTGTTTTCAGTCTTGTTCAAGACCAATGAAAATTTGTTATCACTTTGCTGAGGTTCTAAACAAGATCCCTTGCTGACCACTGAACTGACAGTTTGTTTCATTCTGTTACTATATTATTTTCAACAATGAGCCTAGTCTTTTCAGAAACTGTAAACTAACCATTAATCCTACAGCGCAATACAACCTACAACAACCATTAAAACCCATCAAGTGACCAGCTGCTCTCTGTCTGCCTTTGTAATTCATGCTAAGACACATACGGTGTCTTACCAGGGTTGTTAAGACCACCAGGTGGCAGTATTTTACTACAAATATTCTGCATTTTAGGGACCATATAGTCAACAATCTGCTTTAGTCAACAACAAATCCCAGGAGGAAATGTGTGTGTGTGTATATATATATATATATATATATATATATATATATATATATATATATATATATATAAAAAACACAAATATAACAAATGTTTTATGTACATGTTGAAAGCAATTTAGTGAAATGTGCTGAATGTTGCTGAAAACCCATTTAATTTCCCTGCATGTTGCATTGGGGGCGAGGGAGTCCACAATAGTAGGAATGTCTCTGTATGTCATTATGGTGTCCGTGTTGATGCACGTTAGGGATTGTAAGTATATGTTGTAAACATCTGTTTGAATGGCCCTGCCTTTTCTCTTGCTCTGTAAATACACATCAGACAGACTATTTCCATCATAGGGCTGCTATTGTTTCACACAAGAATTCCTGGGGCGTTTTATTTAGAATTCCTGGTCCAAAGCATGATGACTGAAAAATGACTCAGGCAAACTTTAATCAACAGTAGATTATCTAGGGAGCACACAAACCACCAAGAAAAATTCATGTTTTTTCAATTTCTTTTGGAATCAACATCAAGACATTACTTCCCGGCACATTGTAATACCTCATTGTAAAGCTGATTAAACATGTCCTCCCACTGGAAACGTGAATAATTCCTGTTTGTGTGCATTCTTATTAGGACTGCGAGTGGAGGGATATTGCCGCCCACCCCCCATTACCACTAAAGACCACTGTCTCCTCTTTAATTAGCCATTCACATGAGAAAGATCTATGCAGTGATGACACTTTTACTGGTGCAGATGGGGCCCTGCATCGGCATATGTGTATTTACAACTCATCAGACTCAATATGTATCTTTGAAATATATAAACTTTTAACTAAAATGATAAAACATATGAACCTAAAACAAGGTAATTAGCTATGTAGACATGTACATTTTAAAGTAGGTTCATTCATTCATACTGAAGCAGGCCTGCAAGGGCACACTTAAACAGCTTTCCTCAACCAAAGTGCAGTTCTGGTCTCCAATTCCTCTAACCTCAAACCAGTGTGAAATATCTCATTACACTGTGAATAGCCTCATATGTACACTGTTTTACAAACTGACATCCTCTTCAAAGTAAAATATACACCGCATTCCTTTGACCTGAATGAGGACCAGGCGTCTATCCGATACTTTAATTTTCCCTCTGCAACTCTGTCCATTCGTGTTTGCATTTCTAACATACTGATTTAACAAACTCATTTTTTTCAGTCCACAAAGCTTTTTTTTTTACAGAAATATATATTAGCCTGATTCTAAATACAGTGTAGTCTATTGTTCTCCAGACTTTCTCTGTGTGTGGCCCAGCAGGATCCACATCTTAAAAGCTATAATTACAGATTATTTATTCCGCCTTTGTGTCTCTATAGACTAAGGTGTTGATTCCTTGCTTCCCGAGCGGATTTTCCTTCGTTACACATACACAGACGCTCACATTCAATTCTCTCATGGTCTCTTTACCAGCATCTCCCATTAGGTAGAGGTTACACTGTGTCATACATAGCGCCTCTTCTCAATGGAGGCGGACAAACCTGAGCTAAAAGGTTCACTTAAAAAAAAAAAGAAGGGAAGAGTAGATTTGGGATTATATGAATAGACTGGAAGAAAAGCGAGAGGGGGTGAACCAGAATGAGTTCAGGCAGGGTATTGGGTGTGGGGGGTATGTGTGAAGGGGAGGGATAGGGGTGGAGTCGGGCCAGTGGGGGGGCCTTGCTATTTGTAGATCCTTGTGATGGATGACTGGTGTGTGTGTGTGTGTGTGTGTGTGTGTGAGAGAGTGAGAGAGAGAGAGAGAGAGGGAGAGGAAGAGCTTTTTTCTTCCTCCTCCTTGCTTCTCCTGCCCTATTCCCTCTCTCCTCATACGCGCAGAGCAAAGCAGAGCAGAGCGCCGGGGTAGGGAGGTGCACACGCCACAGCACTGCAACTCTGCCAAGACAAGAGACAGGAGAGGAGTTTGAGCGCAAAAGACAAAGAAAGCACACTGGTAAATAGTAGTGGATATCGCCAAAACTGGGAGAAGATAAAAGGATTTGCCCTGAAAGCCTTTAGTCAATTTGGACACAGAATAAAGAGGATTTACCCAAAGAGAAGAAGTGATAGAGGTGATCATGCAGGTGAAAGGTTACGGGACAGGGGTACAAGGTGCTCCCCTCTGGAAGTGCCTCTGCTTTCTGCTCCTGGTGCTGTTCCTGGACAAAGCCAGAGCCTGTCCAGCCCTCTGTACCTGCAGCGGGACCACAGTGGACTGTCACGGCCTCGGACTGAAGACCATGCCGCGGAATATCCCTCGTAACACTGAACGCCTGTGAGTACCACTCCTCCCACGTGTGATAACTCTGCAGGTTGAGCTCGGAGCGGCGCACATGACTTTGGAAGAACAATAGCCTCCTGTAAAAGCAATAGTAGAAGTGTCAGTCAGGGATTAAGCAAAAGCATTCCTCTGTTTAGAAAAGTAGAGCAGGAGCAGATGTGCCAACAATGTCCATAATCTAGTTACCTGCAGTTTTTTCCCCTAAGAATTCAGAAGTCTGTCATTAAAAAGATTGCAAAGTTTGACTCAAAGTTTACATTGTAATTCATTCTAAAATGGAACCAGATTTTCTGCCTGGACAGTGGGCTGCATAGCTTTACTTATGTTTGTAGAGACATTACCACACTCATGATAACTGTGAAAGCCTGTACTTACTTCAGCTCCTCAACCCTCACTCCACAAATTGTTTAATCATGTAGAAAATGAGACAAATCTGCCACTTAAAAATCCAACAATGAAGATTGTAAGTTCGAAATGAGAAATCTATTTGCCAGTTTTCAGAATAAAGCTTCTATTTTATTCTTTAATTATTCACCAGAAAATCAGAAATGTGAGGAAGAGTGCGAGGGGAAATTGTTCTATTTCAGCTTTTAGAATCAGTCTTGAATAAAACATGCAGTGGGAACAGAGCAGAGAACGCCTGTGTCAGAGGCAGCAGTGGCATTGTGGAGCTGCATATTTGATGATTTTTATTTAAATTTCTAAGAACAACGTTTTTGTCATGCTCCTATTTGCTGGTCACGTGGGCATATTTTAGGTGGGAGGAAACATGGTCATTTTGAGGTTTACCTTTTACATGAATGGCTGTTTATACTTGAAATACTGAAAGCCTCTAGTCAAATGCAGATTGCGTTTAAAAGAAGTTTACGCATTCATGGTTCAACTACAGAAATCTTATCATTCAGCATCTCCTAAGTTTCCACACTTTAAGAAATAGTAAAAAAGCATGTGTGAGGAGTGTGTATTTTGAAGCTGTGTGTGTAGGTCACTCAGAACATCTAGTGAACAATAACCCCTTCTGGAGACCAGTAGTCTGCTACAGCGATTTATCAAGATGCCTGGGCTGGCCAGTGTGGCTCACCTTGCCCCACACACAGGTCCCACGAGCATAGCTAGATTTATGTGTATCATTTCAGAAAATTGCATATTTATGTGGATGGAATAGTGTAACCTTCTGGGGAAACAGATGAGTACTAGGTCTGGTCAGGACTTTTAGAATTGGTTCCAGAGGTTGAAAACCCTTTACAAAAGGTGCAAGAGTTATTTTGCAAAAGCAGAAGATGTGTATTGAAGAGAGGCAGCTCCTGGGTCTACAGTCATGCCGAATTGTCACAGTGTTTGTTTGCACTAATGTATACAAAGTGATGGCTGTGGGAGAGCAGAGCAGGCGGGCGGCTGCAGTGTGTGCTTTGGGGTTGGGTGTGTGGAGGGTGTTGAGACAGACAGCACAATCCCATTTACACTTGTCAGTGTGGCTTTGGATCAGGTCTGACCCTGTGCTCCTCAGACACAGCCTGTAATGAGACTGTTCTCCACGTGTTAAATCACACCCCACTGTACGCACCACTGACCACTCCATCCTCTACTGCCTTTGTTTGAAGGTTGTGCTAAAGACATCATGCCAATTCTCTGTAATCGCAATATGTGAAATGAGAACTTGATAAGTTCTTGCAGCTTGCTATAAGTGTGTAGTGTGGTTAATAAAAAAGGGTTCTTAGTAGATGGGAGTGCATGATCAGAAAATGCCAGAGGCATTCGCTACAAATATAAAGTGAAACGAAACTGGGAATTTCTGGCACTGGTTCCAAAACCACTAATGAAGACATTAAATGTACGTTATTTATTATGGAAACATTTTTTATCACTTTGACATATTATGTGTTGAAATCCTTTGTGAAGCTACAGTTGTTGGAATGAAGATTATTCAGGGAATGTTCATGTTGAAGGATTGTGAAACTATAGGCTTGAGGCAGTCAATTTAGTGTAGGTTCCGTCTATTGTCTTTTACATTTTCTCAATCTTTTTTTTTTTAATTCAGGCTGCACATTACCTATGTCTTTTAAGTCATCTTTATTTTTGGCATTCATGTTTCATGAACATAGCCTAATGCTTGTCACAGAAAAGAGTGGTGATAGGCTGCCGAGCATCAAAGACACTTATTCTGAGTGTAAACCCAGCTCCTACTACTCCTCATGCCTTTAGGGAATCCAGATATCAGCCAATCAAGAGCAAAGAAAGACACTGACTGAATCCCAGTACAGTCGTCTCCCTGCTGGTAATATGCTAATCTGAATGAAGTGGTGCGTGTGAGAGTGCATGCAAGATAGCTCTACATGGCTGTACGTCAGTGGACCATGAAAATCAAATTTGAAGAATCCACCTCACCTCTAGGTTCATTTTTTTCTGGGAAAACCAAGAAAAACCTCAACCTAAAAGCGGGGTGTACCACAGCACACTCACTTCTGAAAAACTATGGCTTAATTATCTAGATTTCATGCTTGTCAAAATCATCTAATAATTTTTTTTTTCCAGATGCAAAACCTGTGTTTATTCTGTATAAACTTTTATTAGATAAAATCTGTATATGTAGTGTTATGTTTTGCAAAATACAATATTATCATCAAGTGTTCATGTGTTACAGACAAAAGTGGAGTAAGTACAGAACAGAGCACACATTCAGCGCACATGACACACTTCACAAAGCACACATTCATATAGACTTAAATGCACTTGAAACCACAACATATTCTGTGCGTCTGTCTTTGAATAAACTCCAGATACAGTGAGTAGAGAGCCCGAAAGAGCCTTCTGTTTCTGTTTGTTCTTTTATGGCCAACTCACACTAAAGATAAGCATAATTGATTTATATGGGCCTGCATTGGAGTATCACAAGTTACAAGCTTGATAAAACTAAAGAGCCATTGCATAATTTGAATAGAGAATAATCTGAGTTGAAATTAAGGCTGTATCTCCATTCTCCATAATATGTACCTCTCCTTTCGTATTCTAGCTTTTGATGGCTGACTACTGAAGCATAACAGTCCAGTCTCACTATAATCTACTGTTCTGGGCCTTACCTGTTCTTCTGAGAGCCACACATCAATAAAGAGTGTGTTACTTACATTGTCACTGGTGGTCCGCCTCCACTCTCCTCTGGCCCGTCTGTTTTAAACCCCTTGCCTCGTGAATTTAGTGAAGCACAGTCATTCCTAGAAAAATGCTCTGCAGGTTTAATCTCCCACCAACATCATTTAACTTTTCACTGATAGAAAGAAGTGCACAGAACACCATGAATGTCTTTTTCTTATCTTTGTCACTTTACCTTGTATTGAATCTTCTTCTTCTGCTGGTGGTGGCTGCTGCTGATTTGTTCATAAAATGTCCTGACACTTTTGTGATTAATCAGGCTCTGGTCGCCAGCTTGATTGCGCACAGTGAGAAGCGTGATGCACAGTGCGTTTTATCTGGTATCAGCTGGTCTCCGCCTTCCCTGTCGCGCAAAAGCTGTTCAGGACAAACGGTCATGCAGGGCACACTGTTGCATTATGGGTCCACCTAGTCAGCCAACAGTTAATAATCCACGTTTTCATACGATTTTTTATTTTGTCATGTGTTTCGTCGAATCTTTTAACAGTAAACCATGCATGAGTTCCGGTTGTTGCGGCGACACTTATTACGCACACTGATCACTCCGGTTAGACGCACACGCAGTTCAGTTGCAATGTCTCGAATTATGCCAAAGATGTCCGACAAATTGTTAGAAAAAAAAATAAAAAAAAATTAGTTGATAAAACAAAAGTTGTGAGCTCAAAATTATAGCGACAACTCCATGAATCTTGGCGCACATACGCGTAATTGTGCGCTAAAGAGCTTCTGGGCTAACTGGGAAAAGGTAGGCTAATTATGTTTTCTGTGTGCTGTTGTCTGATTCTCTAGAAACCCCAAAATTCTTAGTCAACATGTAACACAAAATACAGAGAAAGCAGTGTTGCCGTTTGTTTTTCAGAAGCATGCACAAGAAATATTGCACAGAAGGCTGAATCAGTAATATGGCCTACTTTTTGAACGTGGGATGACATTTTTTATTGTTTCTATTTTCAAAATAAAACCTTATATCTTTAGAGGAAAATCTACTAACTATGTAATTTAGTCTATGACAGGTCTGTTTTTTTTTTTTTTTTTTTGTTATGTTCATCCAGAAGTTACATTTAGCCCACATAATAACAGTGGACAATTTTCCTGCCAATAAATATTAGCCTAAAAGGGGACACGTTATGCTAAATCATCTTAAATGAGCTTTTAACCTTGTTACAACAGTGTTCCCTCATCATTAGTTTACTCAGAGCTGTATTTTGATTGAGTAATCTTGTTTTATCCAGCAACTCAGGCTTTAGCACTCGGAAAATTCCTGTTTTCACCTACCCCCTATCCCCGCCCACAACCCTGTACTTATTTGCGAATATTTGAAAAGCGAAGACTCTGAGTGATATATGTAAGGCTCAAAAATGTCACGCAGCCAGTTTACAAAAAAAAGTAAATTCTTGCTGAGGTCAAATGCCACATCAGTTTTGCAGTTTTGAACAGGAAGTCACTGGTCTTGTTTTTATAACTAAGCCAACTTATATCAATATTAAGGTTTACAGTGAACAAAATATTAAATAATGATATGATATATATATTATAACACTAAGAACCAGAAAAAATTTGTCTCCTTTAACCCCAACAGGTTGCCCTCACGTGACATCACAACCTTCAAGAGATCAGGTTTGAATTGGTGGACTTTTCTTTCAGATTGCAGGTTTGTTGACCTGGTTGATGATTTGTATCTCTAATTACTGGACCTATCCACATGATACAAACCAGCACAAAGTTAACATCTTCTATATCAGTATAAATAAACAGGACTGAAATTATGTTTTCACAATATTTTCCGAAAGTGGTGCCATTACTATTCATAAACCCAAAGATGCTGATATCATAATTTTATCCTGTATGGGAAATAACCAAGCATATGATTCAAATGTTGAGCTTTATAATTATTTGTCATATTTTATGGTTTCAAGTCCTTTTAACTGACAACAATGACTTCTTTGGGGTTGAATAACACATTTTTAAAAATCCATCGTGTTTATTTGTACTGACACAGGAGGCATTGAACTTGCAGAGATATTAATCAGGTCAACAAATCTGCAATATGACATTTAAACAGTAAATTCTACCACAGAATTCAGACATGTATCCAGTTCTGTGAGTTTTGATCTGAATTTATGTAATGAGCGAAACATGTTTATTAATCAACGCTGCAGCAGTTTATTCTACGTAATTTAGAAAAGGCTGGTATCATGATAGATTGAATATCCTTGGCCCCTTAAAGGCCTATCCTCTGTTAAAAAAAATTCAGGTCCTTCCTTAGCAGAGAGAGTCCTCGCAGCTGGCAGACTTTAACATAATGGCTTTTTCAGCATTGTAACTGCGCCTTGAATATGTGAATTATAAAGAGATTGAGGTAGGTTTTTTCACTAGGAAGTATACTCTAGGCATCAATCGAGGGAGCAAAAAGGATGGCGCAGGATTAGATAGTGATGTGATAAATCCACTCGCTCTGCAGGAAGTATGTCAGTGCTGGGAACCCTTGCAGAGTTTCCACAAGACTGAACGCATTGGACTAAAACAGTTGGAGGTGGAAATCCTTCTCAGAAAAAAATGAGAGCAGTACCTCATAATTTTCAGTCTGCTCTGCTACACTACAATGTTGAAAAAAAGGTAAAGAAAATTGAGTTAAACAAAACATCTGTACAAAAACGAATATGGAAAAAATGACCCAGTCTTTGCTGTCGTGCCAAGCCATTACATAGCTTGCTTTGATTGTAAAACAAAGAAATGCCAGTGATATTTAGTGTAATAAATAACAGATTTTACCAAAAGGTGCCCACAGCATGCTTACATAAAAGAGCATAATTTAGATTCAAACACAGAAACCCCCCAATTTACTTTAAGCTCTGACACAAAACTGCTTAAATCTCTGCTTTCTCAAACAATACTATTACATATTGTCCGCATGTTGCTGCTTTATGTCTTGACTTGTCACGATAACTACTATATCAACTTATTGTTCAGTATATGAAAGCTGAAACGAAATTTTTGGGTCCTCATATTTATCGTATATATTTATTCTTTGCATTTGTTGGGGACACATCCTTATTTTTTTGTAATATGATGAGATTTGAACTATAGATTGTCAAAGTAAGTAACTTCTTGTTCTGGATTGTAAATAACCTCTTGTGTTTTATTGTGATATTATTTGTTGGTTCATGTTTTCTTTACAATACGGTTTGCTGAAAAGAGTTTGATTATTCTACTTTAGAGATATTGTGTCAGTGGCATAATAAGCTTTCAATATATCCATTATTGTTACATTTGTAGAAATATATTGTAGAAAAATATGTATTGTACTTAAATTTGTAGAGATATATTGTACAAAATACAGGCTTTTTATTGCCTATGAATATAAATAGCTGTTGATTACATTGTACAGTAAGTTTGCACACCTTTCATTGCAGTAAAATGTAATGAAACATGTACAGTATATTTAACACTCTCAATGTTAAAAGTCCCATATTTTGCTACATTTCCTGTTTCATAGTCTACACTAAAGTCATTTATGATGATATTTTGTGTTGCAACCTTGCACCCTCAAATGATTAAAGCTACTAAATGCACGGATGAAAGAACTAATCACTTGGGGGATTGTTTTGAGGTATAATAAGTAGCACTAATAAAATTTTAAAAGTGCATGAAAGTCGATTTAGCATAATATGACTTTTAACTGAGGTTCATATTGATTGTTGACACATTAGACATTAGTCATCGTTGTGGCATCCTTCCCATGGCATGTTAAAGCAAGTGCTCATTTTTACTGGAGTAATGTGGGGTTTTCTTGTGTTCAGTCTGAGTCATTCTTGTGTTTTCCCTCCTCATTTGAGTGTCACGATGCCCCTCCTGAAGATAAGAACTCGCAGTATATGTTAAACGAAGCACCTTTAATGAGCGCCACATGTGCTTTTATACATCAGAGCTAACAAAGCCTAGTGTGTTTTTTTTATATTTTGGTTTGGCCTGTCCATGCACCTGTGTACACACTCACAGCAGCTGCCTTTAATGACTGCTCTCCCTTGCATTGCATAGTGCTACAGTCCCCAGAGCAGTTATTAGACGAGAAAGGAAGAGAGTGACTTTGTTAAGCTATGTGCAGGGTGGGGGTCAGAATAGGGCGCTCCCTCTGTTTTCAAATAGTAAAGAAATAAGTGACGTATACATCTTTGACTTTGGTTGACATTTTGCAGCTTAAATAGTTTTCTAAATGGCCTCTTTAGACAATACTGTGAGCCCACCGAGGAGCCAGCTTCTGTTATCCTCCACACTTAGCTTCATGGCCTTTTGGATCTACTTAAATCCCTCATGTTGACTCTGCTCTTCCAGATTGTCTGAGATCAGCTTCAGGCACCAGGCACTTAGTGTGTTGTTTTGGTCAGATGGGATATTTTATTGCTCCCATTTGAGTTACTTTCCGTAGTCTTAAATAGGGATGTCAGGAGTGTATTCAGTTAATTGATTGCATGAACACAAACTATTTTAGAAGCCAAATAAAGTAATTTCAATTTATTCTCCAAAATATACACCTGAATTTATAGTACTTCTTATGGAGCAGTTTATATCACAATAACTTTTGCATTCAAAACGTTTGCTGGTCAGTAATGGAACAGTAATGTATTACAACGAAAGAAAAGTAAGGATTTCACTTTTGTTGTGTTAATTGTCAATAATAGTGAATAATCAGTGTACCATGATGTTTCTACTCACCATAATCACAACACTAAAATGTTATATTGTGACATCTCTAGTCTTAAGTAGAAACAGTATATTTTTTCTAGTCTCAGCCATGTGCAGGTTTCTTGTTACTCTTATTCTTATTCTTATTCTTACTCGAGATGTGCGATGTGCCCAGGTATCCATGGATGATCTTTGTGACTTTCTGCTCTTTTAGTCATGAATCTGAATAGCTCCACAGGGAGAACGCTAATGAAATATTAATTCTCATGTCATGTATTTCTTTACAGGGAGCTGAATGGGAATAATCTCACTCGCATCACTAAGACTGACTTTGCCGGGCTGAAGTACCTCAGAGTTCTGTAAGTAACTTTGTTCTGACATTATCTGCTCATTTATGCATAATAGTGCCAACTTTATTAGATTTTTACTAATATTGGCTTTGCTGAATTGGGATGCCTAGGAGTGCTACTCAAAAGTACATTAAGCCACCAGTGCATGTCCATGTAATATCATGTAATCATCTTTTTCTAGCCCTGCATTGTTTGAGTGGTGCTTATTGTCTCTTAGACGCTGACTCACACCCACTCTCTGTTCAGGAGCGCCGCTCTTAATAAGCCCTTCGCACAGTTAACACGTTCAGGTGAAGTCATTGACTCCCTCTGCGCTGAAATTAAACCACACTTATGACTCTGGGTTGTAAAGTAGTTGTAAAAGTGTCTATTTATGTTGTGAGCGCACTTACAAGTTGTGCCATAGGTGTTAAAAACACTGCCGAAGGGGAAGCTATGTAGACCTGAACATGTTTTAAAAGTAACCTGAGCTGCACATAATTCCTACTGCCTTGCAAAGCCTATTTTCAAGTCTTCTTGCTATTTCCCCACCCCCTGTGCTCCTAGTCTAAACCCTCCTCTACATCTTTGTTCAGACCTAGAAAGGTTTAACAGACCCTCATGTCACCAGGTTGTCATTAACCTTGAGACAAAAATTCAACATGAACACGTTCACATGAGAAATTTTAAACATTAATGAATGCTTTACATTACAAAAAGATGTTTGGGTTAATGAATCTGTCTACTGGACCAAAACATAGCTACACAACCTTTGATCCTGACGACCTCTGGGCTACACTCAAAAGGCTGGAGGACCCAAGTTTATCTTTACAAGCAGCTGTTATGTACCTCTTTAAAGCAAGCACAGCTGATTGCCTGTCAGTGTGATGGAGAGATACATGAAACTGTGGAACTTAAAAAAGAAGTGGAAGGAAAAAACATAGCCTCGATATTTAATAAAACAAAATGTTTCCTTTGGTATTTTTATTTCTATATAAATTCATGAGTACAGAGTTTGAAGTGAAGTGCCCTTTGTTTATAGAGTGTGAACTGTGATTAGCATTTATATTTGATAGAGAACAATCTCAGCTGGCTGACTTTCATTGCTTTACCTCACAGGAGACAAGGAACACATAGAACAGTTGTATATGGGCTGAAGAAAACTCTTGTTGCTTTCGACATCTTGTGGACTTTTTCCCTTTCCTTCCTTACCATCTAAAACTGTCCAAACTTTTTACTTTTTCTTAGCTTTGGCAATAGAAAGAAGGAAAACTCTGTTTATTTATTTAAATAATAGCTTTGATGCACTGCCTGTTATTAATTTCCAACTCAGCGATTTTACAGACGCAGACTACTTTACCTGTGATCCCTAACGCCTCGTCCTGTCGCTGCACTGGACCACACCAGAGCACTGGCCCACTCTGTCTGGTTCCTTTGGAAAACTTTCCTGGCTGTTACTCTGCGTCCTTAGGCCAAGATTCCACAGTGTGCCCCAGTCCCCAGCCGTGCCCTCTGAATGTAACTGAGTCTGAGTGAGGTGCTGCGCTGTGAGAAGACCTACGTCTGCTCACCTTTATTTTGTGCTGACTTAACTGCTGACTTGTTAAACGTGTGTCTCAAACTGGTATTAAGATTGTCTATTTTTCTGCAGGCAGCTGATGGAGAATCAGATTACTGTGGTTGAACGAGGGGCTTTTGATGATATGAAAGAACTGGAAAGACTGTGAGTACCACCCAAAGTCACTAACCTTTTCTGACCTTCACTGAAAAAGACCTCAACATTTCCTTTATTATTTATATAACTAAGTGTACCAGAGGACATTATTATGGGGCACTTTCCTGTCATTCCATTGTGGTTACAGAGCTGAGAGGGCACAGCTTGGACTGAAGTATCTTTTATTAACTCTGCCTGCAGTATGTGGGTTATGCAGGCTTAGATCTGGCCTCACCACAGACCCCAGCTCATCTGGACAGCACCAGGACTCCTCGTGGCTTGTAAAGCCACTGGGAAAGCACATAGACAAACACAGTCAACCACACCTCATTAGCAAATCAATAGCTCAAGCCACATGGAAAGCTGCATTGCACATGACATTATGAACACATGCCGTCATGCATACAAAGTGGTAAACGTATCAAAGAGTTTCCCTCATCTGAAACCCACATTAACAATGGACTGAAGACTGTATACTTTTCACCTTCTCTCCTCCTACTGATCGTAGACATTGGGCAGAAACCTGTCCGCGCCAGACCAAAGTGGAAATTAAGAAGCTTGGTTCAGTAAAGTTAAAAGCCACTAAGCCACAGCAGGTAGAGTTGAGTGTGAGCAGTGCAGCGGTGCACCATTAGTGCTCATTATGCTTAAGCTCCACCTCTGCTGGCCCACAGCTAGGAGCAGAGCATACAGTGGGTGGCACTGGTCCCAACATCTGTCTGAGTGTGTCTGAAGGCAGAGCTGCAGACCTACACTCACCACAGACATGCTCGCTCCCACTGCCTCTAACAGCCCATTCATAGTGAAGAGAGTTGTGGTTTCCAGCAGATTAGCAACAGTCTGTTCTTCATTGACTTAACTGTTGTATTTGCATAAAGCCTGCCAGTCTTGGACACTATTTGTTTGACAGGGAATGTGTTGCCAACCTGTCTTCTTTGGCCTTCAGCAGGCTTTTCAATTCTGTAGTCTCAAAAATAGTTTACCCACAATAATGTACTTCACATATTTCAATGAAAATGACTGCATTATGTTTTTATTGCTGGGAAAGTGAAGCAATAATTTAACTTAAATGCAGTTGTAATTTAACGGTTAGAGATAATTTATGGCGCTGTCACTATCTTGCACTTTTATTCCATCGGACTTTCTTTTACATATTTATGTGACATAGAGAGCTGCTCTGAAACACAATAGCCTGTGGCTAACCTATTCTACAGCAGCTCGAAGAAATTATTCACAGCCTACTCACTCAAGGGCACTCTGACTCTGGTTGATCGTATGTTTTCCCTGCTGCAGGCGGCTGAACCGTAATCAACTGCAGCAGCTCCCCGAGTTACTATTTCAGAAGAACCCGGCCTTGTCTCGACTGTAAGTACAATCACTTTTATTATACATGAACATGTGTTTTTAAAGCTTTATCTTCTTCAGAATGTTTGATTTCCTAAGGACAGTCTCCTGCCATTTAGATATCGATATGTTCTCATCTTCATGTGAGTTCAGATTACCTGCAGCATCTGGAAATAATGGAAGCCAAGGCAAAAAGACTTTTCTGGTTTGTGTTTTTGAAGTAGCATTCCTAACCTTACTCTGCCCTCCTGTTAGTCTGAGTTTAGCGTTTAGCTCCATCTTGAATCTATTTGTCACTTCTCACAACTAGCTCCCTGTGTTGCCTGTATCATCATGCTGAAGCTAATGTGTATTGGTATGGGGCAGCGCAGAGCCTTTTGGACTGGGCGGACCAGTAACACTGAGCAGTGCTGAGGTGTCTGTCTCTCAGACACAGAGCAGAGGCTGCGCAGACAGTGGACGGCCTTGAACAAGCATGATTAGCATCTGGAGCAGCGGTCTCTGCCAACAGCCAAAGGATTGTGCTAACACAGCTCCTCTATTTCATCCAATCTAACTTCATGCTCATTATTCTCTGCCTAAAGCTGGCCTTTTCTGCTTTGTTCTGGAGAATGAGACTTTGAGTAACATTGCTTAATCGATTCGCTGTGTCTTGTTCTTGATCCTTGAGTGGATGAAAGAAAGTCATAATAGACCTTGAAGCGTTTCAGGTGCTGCACGTTCTTAAGTGGTAAAACTAATATACAAAACGGCACTATATCCTGAACTAAAGAAAATAATGCAATTACTCGTGGAGCTCATGGCTGACTGACAGATAGAGTTTTATGAAAGGCCTTAAATTCTTGTTAAAATTTACTAGTAGCATAAGATCAAGAGCAGCCTGAGGAGACAAAGGCTTTTCCTAATGTGTTTCTTAATTCCTGAGCGGCATGTCTCGGCCACATGGTGGGTTCTGGTTGCAGACTGATGCGGTTGGGTTACAGCCTTGTCTCGCTCTTGCCAGCAGCTTTTAATGGACTTAAAAGGTTCTTAGCTCCTAAAGGAATAACTTTCACTGCTAGTTCACGTGTGTTAAGAAAAAGGGGAACAAAGCCAGGTTGAAGGATATTCAGAAGTCTGTGGTGATGAAGTATGTTGTTGCACTTGCTCGTCCTCATTGGGTCTTGGTCAGCACCATGTTTATGATCCAAATCAGCAGTTAATGTGAAAGCCTGCTGCCTCAGGTGAAGCACTATACCAGATGCTTTCTTTGTCTTGAGTTTAATTGCCGCTTTCTTTTTTTTATCCCTTTTAAAATAATTTTCTCCGTTTCTTTTCTCTTCTCATGGCTGGCTTTGCTCTCCTCATTTGTGGAAAAGCGTGTATAACAAAGTGGCTGTTTAGATCTCCCGCTGAGAGGACAAACAGAAAGGGCACGAGGGATAGAGATGAGGGCAGAGTGTGTGAGATCCATGCTCTCATTAAAAGTTTGAGCAAACGCTGGCATTGTTTGTAAAAAGGGTCTGTAAATAAGGGGAAGACTTTAGGCTTTATCGAGGGCTGTCTTCCACATAGTCATTAAACTAATGGTGTAATTAGTGTGGACTGGAAACTAAAGTATGTGCTTATCCTGCATACAAATGATTTACTGCTCTTGATATTCATGGTCATTTGTATGTGATTTTTTTTTCTCTGTACTGGGATGGATCTTTGTGCTGCAGCAAATCATTAAAATCTTTCTTTCCTCTTTCAAGATCTCAACCTTTTTATCTCAGTCCTATTTCTTTGTCTTCCCTACTGCGCAGAGAGTGGAGACACTGATGCATGAGGGCCAGGGCAAAGATAATTGGAATTGATTAGAGATGATTAGAGATAGTTAGAGTTAGTTAAAGCTGCTTGTGATGGATGGCACTGACAAGAAGCGATGGGAACTGCATTGAGGAGGCGTGAGGTTGTGGAACTCGACTGAACAATAACAGTGAAAGTCTGGATTGCATTGTCACCGTTACCTCCCTCACTGTCCCCATCCTACTTGCACTGCACCTCTGATCTGTAATTGCCTTCGTCCCTGTCTGTAATTAGCGTCTGCTCACAGTGGGAGAGCTCTTAAGTGAGGAAGCACCTCAGGAAACAGAGCCATCAGGGGCTTGAGGACTGTGGGTTTTGGATTCAGTGGAATAAAGACCTAAAAAGTCAGGTTAACATTGTATTTGTTTTGTTGTAGTCCAGGTTCTCAGATTTTTCTATTTATTACTTAGTTTGGTGAGATATAACGTAAGGTAAATATTTGTCATAATTTTCCATCAGTCAAGTGGTAGTTTGTGGAGAAATATTGAAAAATAAAAGTTACAGGAAGTAGTGCGGAGTTGTGAAATAGAATTCCTCTGTGTATGTCATCAATAAGCAACATTCCATTGAAAATGCATTGGCAATTTACGCACAACTGATATAAAATTCTGACAGTTTAAACAATGATTTACCAATATATAGGTTTTATCAAAGATTATTATTTTTAAATTATAACCAATCATAACTAATCAAATATTGTGTAATTTAAATGGATTTTGGCCCAACCAGGAAGTACAATTATTGTCAAATAAGTACAAAATGTCAATGGTGCAAAATCGGCAAACATTTTGTAAATTCTAATTCTAATTAATAGTTATCATTATTGTTATTATTATTATTTAAGAAAGCATTAATTCAACAACTCTTCATTAATTCTGCTTTTTATTTTGAAGTTCAGAGCTATTGTAAATCATGCTCATATGTAAAGGTGCACTGTGTAACTTTTCTCGGGGGGAGGGTGGGTGGAGTCTCCATGAAGATGTTCTTGCTTTGCTTCGAATGTTCCACAGTATGGCATTAAACATATCAATCTGAAGACAAGCAGGAGGCAAAATCAAATAGATCAAAACAAATACATGTTTTTCACAGTTTTTGTCTTTCTTTTCTTCAATTAGAACACTTACAGTTGAAGAATTGAAATATAGATGAGTTAAATTAAATACCGTGGAATATTCCAGGCCAAGCAATAATGGAAAAATGGAAAAAAACTGATCCCTGAAAAACAGACCCCCTCCAGAAAACTTACACAGTGCACTTTTTATATTTTTGACATGCACTTTGATCACTGAAAGCAATTAACACTTCTACTGTAATAAGCGCTTGTTTAAAAGTTTGTGCCTGGAGCTTGGTGTTGTGTGTTGGAGCAGTGCTCAGGACTCCCCTGGTAGAGTGCTCAAAGGAGGTATGGAGCGCTGGGGTCTATACTTGAACAAGAGTTTAGGAAGTGCTGGCACTGGATCGGAAAGAAGGCGTGTCATGTCTGTTCTTGCGGCCCTCTTCACATCCGTCATTTCACTGTAAATGCTTGACAACGGGTATATCGATGTACACAAACCACAAACATACGTGCTGAGACAAAGTGGGACACTCCGAGATAAACCTGTGAGAAAATGTAAATAAGTCTAATTAGATACAAACAGGCAGAGAATTGCTGTGTAATTACATCTTTGTGATACTAATGTGCGGAACACAGACAGTAGACCTACATACTTTATATGGCTTTTACCTTGATTTTCTGCAGTGTGTTTGTGTTGGAGAAATGCAGTGTTTTGTGTTTGTTGATCGCTCGATGCTTAGGGAACAGGAGCATTGTGTGAGAAGAAAAAAGTATTTGGTGGAAGAAGTCGTAGAATAAGAAATGTGCTCTATCATTAAACTTATAAATCATTGTGCTGGCTCTGCATTCATGTTTGTTTTTAACTTTGTTCCTTCTGTATCCAGTTATTTTCTTCTTGATTTATGGCAGATCACTGTCAATCGGCTTATAAAGTTGCCTTTTGCATTCTGTGGCTTCTTTGTGTTGAAGTAAATAAACTCTGCAACTTTTAACTTATTCTTTTTTTTATGTGTTTTTTTCTCTGGGTAACTGTTTTAAATGTTTGGATAATACTATGCTCTGAATGCATGTGTGCCTGGCAGCTTTCTAATAGTTCGAGCTGGTCTTGTCATTTCCTTTTCTTTGTCTGTGCTGATGAATGACCTGCTTGGACGTGCGAGGTCTCTCTCTCTCTCTCTCTCTCTCTCTCTCTCTCTCTCTCTCTCTCTGCATTGGACTGTTTGGGCCCCCTTTTTGGCAGTGGTTCCCATGGCAACGCATCTCCATCATGAGGGTACGATGCCACAATTTCCCTGCGGTGTGTTCGAGTCAGCCACTGAATAAACAGCCACTTTAAGGGATCAAATTTGTATAGTGCAACAACGTATCAACACAACTTTATGTAGCATTTTAAAATCTGATAGTTTAGAGCACGGGATTGAAAAGCTTTGTATCACTGGCCTGATATGCCTAACATCAATAGAGAAACAAAAGAGCCGTGGAACAACCCAATAATCTTCATTACAGATAAATATATAACATTTATCACTCTAGGGTCAGTAGTCTGTAGTTGTATTTTGATCATCGCAATAGTTATCTCAATTATACAGACTCAAAACACATATAAAAAGACCTTTTATAACAAAGACAAGTGAATTATTAAATCACAATGTCCAAAAAAGAATACAGTTATGTTTTTCATCAAAAACATACTTTAGCATTACGTTATTCATAAATATTCTCCTCCTGACACCTCCCGTCACATTATTCCAACCTTTATTTTGTCAATAATGTATTTATAAAGTATCAATGTAAAATAATAGTTTGACAAGTTAAAGATTTGTTAAATATTTGTTAGTGTCAGAATACTTGAATGAACTCTACATTTAGTATTTATTATCTTAAAATCCCCATTGGTTTAACATTAGGCTGACGGAAAACTCTTTGAGGTGTGACGACACAATCTCTATTGTGCCGAAATGTACACGTAGTCCTTCAACTTAATGTTACCTTTGGATATGGAGCCACAGTCACAGTTGAATTGGCTTCGCAGCTAACGGAGCATATAGCAGCCCATGGCTTCAACTCGGTGCCCCTGCCCTTGGTTCTGGACCTGTCCTTGTCAGCTGGTAAAAGTGGCTTTTATGGGTTGTCGCTGTTTTCTTTATGAGTCGGACTGTGTGTGTGAGAGACAGAGAAACGCAGACAAACCATGTAAGGAGAGCGGAAGCCAAAAGGGGGTAATTTAAAAACCACTCCGACATTTGAAATATTCAAAACCAGAAAAAAGAAGAAAGAAAAAGAGGAGAAGAGAAAAGAAATGACAAATTGATTAGAAAGAGACAAAGTAAGATGTGTGAAAGGAGTGAGGTAAACATGTGGCTGAGGGGGTGAAACAGCAGTGTTTATATTTACTAATGATTTTGTGTCCCGCCTCATGAATAATTGAACATATGGATTGCGGCTTGTTAAATATTCACTCTAAAGCGCAGGGGCTTCAGTGGTGTTTTTTTCCTGCGTCCAGCGTCTGGTACACACTGCTCTACATTCACACCAGCTCTGATGCTCCAGATCCTCCGTGCGCTGATCGACCACTCGTTTACATGGCCCTCAGATGTATGTGACTGGGGACTGGTCATTATGAATTGATATGGCATGAATAAGACATCAAAGTGTGGTCTAGATCCGTCATGAGTATACACACACAGGGATTTCTCTTGCGGAACTGGCTGCCTGGTTGCCGACAGTTTGCCTCTGTGACGGCTGCTCCGGCTGCTCCTGATTAAAACTGACGTACGGCCTGAGAAAAAGCTGCCCTCGTGTCTCCTTGAAAACTTTAAGCAAAGGTCTGTGGAATGCAGCAGCCTCGGCCAGGAATAACAACCCATGGAGTCGGGGTGTCCTCCCTGTTCACTGTGGCCCTGGGTTGGTCCTGTGTGGACACATTTATCTGAATGGGAAATCCAGCTTTGTCGTCTCCCAGCTAATGCAGCACATTGGCCCTTTCTGTGTGAGTTCAGGCTGGCCTTTCCATCAACACTATCTGTTTTGGATCACTGTGTGAAAAGCTCATCAGGACCAGTACGGTATCTTTGTGTAATCTCCAGTTATGACCTGTTAGGGCCTGGACCTCGGCTCTGAAGTGTTGGATGTGAGTCAAGCACACAGCGCCTCTCCTCGTCGTGGAAGTGGGGAGGGGGATCCAAACCCTTTCCTGACATCCAGGAAATAGCAGGAAGCAACCCACACATGTGTTGACCAGCACCAGTGCACCCACCCAGACAGTCAGCGCCTTATGCAGTGGCCTCAGGCTCAAACTCAGATTTAGAGATTTGAAAAGCGCAAACAAACTCACCCCACACACACCAAGCACACCTGTAATTACTCAAATAGCACCGGACACATCTCCAGCCCACCTCCTGCTGATGTTACTCTTCAAAGCACAAGACGCGCAACTACATCTGATCCAACTGCTTTGGAAAATAGTTGTGTAATGGTCCCAAAGAAATCTTTGGATTTGAAGTTGTGTGTAAATAATTACACAGTCTTAAGGTGCATCCCTTTATCATGTAGAGCGGTCTTGGTTGAACTTGTTTCTCTTCCCTGTGGCTATATTTCTGTGAGTGTGAGAACTTTGTGTCTCCTGTCTGTCTGTGGGGACTATTATTCTTTATTCAAAGAAGTCATCCACTTAGAAGTTAAACAAATTAGCATACATATAATTAGTTTTTACTTTGGTCCTTATCATTTCTAATTTTAGTCACTACTTGGGTTTGGGAAAAAGTTGATACATTTTGCCCTACATCCCTGCAGCACATTCCATTTGTTTTTGAAAACACTGCCACATTTCTCTGAGCCACTGCTGGCTGGTACTGTACATAGGTAAAACAAATTGTGATGTGTTGAACAATTTCTGATAGACCGCCTGCTGAAGCCTGGCAGGGGGCCCTGGTCTCATTAGCCAGAATGTGCCAGAGATTGTTTCATGATACGTGTCGTTTTTTTGTTCTTTTGCTACAGTCAGTGCATATTTTTTGGAAGTGACTGCGGGATGGAATTGGTTTCCTTTCCCTGCTGTTTTCATTTAAAAACACCTGGCTGACTAAAACAAAGCTCCTAGATGCTCAAAATGTAAGTAGTACTACTATATTTATTAGCGCTGCACAATATGGGAAATTAGTGCGATGTGCAATATGGGTGTCATGTGTTGCAAAAACGATATTATCATGATATTTTTTCCTGATTTGCACATATTTTTCTTTTGTTTTCAGGTATAAAGGATAACACAACTCTTTCTTTAAAATATAGTTCCTTAGGTACAAATATACACACACTGGAGACCTTTGGAGTGTTAAAACCTGGAGTTGCTTTGTCCATTATTCTCCAAACCATAAAAATACATTACCGAAGCCTTTTAAACATTTCAGTTTATTCACCTTCATTTATGTGTGTATGAAATAGTGGAAAAGTTACGAGGATATTGAAGCAAGTGCTTTAACAATAGGACACTTAAACATTCACTTGCCATGTCTGTACTGAACATTTGAGTCTGATTGGTCAAATGTAAAGACAAGGGCGCACAAGAAACGCAAGATTAATGCATTTCACCGTTAGGAATGATTACGCATTTTTGCAATATGTATATCGCGACAATAACAAATGTGATAACAATAATTTTTCGATATATGGTGCAGCCCTAATCTTTATTGTGTTCCTGTTTTTTCTCATAAATTTACATTCTTTCAAAGTTTTTGTCTTTCATCAACTCAGGGAGGTGGTTGTTAAAGTAGGCTTGTCCTTATCTGTGAACCTTATAAATGCCTTCCATTTCTCTCCTCAAATATGAGTCCATGCCAGGAGTTGGAACGGCCGGCACCTGCATTAGTCCCTAGCTCTATTACCACTTCAAAGCCAGACTCTGACAGAGGAGGCCTCGGTGACAGTGGGGCCCAGTGTGGAAGATGAAACAGGGCTGGCTCTCCTCCTCATCCTCCCCCTGAGCCCCTGCTCTGTACCACACTGTCTTTCTTATCTTTCCGCCTCTCTTCCATTACTTCCTGGCCTTATCTGTGCCCTTAACACCTGGTGCTGGGATGGCCAAGCTCATATGAAAACTTGATTCTTCATCTTCACCCCTGCTTCAGGTTTTTCATCCTCGTTGGCTTATAAATGGCTCTGGGACCTGGGACTTCCCGTATGCTCCGGGATGTGGTTATGAGCTGCTAGTTTCTTGTATATCGGCCATAGCTGGAGGGTGTGTTGCTGGTACTAGTGTTATTGATGTCGTCAGTCATGAGCTAGACAGAAACATTCACACATTTAAATGCTTCTCTAAGACTTGCAGACACACAATTCATTCTAGAAAAAAGTCAAATAGGCATAATCTGTGTAAATTATAGTCATTATATTATCCCTGCGACCTTTTCCAATGTTGACAGGCCCTGGAGGTCACATGCTTTGCCCGCTCTATGGCACAAACCAGAAATCAACAGCAGTCATGCAACATTTTCCCATCCTGCTCTGTCCCTAATCCTTCACTGAGTCAACAGTTTGTAAATTTGCAGAGGAGAGCAAAGAGGTCATTTAAAGAAAAACTTGTGCACTTTGGTTTTTCATCTGGGCTTTTCAAGTTTTTTACAGCCTTCATTAGCCTTGTTGTTTGTGTGTTGTGTGTGCGTGTGTGTGTCCGCATGTGTGTGTGTGTGTAATCCTGTAATGCCCAGCCACATGCCATTATTCCACCCTCCCCCTGACACCTTTATTAGCCTTGCATATAAAGATTAAAGTGGACTTGTCACTTCACTGGATCCATTAAACTCTGATTAGCATTTGTCGTTCAACCAAAACACGACTTAATAACTAGTGGAATTTATAAATGTATTTTAAAAAAAATATAAACTCCCTACATCCTGCTCAATGATTTGAATCTTAATACATGACTTACTTACAGTTTGTCCTTACCAAACTTTTCCTTCAAGTAAAAATTGAAGTTTTTTTAATTATTTTTTTGGCCTGTGTGCTTTATTAGACAGGACAGTGTAGCGTGAAATAGCGTTGAGATGTTATGGCTCAGGTTCCACAGTATAGCGTTAGTCTCAATTAGAGGTGATTTTATTGCTAAAGAACATACACTGTGAGCAGACCCGCCTCTCCACAGATCTGACCTGTTCTTTGTATTGTCTATCCATGACTAAATCACCATATAATACGAAAGGTACAGAAGTCAAAGTGCTGATCTTCCTGACCTGTCGCAGAGGGCCCAGTTGACCAGCGAGGTTAGAGAAGCACTGCCTCTTTTCCCAGGCAGGCAGCCTCTTTGTGACGCGGTTAAATATGTGTTTGAACACTCTTCCCATCACCCCTTCGCCCCCCACGACTCCCTCCGCTGCATCCTTCCATCTCTCCCTCCATCTCCAGAGAATAGAATGCCCTTTGCTCAAGCCATTCCGTCTCCGTGGAGCTCATTGTTCGGTGGTTGCTAGGTGATTGTTGGGGCCTCTCTGGTCACTGTGGATACGTGGGGAGCAGGGTATTTGGTCGGGGGTCAGGTCTGACAAAGGTGACGTGAAGGTGTGTGACTACATTGGCTAGTTGCACATTGGATTGTTAGCTATCAATACGTGTGTGTGTTTGGTTAAGGGTCAGGCGTGACAGTGCTTTTTCAATAGGCCTGGGTGTGCCCGACCCCTCCTTCACTATTTATTAGTCTATTCAGTCACCCACTCCTCTGCTCCAAGCCAGCCTGGGCCAGGAGGCAGTCGAGCTGTCAGTCAACAAGGGGGAGGGGCTGGAGGGGTCCCAGAAAACATAATTCATGAGGGACACAAGAGGCCGAGTAGCACACTAAATGGAAACAAGCGCAGGCACTGTAGCAGCAATTACACACAGCTGAATGGGAGAGGGGCTATTAGTGGTCAATGGGGTTTGAGGCACCTCACACCTGCTCTTCCTCTGCCATTTCGTCACTCTGTCCTCTGCAGCATGTTCTGCCCATTCAATTAAGCAGCCACCAGGGTACAGCCTCTTTGTCCACTGTCTCACTGAATTCCTATCTGTGAATGCCAAGCTGGCTGCGGCTCGAGGACTTGAGGAATCCCGCCGTGGCATTTGTAAGCCCAGCTGTTCAGAACATTTCAAGATCAGACATAACAGAACAAAGGAGCTCCCAGTTGTTTTTTTTATATTTACTCCCCTTGCTATTCTTTCAATGTGCCCTGTGTGATCTAATGGAGCTGAGATCAAGCTAAAATGCTGCAGATTATCATGTGAACCACAGCCTTCTGTTCTTGTTTCTGAGTCAGTAAGAATGTGGTGCCCTCACTTCAGTTGTAACTGATAGCCCATTTAAATAACTTCAACATGCCCACACAAACTGGCACTGAGCAGAACTTGTCTGTGATAAAAGGTGAGGTGTGTCTGGTTGTAAAAGTGGTAAAGCATACAGCTGCAGCAATTAAGCAACTGATTGTGACAAGTCAACTGAAAAGAAAAAAAGAAATCATAGACTTATTTTCATTATCTGGACGATACAGACTGTAAAACACATGCAGAAGGACGTTTTGCTCAAGCCATTATTTGATCAAAATGTCAATCCTTTTCATCAATCATTTTCAGTTTCTTCCAATAATGCACTTTATTTGGAAATATTCTCTATCTAGACACCTTCGGTCATTGTATTTTAACTATTATTTGGTTTATAATGTATTTAAAAAGCCTCAGTGTACAATAGAAATATGTGATTGATTAGTCGACTCATCGAAAAAATACTAGTCAACCAAAGTAATCATAATTTGCAGCCCTTGTAAAGCACCATAAAATGTAAACAACTTAGTCAAGTCACAACTTAACTCAGTATGACACAAGGACAATTGTTTTTGTAAGACCTCTCGCAGTTCCTGGAACAGTTGTTAAAGGATCATTGAGTCAGGACTCATATTCCTGGTATTCATGAAAATAAGTTATTGAAAGCAGGGAAACGTTTTTATGAGGCTGGCTGAATGGATTTGTCAGAGAGTGTTGATGTGGTGCTGACCCGGGCTGCTGCTGTCAGAGCGACTTTGTTTGGTGCAGTTTCCTTTCTGTGTGCCCCCGTTCGGGCCTGTAACCTTGCTCTGTGTGGTGGTGTATCGTGGTGTAGAGTGACTCCCCTTCTTCATAAATCACTGTCAGATTCCTATAGTACAAAACATAGCCCAGTGAAAGGCTTGATAATCAGGCAGTTGGTGTGTGTTGTGTCTTTCATTTACCAATCAGTGCTCAGCAGAGTTTATAAAAATTCATTGAGTGTGAGATGAGCTGATGAATATTGCACAAACGGCAGAGCTGGGTGACAAAACACGATCGATTTGAAGGAAGAAAAGAAGTGGGGTGTTGGTTGAGGGAATGAGGTTGACTGCTTATGTGTGTTGGTGTACACTACTAAATGTCTGTCACTCTGTGTAGCCTGTCACACACAGGGGAGCTGATAAATAAATGATGCTTGAAATGAGAGCAGTTCTCTGTAGACCAGCTTTATGAAAAGAGCCCGTTTACAACTCCTCACTCACCCATGTGCACACCATATTCAGATTTCTTAACTGTATACCTTTACAAGCACGTAGAATTTCATCCCCAGGATCTCATTTAAAAATATAACTCTGATTGGGGTAAAGTACACTTCAGAAGTACTCTGTTTGTATTCAGAGCACTGCTGCCAGTAAACAACGCACTCTGATCACACTAAAGGCATTCAACTGCACGGGACAAAAAAGTGTGTGTTTGTATGTGTACTTGCTCATTTTAAATTAGCAGTGGTGACAAATTATTATTCCTCCACCACAGACTCATTTGTGTCGTTTCATTGTTTTCCTGCGCTACTCTAAAAGTGACACAATTATAGCTACAGAGTTTTAACGTTAATGCAAAATTACTAGATGCCCCTGAATGCCTCTCAGCTTTCCGTTTGCAGCTATTCGGAAAATTGTATCTAAAGCGTACCTGGAGTTACTGCATTTAAACCTTATGACTTTTGCTGTAATTATCCCAAAAAGAAACCTCTATAAGATGTATTTTGCATCATCATTACCTGAAAAAACATGTTAGTCATTGCATTTATCTGTGTGTGTTCTAAACCTTTGGCCTCAGCACAGAATCTGCTTTTCGTCCATGCTGATAGTGACAGCGGGATGGTGAGCTTTCCTGGGCAGGCAAGTCAAACGCGTGTGCACATAAACACCTAGCTTGTGAGGGAGGTTGGAGAGCATTAGGGAGCTCAGCAAAACAAACAAAAAAGGCAGAATTTAGCCCGATTGTAAGAGAGCAAGCACCCAAGCACAGAGAGGATTTAGGCCTGATATCCCCACAGGCCCAGGCTTGACACAAAACCGAACTTTTGTTACCAAACAGTGTGCAGCGCTGACTCACGGTTCCTGTGTTTGCTATGGGCCGTTCTAACATATCATTACTCCTCTAAGGATCAACCACCTTCTCCTCAAGAGACACTGGACTTTCAGACAAAACTTGACATTTTACTTTCTCTCGACGCTAAATGAAGCAGCACCATTTGAACTGAGCCGTAAGCGAGACAGCGGAGGTGGTAGCGGGTGCAGAGGGATTCATAGTTGTCAGGGCAGTTGTTCAGCAGAAGGTTCCCACACTTTCATTGTTTTTGGCGGATTTTTACCATAGCCCATATCCAGGCAACTATTGCAAAGGTCAGACCAGAGGAAGGAAGAACAGGAACAGGCAGTGGGGAGATGGTCCTGGAGATGGCAGAGGAATGCTCAATGTTTAACCAAAGACAAGCTTTTTAAATATTTAGATTCAGCTGATCTTTGTGTACAGTGGAGTTCTGACAGAGGTCTATAATAAATCTATGTTTTGGGTAAGAGATGTGCTTGGCAGTGATATTGAAAGTCCAATAGTGAAATAAAATAAACAGGTTTGTGCAAAAATAAATGGATATGTGAAAGTTTGACTAATCATTCTTTTCATGTGAACAAATGTTCTTCATCTAAAAAAACATTTCTAAACCAGGTGAAAATAAGTAATATTGCAAGAAAATGGTCCTCAAAAGACAAGATGTGCTGTAGTTTTATGGTGCTAAAGGCTTTCTTTATGTGGGTCTTCTTCTTCGAGACAGGTCGGGACTCTTTCATGGCCAACTGCATCTGTCTGACTGACAGAAAGGTGTTAAAAGTACTGTCTGTAATTTTGGTCATTGAAACAGCTCTCTGAGAATTTAATGGGATGTGCAAAATCTTTTGGCCTAAACGGAGTCAGGATTCTGTCATAAAGTACAGAGCTATCTTTTTTGTGTTGTTCATTGTCTCCTATACAGGCTGATAAAGGCCTTACCACAAATGGATGGTAATTTTGAGTCAATGCAGCATTCTGCAGTCTCACATTGATCTGTCATTGACAGAGTTAATGAGCGTGGACATGAGGCACAGAGCCTCTCTACAAAGACATCAAAGTGGCCCGTTATGACTGGCCTGCTGTGAGGCTGGCCTTCAGGCAGACACCCGACTGATATAAGCCTCGGCTCCCTGGGCTGAACAGAGCAGAGGAGGGGGTGACCACGACCGGATCTTCACACTATATACAGAAGTTCAGAGCTCTCCATACTTTTATTTTTGCCTGTGCAGTGCATGTATGTGTAATTGCATGAACTAAAGTTTTGGAAATAGACTGGATGTATTCCTTATGAATCCCCTTTGTGATCACAAAAATGCCGTGCAAAATAAACAAACAAGAGAATCTCTGTAACCTCTTGGCTTTGTGCTTTATTATTCATCTTTGTCCACGGCAAAGAGCCAAAAAAGAAAATGCAAAGTCCAAGAGTAAATATTAGTCTGAGCAGACAAAGACATTCCAGATCAGCCTGTCACACTCACTCACTCATCCCTGAAGTCCCATCCTCCTCCTTTTCTTCTCTAATCTCTTCCTTCCTCCTCACGCAGCTATGTCTCTTCATTATTTCCTTTTCTGTCCTTTCAAGTGAGGCATCTGCACCATCCCTACCACCGTACAACACTCTAGTCTGTTGTTTTACATTGTGAGATTGCATGGCATGCAACTCAATTCTTGAAGCAAATCCTAAATGAAGTCAAGCTTTGAAACAGGCTAGATTTGGTTCAGCTTCTTCTGCTTATTTTTTAGGCTCATTGGAATGCAAAAAACATGGATCTTTACATGTAATTTTATAATTTAGTTGGTTGGTCCCAATGTACCAGATCCATTGATTTATCTTGTGTGTTTTGTCATTTGTTTCTCTTGGACGTTTTTATATAATGCACATCTCTTCAATGACACATTTTCTGGCAGTTATCGTGTGCTGGGTGTCCTCTGCACTTGTGTCTTTGGGTTCAGATGTCACCCTCATCCTTGTCCGAGCGGTCTAATGGATTGGTCACGCTCCAGGCCCTCCAAGTCTGAATCACAGAGGAGGGGTCAAGGGTCATTCCCAGGGTGAGATCTAACCTCCAGTGCAGAGAGAGTCATGTTGAGCAGTTTGTGTATTTTCTCTGTAAACATGTGACACATCTAATGGGGATACCATGCAAAACATCATAAAACATGCAGAAGTAAAACAAATAAAAAAGCCGAACTGAAGGATGTGACATTGTCATGTAACCATACCAAAGTACACACTGTCTCCCTGTGCCTGGTAAATCCATCACTGCCTCCTGGGGCCTCCTGTTCGCTTGAAAGGTCAGAGGTGGAAATTGAGGGGCCGCATGTGTGTGCATTAAGTGAATGTGTGTTGGTCTCGGATCTGTGGCCTCAGTGTTGATTAGGTCTAGACTGGTGGGTGATCTATCGCTATCACAAGAAACACAAATGAAATGCATGTCTGGCAATGAGGCAAGTCAACACATATGATGACGTATGACTTCAAGCTCAGGGTCAGAGCAACTTTTCTTGCTGAAGTCTATGACTTCTATTGTGTTTCCTAAGTGTAGCATTGTGGTGTCAATGTAAACAGGTCATGTAGAAGGATATTAATGCATTTTGATAAAGCCACAACCAATGCCTTATGTCTTTGTTTAACAGTTTAAGTGTTGTCATTTTTCCATCCTTGGGGAAGTTGCCTGGTCTGCATTTTATCACCCTTTGTTTCCTCTTGTCAGCTCTCTCACATCCCTCTGACTTGTCTTTTCTTGTTTACTCTTGGTTTGTTTTAATTTCATGCCCCCTGCTCTGGCAGTGGATCCACTGGTGAGTGCCAGACTGCCTTTGTGCTGCTTCCATGGGGACTCTGTCTGTAGACACTCACACATACGCACACACACGTGCACACACACGCACTCACACACACATATGTCAGCTGCAGCCTCTGGTCATGAACTACCATTTAGGCAGAACTTCTGGCAATAAATTGATCCAAAAGTTGCTTTCACGAATACCATGCAGGATTCCTGCTGTGAAAAACATTTTCATTCAAGTGACGTGTTGGTTGAGCTCATGAAACTGGTGTTCACACATTGTGAACAAAGCGTTGTATTCCCTCTTATCCATCATGGCTGTCATAGTGGAGTCATTCATCTAAAGGTATTGGCCTCATCTGGCGCTCTGACACTGTGCTAACTGTACTGGCATCCATGCACTGGTGCGTGTTACTGCACACAGAGGCCCACCCCAGGGAATAATCACTCTTTTTGCTAATGCTTGTGTGTGATGAGAGATGTAATAACTCATGAACACACAATGTACGGATCTTTTTCTTTTTTTCTTTTTAAATTATACCACAGCGCTTCTAAAAACAAAAGTGCAAATGTTGTTTGGATGGAATGTTAATTTTCTCCGTCTAAACAAAGTTTGTAACTTAGACTCACACAAAAATATGTGTTTAATATTATGAGCCTGAGGCTGCCCCTCTACAAGGCTTCATTAACCCTGAACAGCCGACATCCTCAGGGCTTGTCTCTTCTCCAGAGCGCTGCAGATCACATCTGCCTCAGCTTGGTTTAATACCCGGCTGGTTACCCATTAATGAATGCCTAAGGCCAAATGTGGTGCACACACACGCAACATTTTGGGAGATTCCAAAGAGGCAGGTTTGTAATCCAAGCTGGTATTGACATTTTTACAAAGAGAAAAAATGTATCTATTTACTCAGTGCTCTTCATGTTCCACATGTTTGTGCCACATGTTTTACTGAAAAATACTGTTAAATATTTTATAAATCTTGCTATTAAAAACATTACAAATTAAATTGGACACATTCTGCAAATTAGCTTTTTTTACATTTATAATCAAATATAAACTTTTAATATTGTATTTACAATTAGCTAATGAACTGTGCACTGCTTGTACGTTATTTAGTTTTGCTACCCTGCCTCCATTGAATGTGGACTGTCAGTGGGAAGTGAGCGGGCGTTTAACGCTGGGCAGAACCAAGTAAACATCCACAACAGTCATTCCAGCTCATTGTTCAGGTCTTTTTCTCAGGACGAGGCCCACCCACTGCACACAGCTGGGACCAGCTCTATTGTCCTCTCTCCCGCCTCAAACACAGGGCCCTCTGGCTCCGACGCCATTCCGCTGGGTACCTCAGTCTCCTAGCAACCATCACCTTTGCTGTTTGTGGCACTTGGAGTTTGGACTGAGAATTATTTTCAAAATATTGAATTCTGTTTGACAGTTAAATGACTCATTAGTGCTATGTACCCATAAAATATGAGAATAGATTAGATATGTATGAGGAAATATTGGGATAAAACTGCACATCTACAGGGAAAAAACCAAAACCAAAAATAAACAAACAATGACAACTATTGCCTGACTCATGGTATTACCAGTTTCTGGATGTTTTTTTTTGGTGTAGCAATGACACACAAGTCTTCATATTGTAATGAGTACTTACTTTGCTTTTCTATTCTACTCCGAGTATAATTTATGAATCCCATAGAAGACTGAGGCGGAGCAGTCTTATTTATTGCTGATTACACTGGGCCTGACAATAGAGTGGGAGTGTGGTTTAGTTGTTGTGCCTCGGAGGACCTGTGTGTTTGTGCGTTGTGAGATAAGGTGATATATATGCACAGGCTGATTTGTCGACTCTTTGTCGGGCACAATACACCTGTCTCATACATCACACACAGTAGTGCATGAGCCACACAGCAAAGAGAGCCTGAAGCTTTCATTGTTCTATCCTTTAACTGCTGTGTCCTGTGCTGTTAGGCCTCAATCTCCCACTCTCATCTGAAGACTTCAGCCGTGCTTTCTTGCTGGACTTTTTGTAAATATTTTGCACATGTTCTCAGAACACAATCTGTATGTCACAATCCTCTGTTTTGACCAGTCACAAACCTGTGCAACAGAAAACATCCAGTGTAAACCATCTGCCAAATGATGATAATGTTTCTGCAGCCCAGGTTAAGTTCAGAAATCCATTCCTGGCTGTGTAAGGTCCAGACCTATATTTCATGCATTATACCTTAATACATGTGCAATAAATTGATCCAGCAACTTGTTTTGTGCAAGGAGTCAGTTAAGCACTGGGCTGCTGTGTTCACTTAACTTGTTGATTGAAACAGCTCCTGACTTCTGTGTGTCTAGTGACAGCGCTGTGATCTTGCCTGTGGTTAGGTGTGGTGGATCTGTCATCACAATTGGCTCAATAACTACTGACCTCAGACCCACACTTCCAGGAAAGCTTGTCATTCGATCCAGGCCTATCAGCTTTCCACTTTAGGTAGCCCACTTTCACAAAAGGGCATCTTTAACCAGTTTAGTTGGACCACACAGTACGTGCAAGTGTGTTTTTGCCTGTTCAAAATTGCAGTTGCACTTTTGTCTCAGCCCGCCATAAACCATTAGAGCAGCCAAATGATTCCCAGGCCATTCGAAGAGATGGAATTTTTTTTTTTTTTTGCTGGTTGAGGTATTGCTGCTGTTGGCTAAAACTGGGCTGCAATAGCAGTGATAATGGACCTGTTGAGAGGTGAGTTTTTCCTCCCTTCTGGCCATCACTGTTGCTCTATTGTCCAGCAGGTAGACAGCTTGATGGATGAACAGACTTTTGCTTGCAGGGCTATGCTATCGTACACCCCACTGTCAGTTGATAGTGTCCGTCATGATCGATGCCAGTGCCCCCCTCCCCACGTCTGTGCCATCAGTCAGTTTGACCACCAGAGAAAGGACTGGACATGAGCAGGCAGAATGGATCGACAGGGAGCGAGATGGGAGCATGAGCTGGACCAGGGATAGATTTTTGTCTCTTCTTTCGGCACTTTCTTAACTCTTTAATTTGCTTCACGGGTGGCAGAGGATACGCCGCCAAATGTATGGGATTTTGAAAGCCTCTGTATACACAAAGACATCATGAATCATTTACGGTGAAAGAGGAGACGCGGGTAACAGTAAAACGAGTTATTCCAGGGAGAGGGAGAGAGAGAGATCTGTCTGTCAGCCCTCATGTGGACTTGATAAGTTCTACTGAGATTGTGTTTTCTCTTGGTGGTTGTTGAGTGTTCCCGTCTGGGAGCGACAGTGTGTTTCTCATTGGTTGGTAAGCTGTGTATGATTAGAGTGGAGTCCATCCATGAAATCCCCCTCACTCAGGTCCCATTGCTGAAGAGACCATACATCTATGCAGTATGTGAGTGTGTGTTGTGTGTGAGAGAGATGCGGTGTTATGCTGGCTGTGCTTTTCAACATCACAATAAATCTCAAAGCATTTCCAGACCCATTTTTCAGGCAGAGACGACACTAGAGAGTTAAATACGTAAATGAGCACCACTGTGACAGTTTGCTGGGAAAAAAAGATAACTCTGCTTGATCATTTATTTCCCGACGTCTCTATAAATATAAAAGGACTGCTAAAGTAAAGACAGACTAATGTGAACTTGAAATTCATGATCTAATTTCATCAACAAAGATGAAGCCAAACATAGTGATAATACTGGATTTTTTTCTTTTTTTTTGAATATTTGAATTTTTTTTTAGAATGTATTAATTTTGTCAGTATTTCTTCTTCCCCAAGTAGTTGTTTGTTAAATGAGATGGCACTTTTTCTTTGTTGTTAGATAAATAGACTGTGCGCTGTTTCATAAAGGCCTTTAAAGTTAAACTCCAGAAGTATAGCTGCTTGCCCTGATGGACTGTTTCATGATTGTGGTAATGATGGTGATGACAGATTTGGTGCTGTCTGGATTCATTCTCTGCTTTCAGTGGCTCCAGATTACAGGCCTTTTGGGTGACAGAGAAGAAAGTGTTTAGGTTTCTTTATTAGTGCCTTGAGCATGAGAAATTAATCATCTGCATTTGATCCATCACCCAATTGCTACTGTGGAGTCAGTGGAGCAGTGAGCGTTGAGCTTGACTTCGTCAGGACTGTAGCTGGAAGAATTTACCTATGGTTTATGTTTTGGTTGATGGGAGAAAACGGAGGCAGGAAGAAACCCACCCAGATACAGGGAGAAACATGCAAACTCAGTACAGGAAGACCCGGGCAGTTAAACCTAGAACCTTCATGCTATGATGCTTGAGTGCAAGCCTGAGTTGTACTTTTTTCTGTTTAGAATATCATAATTACTCATCAGATTTTGACCAACAACCAAATACCCTTCATCCTTTCTGTCATGTTTATCTTACTTTCACAGTTTTTCACCAAATAACAGTGTGCTCATAAATTACACTAGTTACCATTTTTGTCACCTGTCTTTGTGACTGTGTAGCTTTAATGCAATGGTCTCTGTTTTCATGTACCAAGACAATAACCAATAATTTCTGCAGAATCAATGAGGGAAGATAGATGACCAATGAACTCATTAGTTTCACATAATAAACGCATCTGATTCCACGGTACAGTTTGGAATTGGCTCTAAGTACGACAGAGGGCGGGTGACCAGACTCTCTCTTCGTGAAGAATTGAAGAAGTATGTAATTTGGATCTAGACCTTGGAATTTGGGGGACTCATCAAGTGTGATTTTCTTTAACTTTTCTGTTGTGTCTCTTGAAATTGTTTTCTTTTCACATGTAGTTAATTTGGGGTGATTAGTGAACTGTTGGAAAATTCAGATGTTGTAAACAGCTTTAAACTGGGGGTTTGGAGGTTCTTCTCCAGAAGAATATTTAAGAAATCAGACCATATTTCCCATTTGTTGAAGTATTTTAATACATGTTCCAGTTGACTTAAATACAAGGTTTTCGTTTTATTTTATGTTATTTACTACGGGGTGGTTTGGGCAGAATTAATACATTTGACAAACTCAGACTATTTTGTTGGTCTTTTTCTTGTTTAAAAGTACATTACACCACTTTATTGTGATATTGAGAGGACTGTTTCAGAGCCTTATGTCTAACTTGATCAGGAAGGGCATCTTATTGGGGGCCCCTTCATGTTGGGGACCCAAGTCAATTGTGGCCTGTTGCCGAATGGTAAGTGTAGCCAAGGTTTGTTGGCCCTAATCATGTCGTTTACACTAAGACCATACAGTGTTCTGTCTTGTTGTTTTTATAGTTTTTCCCAAGCTTCAGTTTCCTGTGTTAATGGTAGATTGGCATCTGACGTGCCCACTGCTGCTGTAATGGCCTTATTCACCTAGAATAGTTTGTCATCCCACACAGAGGCTGCTACATTTGTGTTAATGAGTTCCCTGTTACTGTGAATAAAGACATTGCGTAACACTGCCATATTCATATTCTAAATTATTTTGTTCCATCAAAAGTAGCCAAACATACTTTTAATTGTTTGTTTACACCCATTAAAATGTACTGTGAAGGTATTTACCACTGTATTTCCATAACATGTTTTGATATGCGCTGGTAATAAATTCTTTGTGGTTCATTTTGAATTATGACTATTACTCCAACTTGTTTACCAGAGAGCCACAAACATTTTCAATAAAGAGGCGATGATGTGTGGGGGGTCAGTAATGAAGACTGTTTTTATTGCATGGTGAAAAGCATATTTTTAAATGGCAGGGTTTCCCCTCAGCTAAGTCTGAGTATTAGATCACATCACTTCTTTTGATTAATGATGCTCTTTGTCAGCTGCTGTTGTCAACGTACTGTGCTGGCAGAGATTATGAAACCTGTGTGAAAGAGGTGATTGTTTGTCACTGTATTGGCATGTGTATGCATGTGCCCCTCTGCATGCTTTCATTCATTCATGTTCCTGAGGTAAAACATTCCCTATGCTCTCTTCTTAACATATTTGAGGCTAGATATGGTTATCACTGAGATATGAATCTATGCTAATCTTCTCAAGACTGTGTTTGCTTTGTGTTATCTTGTTTTTCAAGAGGCGCACAATGCCGAGTGCTGTGTACAGTATTAATGCAGTGAGATAGGGATCAGGGGTTAATGATGTGAATCAGACAGGAACCAGACATTACCTTGAGAGTGCAGCTTATCTTCAGCCCAGACGCCTTCAGCTATGTCTGATACTGTTGCTAATTGAACTAGATACAGACATTGCAGAGATTCTTGTAAACAACTGGATCAGTGGCTTAGTTTATTATCAGAGCAATTTGGAATACATTATATGTGGCTTAGTTTATGCTGGAAGATTGTGAAGGAAGCATATTAGTGAAGAGTTGTTAGCTGTTGTGTACCTGAAACCATGTGTGCTGCTGCACCATCATTAAGACTACAATGGGAATGAACTGTGATAGACGTAAACGAAATGGTGGAGTGGGTTTCTCTAATGAACTAACTTGAAGTAAGTAGTGTATTAAGGTAAATCTATACCAGATCTGAGTCTTTTGAACACACACCTGAAATGGAAATGGGCTTTTGGACAAGCTGTGTTCAGGAAACAAACAGGGGAGGGACTGACCTGGTCATTACAGCTCCGTGAGGAGCCTGGAGGTTGTGAAGCTTCAGTGTAATGAGCAGAGGAGGCAGTCTGGCCACTGGGCACAATCGAGTACCTCTAACACTCAAACAGACCTGGTGAATAAACCCTGGTGATTATGACCTGTGATCCTGCTTCTGATGCCTAACTGCTCTGCTCTGATTCTGCAAGACTTCACAAACACATTCGTTGGAATGAAAAACAATTTTCTCGAAGGGAAGGACCGGCCTTTTGTGTTTTATCACTTCCTAAACATGTTAAAAGACTACTGCCTGTTTAGAGTCTCGTACATGCTTGTGTCCTCGACAGTGCAAAGTGCTGTTAGGAGTCAAACATTACTAAAGCAAGCCAGTTTGGCTGTTTGTGGTGATGACTGATCTCTCACCGGAATTTATATTTGTAAGATCCTAGCTAATCAAAAAATGTCAAATATCTTGACTCCAACACGGCTGAAGGTCTGCATAAATTCTGGATAAAATACCAGTCAGCCGCAACCACATACTATGTAAAATACTGTGGCATGGTGTCCCACAGAAATGTGTCCTTTGCCATTTTAGGGATGTGTAAATGCAGAAATGTAGCGTTGCTAAATTTAATATGCTGTCTGCCATAAGAGTTCAAACCTCACAATAAATCTTTGAAATTCAGTGAACAAAAAAGTGCTGCCAGAAAACCATGACGACTGTGGCTGTTCTTTCAGGAAGTTAATGAGAAAAGCCAGTGTGCTTGATACCATAGAGCATCATTATGGGCTGTCATGGGGTTTTTGGGCACTTTGTCCCAGAACAGAGCTACAGTTGTGACACGACCCCCCACGACCTCAGCATCTAATCCAATCAAAATTGTAAGAAGTGCGTACACATCACTCAAAGCCAATCATGTTACAGCATGATAACAGGATTATGGGCTGTGGGAAGTCAAACATCACACATGTGGGGTTACAAAGTGAACTAGTGAAGAAACAGGAAATGAGAATATATGTATTCTTTATAACATTGGTCAAAAACAAATAATAAACATTATGTTACTCTTGTTTTTACAGAGACCTGAGTGAGAACTTGATCCAGTCAATCCCCAGAAAAGCCTTCAGAGGAGCCACAGACATAAAAAACCTGTGAGTTTTTTGTTGTTGTTTTTTTGTTTTTGTTTTTTTACAAATGATTAGTATTTGTGTTTGGATTATTGTAGTTTTTCTATTTATCATCCTATATAAACTAACCACTCCCTGCTGCATTTGTGTTGATCTTGTGCCGTTATTGTGTGCCGCAGAGTGATACAGCTAAACAATCACTGCTCGTCTTCAGGATTACAAGCGCCATATTGATTTACCATAGTCCATCAGTGTAGTATTTACTGTGCTGATGATTACAACCAGTCTGCAGGGAGAATTCAAGATTGTCTGTCAATAATGACAATGTTTCTTTTCTGTGTAGTCAGCTGGATAAAAACCACATAGCCTGCATTGAAGATGGAGCATTTCGGGCACTGAGAGGTTTGGAAGTACTGTAAGTGTGAATTTTACCATCACAGCCTTAAATATCACCTTCAAGTCCTTGTATAAACAGGGAGAATGATTTATTGTATGCACATAGCTGATATGAGTGGCCCGGGTACCGTGTAGGGCTTCACAAGGGCCCTGCATTTTTGATACCAGACCCCATTAACTCCTTGTTCCACATAGTTGACAGCGCTGTTCCCCTTTGTCACATCGACTCCTCCTACTCTTTTATCGGCGCCCCCCTCACCCTAAGGCAAACCTCTGACAATGGGGCTCAGAGTATCTTCATCAATAAAGCCATTCAAATATGATCTTCATGGTTGTATTGACTCTTTATGAAGTATACTGAATATTCATTTCCAAGGTTTATGTCTCTATTCCAACTCTCATTTAGGAAAGTCATGATTATTCTGTTAATCAATAATCATGATTATTCAGATCACAATAAACAGTAATAATTGTGGCAATGTTTAAGTCCAAAAAAATACAATTAAATGTACAGCACTTTTTATCTTTTGTATCACATTACTTTTTCATTCAGTAAGTTTGATTTCATTAAGCTGTTCACATGATAATGTATTAGACATCGATAATGAAAGACAACTAAGGATTCTCTCTTGAAACCCCTAATTTCTTGTAAGCCTTAAATGTATGTGATACAAACAGTCAAATGAACTGCGTATGTACTTTACTTATGATATAGGGAGTACAAGGTTTACTACAAAAGGTAAGTTGTATTAAAGAAAAGACTCTAAATGATTTAAGGTTTTGTTTGTTTCATTTAAATGGCCAGAGTCCTGACTCTAGAGGAGGTCTTAAGGTGCATATTTGTGTAATGGCACAAAGCAGATGCCTGTGATCTTGCATGTTGAATTGGCATCGTCGCATGTCAGAATGCGTAGGAGGTGTGGAGGTTCCATCTGTGTTTTGATATTCTCAGCGGGATGCCACACAGGGAACTGGGGAATGATGTAAAAATGGGGGGAGGCTTTGATGGCAAAAATAATTTATTCTTTGTTTCTATAAAGTAAATTTAATTTTACTATACCCAAACTTTTTCTTTTCTTACAGAACACTAAACAACAACAACATCAGCAGCATCCCTGTCTCCAGCTTTAACCACATGCCTAAACTAAGAACCTTGTAAGTCACACGTTTCCTATTGCAATGCTCCATTTTTCTGGACGTATTCTTAAACATATCAAAACACATTACTGTGCAGATGTGGTGGCCCACTGTGGGGTAAACCCATATGATTTCACAGATAGGTCTTGCATTTCCATGTGGTGTTGGGAGTGTGCCACAAGCATAGTCTGTAGCCAAGGGTCATTATTCCCTTTGTTTAAAGCACAAAAAATGAAAATGATAGATGTAAGTAGCCTCCAGAGGTTAATGCACAACATGTGTTGTCTACGTTTTGTGTGATTACTGAATGTGAAATTATGTACCAATTAAAACAATCATGCTTTTTCTGCTGCGACTACGCCGTTCTTGTGGTGCATATTTGTGTGTCCTTGCGCTCCGTGGGGCCTAGCTCTTGTGTGCTCTAAGTGTCTAAACACAGAGGTTGGTGCTCCAGAGGTCCACTGTACCACAATGAGTTATTCTGAACCAGCACAACATTCCAGGGCTGCTGTGTTTGGAGTATTGGGTTTTGAAAAGGCCTCTTAAGCATTCTGCCTTTAGAATGTGCCATTTACAATCAACCATGGCCCATCGCATTTAGGGCAGAGTTATGCTTCAGGGCACAATGTGATGAGCCCTGTGATAGAACAAAACACCTCAAATTACAATTCTGAGAAGCTCTATGAATACCACTCACCAGGTTGTTTTGTTTCTATTTGTTATAGTCGTCTCCACTCCAACAATCTCAACTGTGACTGTCATCTGGCCTGGTTGGCCCAGTGGCTCAGACAGAGACCCACAATTGGACTGTTCACCCAGTGCACTGGACCTGCAGAGCTCAGAGGCCTGAATGTAGCCGAAGTGCAAAAGCATGAGTTCACATGCTCAGGTACATTACGTCATCATTTTGCTCATCTTTTCCTATGCTCCTCTACTTTAGCCTGTCTGGCCTTTCACCTGGCAGCCACCTGTCAGTTCGACTGCAACCGCCTCTTTTGGCCTTTTTATGTGTCTGCACAATAAAGGGTTGCCAGGGAAATCCTCTAAACGTTTATAAAATCAGAAAAAAACAAGTCTCCAGCTGAGACCTTCTCTTTTATTTCTGTAGGATCAGAGTCAACACGTTTTACCTCTTCACTGCAGGATTGTTATGACCTACATTTGTATAAAGAAACTTTCAGTACATGGTGGGCACCAAGTTAATCATATCAGAGTAATGAAAACACAAAGTGAGCCTCCCTTTCCCACAAGGACAGAGCATCTTCACACCACCTGCAAGGATTGTTTTGTCAAGGGTGTCTCAGGGTTGAAATGTGTTGTGTCAAACAGAGCAACATGCATTATTAACCACTCTTTGCTCAACTAACTAAACTGTATTAAAATGTGTGATGCATGTTTTGAGCATGGTAAGCAGAGGTTGGGAGTATTATATAGTTTAGTTTAATTAAATTCCACTGTGCAACTGCTGTATATTCCTGCAGAATATCTGTGCTGTTGATGATTAAGTGCTCAACAGTTAATATGCCATTCTTATATTATAATATGGAATGTGTTACCAAAAAAGCAAAAATAACAACAGCTTTAAGAATTAAATTCCTAACAACACAAAGCACTGTCGAATTTATGATATAACAAAAATCTGGCCTTTGGGAGAGAAATGCTTTGCAACAAAAATGATTTGGGAAACAGACCGATGGGAAGGGCTCTATTGAGAAAAAGGTTAAGAAGAAGAAGGTGGAGTGGAATTGTTTGCAAACCCAATGAAGTGAGATTGATTGGGAGTAGAAAAGGAAACCTTGAAACAAGGTAGATGTGCAGAAGTTGAGGTTAATGGTGATGGTGAAGAGCAAGGAGATTTCAAACACTTTACTCTGACACTCCCTGTCAGACAGCTGTCATTGTTAAGCCTGCTCAAGCTGTGCATTGCACTCTCCCTGATCCCAGGCCTGTCAAATATGCCATGTTAGATCAGAATGGAGCTCTGCTTTGGCCTACACCTGATCCCAAATCTGTCAGAGCTCTTCCATTACGTACAGCATCATAGGACCTCAAATCACATGCACATATAGTGACTATGTTGTTCAAAAGATTACAAACTTGTGCTTAGAGCAGTGAATCCAGACAAGTAATTCACATTATATAATTGGCTGGATTATATTGTTTGTTTGTTTGTTTTTGGAGACATATGGGAAGTTGCCACAATTTCCTGTTTTGCTAAAGCTCATTTGTTTGGAAACATAATGTAGATAATATATTTATATATATAAGTGTATTTATTAAAATGAATTTATGGTAATTTGTAACATTGAGAACAAAGTGGCTCCTCAATGGGAATGGCAGAGCAGTTAGAACAAGTATCTGGAGAAAGGAAGCTGCCTTGCCATGTGTGCTTTGTATGCAAATGGCAAAAGTTGAATCGTTTGAGAATTTATTGAGGCGCAGAGATGGGGGTTATGGAGCTGAATGTGCAGAAAGGCGTACCCCAGAGAATGCCGAATCTGCAACAAGAGATCAATGAATGTTATTGGGGCGCTCCAGCTCTATTATTCATGTCTTTCTTCCCCTCTCAATAAAGCCACATGCTTTTGATAGGTAACCCACTTTCTTTGTGACTGATTTTCAAGCGTGTATGACTTTGCACCATAGTGAAGAGCAGAATCTTTCACTATTTTCAATGTCAAAAATTATCTTTTAAAGTTGAGATGGCAGAGGAAGTTTTTTGAAAGAATAATGGAATGGAATAATGAATGAATAAACCTGTTTCCATGTGGAGTAGAGACTCCTCCATAACATTTCCCTTATGTAATGTTCCTATTTGTCAGGTCACCAGGATTCTTCGAGCCCTCAACCGTGCAGCACCGGGGGAGGATCCTGTCCCGCAATGTGCACATGCAGCAACAACATAGTGGACTGCCGAGGAAAAGGTTTAACAGCCATCCCTGCAAATCTCCCGGAGACTATGGCCGAAATGTAAGCTCAGCAGTATGCACACTGTCAAAACTCTTTTCTACCAAGATGTTTTGTCATGTTCCTCTGATTTTCTGTGATTGTGCAGAGAACTATATATTTCTCTTTTATTTTCCTGATTTACAGCCAACATGCATTCATCTGATCAAAATGCATAAATACACTTTGTGTCAGTTAGGCATGTCACAATATAAATCTTTAGCGTTATGATTATTGTAAGATTTAAAAAAAAAACAAAAAAAAAAACAAACAAACAAAAGTAAAGTCTTTAAAATAAATGGTCCAAGTTTGTGAACAGCCTTTATGGAAATAAAACTTTCTGAGAGAAACAATGCAGTGTTTATGTGACAAAACAGACAAGTAGCTTAGGTGTATTTCTTGGTGTACAGATTGAAGGAAAAAAAGTTAATTTTGCATCTAAAATCGCAATTATTATGTATAGGTTCTTACTTAGTTCTAGGTGTGAACTGAATAATCATGATTGTTGATTAACTTAATAATCTTGACATCCCTAGTGTCAGTGTTAGTCTGAAACACTGAAAATAATCACTCATTAATGGAGGATACTAACATCTACATGATATTCCACATGAGTTTGAAGGCAAATGATTTCTGGGTCTCCTCCTCCTCTTGGGCTGTTTATAAATACTCAGCTTCATGGAAGTCACAGATCGCATGTTCCTCCACAACCCTGACCCATTTCAGCTGCTGTGCTAAATATCCTGATTTGGAGCCTCTGCTAACAGCTATTAATGGTTCTAATAGTTAAACAGTATATTTAGCAAAAAAAAAGCACTCTAGTTGATTTGTACTTAAGGAATTAAAATGTATATCTGATAGGAGATCTATGATGTCATAACTTTGGTGTCATCTCAGAGATTTCTTTTCTTATCAGTACATATGTTCTTAATACGCCTCCAATGTGCCCTTTAATCAAATTGGTTGGAAATACAATTAAACTCAACAGGGAACGCTGCATCTGCTCATGACATCAGAGCCTTTACTCCCAGTCACAAGCCCTGCAGCACAAGGCTGTTTTCTAGTATGTTTCCCCCTTCTCAGATAGACTTTCTTACCACAGGCTTTAATTTTATGGGAATAAAACACAACAGAGAATATACCACTTCATAATTAAGTATGGTTGGTCTGATCTCTTGGAGTTCATTATAAAATCAATTTCAGTGATAAAGAGTTGAACTGCTGGGTATGAATGCCAGTGTAATATCTTGGTAATGAGATCACAAACACACACACACACACACACACACATACACACACAAACGCACATATCCGGCTCTCGTTATGTACAAATCAGAGAGCTGCAACCTCAGTGCCCTGTTCGCTCCTAATGAATGCCACTGTGTTTATAGCTGGTGGGATGTGGGCCGCTTTCTGTACTCCTCTGTTGCGAGACCAGGCCCAGTTAACCCAAACACAACCACAACACATTATTATGCACCAAAGTCTCCTTCTGCAATAACTGAACTATGCCGTAAAAGTGTCCTTGCCTTTCATCCGCCGCTGCGGTCCTGCCATCCATTTGTGACGCACACACACATGCATGGTTAATACCCAAAGGCATAATGTGTTTCCCCGTAATGAAAACCATGCTCAAGCACTAATGAAAAGGATGAAGAACATTGATTGAGCGGACACAAACACACAGCACACAGACACACAGTGCACAAAGTTTGGTCGCACAGACACAAAGAGAAATTTTGGTTGGCTAAATTGGATTGGAAACATTGACCGTGTGCACAACAAGGCAACTCTCTGAGATTGTTTCTTAATTGTCAGCTGATTGAACAGACAACATTGGAGGATTTAGCTGTTTGTTCAACTCAAGCAACCACAATTGTAATGCAGACATGGACTGTTATGTCGATGAGTAACAGGGGTTCAGACAACATCGTACTACTAAATCAAAGCAATTAATATTGCTTTATGCTAAATGTAAGCAGAATTCCTTGCTAGCTAATAGCTGAATGCTATTCTCAAAGAAGTGCAGAGGAATGGACTGTGCAGGCAGACAGCCCTGACCCTCAATGGCTGAAGTACCATACGTTGTACTGTATGCAGAGGAGAGAGGATATGAGTGCACAGATTGCCAGACTGGTTTGGACCAGTCAGACAGACTGGTTGATGAGAGAAGGCGCTAAAGCCACTTGGCCCTCTCCTCCGCCGCATGGTGAGGGCAGAGGAACCACAGAGCTGTCAGTCCACTGTAAATCCACACACTGCCGGACTGAAACAGACGGAGAAGAAGCATGGCCACCACAAAAATCTGTGGTCTGGAATCACTGCTATCCTGAGAATGTCAAATGAAGCTGCTCACAGAATGACGAGCACTGCTTGTGAAGAGAAGTAATTTTAACATGATTTTGGCAAGTGGTTGCGGCTTGTGTTTAGCAAAACATTTATCGTTATGAAATTAAACTTTGGTATTCACTATTATCCTTAGATTTAACAGGTCTTGACACATTTTTATGAGATTTTCTTTCTGGAAAGGAATGTTGAGGAATGTGACATGTTTTTGTTAAATTCTGTTTTTACATCCACTTGATTAGCTCTAAACACTGACCTTCAACCCCACACACTGGCCCATAGGACATGATCCAGTTCTTAAGCTGGTTTTGCCATTCCAAGGCCAAAGGACAAGGCTGCAGCTGGCTCCCTCTGGGCCCCGCTAAACCTTGTTAAGGACAGTTTTAAAAGCTGTGAACTGACCTGCAGATAAACAGCCCTTTGCCAGGTCCACCAGGGAATTGGTCCGTCCTAAGTAGCAGCCAGCACACTTACGTACACTCAGGCATGGTAGCACTAATGGGCTTTAGATGTCTGTTTCCCTACACCCATATGAAGCTGATTACGCTTCAGCACTGCCCTGTCCCAAATAAACAAATGTATATTTTTGTATGTCTGCGCCGAAATGTTTGTCAAGCTTTTTTCTTGTCAACCCGTGCGCTTAGCTTTACTGGCAAAAAGTAGATAAAAGTAGGCAAATGCTCTGGGAATAAAGACTTTTTCATGAAAAACTAAGATTTTGATTTTCAGAATTCTACATGAGAAACTATAAATATTGTTCTGCAGAGATAGTCTTCAAACTACTAGCAAACCAAAGGCTAAGTCTTTTTCCTCCACAGCACTTAAGCACTGCACTGTTTATTGCTTTTGAGGATGTTATGACTCCAATATGCATTACAGCTGTGAAATAGATCTTCATAACATAATCAGTCCAATCAGCAAAGGCCAGAGGTCAAGAATTGTGAGGAGTTGCCATAGAAACATCTTTTGTTTGTTTAACTGATAATATTGGCCTTTCTCCTCTGTTTCCTCCAGACGTCTGGAGCAGAATGGGATCAAGTCCATTCCTCCAGGAGCCTTCTCTCCATACAAGAAGCTGCGTAGGATGTAAGTACAGTTGCATTCAACCTCAGGGCTAAATAATGCACAAGTGAACAAGAAGCCTGGAAAAAAGAACATTTGGCTTCTTTACTAAGAATCAAGTATTTATTTTGTCTGTGTTCGGAAAAAATCCTCTTGCTAAGATTGTACACTTACAGCCATCATCTGTGTTAGCTGCACTGGTTTTTCCTGGGCAATAGTCCAAATGTCCACTGTGTCTGTGTGTGCTGAACCCTCTTCATGGCCAAATGCTACCTGGAGTCGACATGATGAAGGGCTGAGGCCAGGCCCTCTCCAAGAGCCCACACTGACATGCTGCTGCCTCAAACTGCCAAACCTGTCCAGGGGTTTGTACATACACATGCTGTCCAATAGTTACACAGATGGACAGCACTATTGTTTTAGTTTCTTTGCATGAAGCAAGAAATACAAGTTCACATAAGGTAAATAGTTTGTACAATTTTTCCAGAGACAAAGTATTTCCATATTAATGGGTAAATAATAACTAATAAAACTGTCTTCTTTTAATGGTTTGGCTAGGGGCTATTGATAAAACCCAACTGAATCCAGACAGTCAACTATCCAAAAATTTGGTCTTAAACTTGATCCTTCATATACATTATTAGTTTGCAGAAGCGTGAATTCAAAACCTGCAAATGGAAAGCAGGCCATTGAGCATTATTATTATTATTATTATTATTATTATTATTATTATTATTATTATTATTATTATTATTATTATTATTATTATTATTATTATTATTATTATTATTGTTATTATTATTATTGTTATTTTATTATTTTATTATTTCATTTATTTTTTTATTGACTCTTCCATTTTGCTTTTCATAAAATACACACATGCTGCTGGTGTTATATGATCCTGACCTGCTACCGTTGCTCTGATTCTACATTTAGCAACAAAAATTCATGGCCACGTGTTAGTGTTGTTTCAGCTGCCCCTGCGGCTGCCTGTCCTGTGTCCAAGTCAAAGTGTAGACAGCCTCATAGATCATGTCACTGACACTGTTATGGCACTGAAAATTACCCAATACCCAATACTTACCTGTACAACAGCTTATATTGAGAACCTTCACGTCACGCAAAGACCAGCTCACATTGACCTTGGCTCAGTTTGCATGACCTTCATTTGAACCTTTCTTTAACATTGGAACATGGATAGAGTTTATAGACACACACCAGTGCACATTTTGACTACTTTGCATTGCTTCCTTTTCCAGGAAAGCCATTGCCATACAGGAAGACAAATGGGTCTTACTTAAAAGTTACCCCCAAATGAGAAAATATTGCCCGTCTTTACTACATTATTCAAAAATATGGTTCAATTGCTTGGAGTTCAGTCCAAGTGCTCCATTACCTCCCTCTTCATCTTTCTCAGTTTTTGCGCCATGTCTCAACTGTAGCATTTACTAGCACATAAACATGTTCTGTGGTTATCCTGTAGATAAAACCCATGGACACTATTAACAAGATTAGGATGCTCTGCTTTATTTACCCCTTTTAAAGAAAAGCCATTCATCCACATCATGTCATGTATATCCCAGGGATTTGTTTCTTTTGCTAGTCAAGTTCTTATTTACTCTTATTTTTTCTCTCAAACAGAGACTTGAGCAACAACCAGATTTCAGAGATCGCTCCTGATGCCTTCCAGGGCCTGCGCTCACTCAATTCTCTGTGAGTAGCTGCAGAGTAGCTTGTGTAAACAAGTATTTTCTGGGTGGTTGTAGACTTTATGTAAATGACGTGTGTGTTTTGTGATTTGCCAGTGTGCTGTATGGAAATAAAATCACAGACCTGCACAAGGGGGTGTTTGACGGCCTGTATGCCCTTCAACTGCTGTAAGTAGACCACTCACTTTGTGCTGATACTCTACAGACCCAGTACCTACAGACCTTTACACCCACTCACTGCACAAGCCATAACCTTCAGATAAACTTTGTATCTGTGCATAGTTTTCTAGATATAGAATGCATAATGAATAACTATTTAAATAAACAGAGACACAGTCTCTGTTTATTTAGTCAGAAGACACTTCTTCTGCTCTACTCCTGTTCTTTTACCCTGTTTTTCTTCCCAGGTTGCTGAATGCCAATAAGATTCACTGCGTACGTGCCAACACCTTCCAGGACCTGCAGAATCTTTCACTGCTATCATTGTATGACAACAAAATTCAAAGCCTTGCCAAGGGCACCTTCACTTCTCTCAGAGCTATACAGACCCTGTGAGTGGCACACACAGATCAAATGCACAGTTACAGTTGCAGCATCCCTCCTAACGTTCAACATAAGCCAGTGATATAATGAAAGTTGTAAACGCATACACAATGCAAATCAGGGAAAAAAGTGTATCCCAATCTTAAAAGCTGATGGCAGGGATTTTAATTTAATTGTTCCCAATCTTTCAGCCACTACTTTACATCAACGGTTTTGAGCTATACTTGATGCTTTTTCATAAAGTCAAGTTTTTTCATAAATTATTTTATCCCCTTTTTGTAGCCACCTGGCCCAGAACCCATTTATTTGTGACTGTAACCTCAAGTGGCTTGCTGACTACCTTCGTACAAACCCCATTGAGACAAGTGGTGCCCGCTGTGCCAGCCCTCGTCGCCTTGCCAACAAACGCATTGGACAAATTAAGAGCAAGAAATTCCGCTGTTCAGGTAGGCCTTTCCTCTCCTGTGTCTGTCTCTGCGATATACTCCTGCTTCAACTTTTTAAAGTGCACTTTTCCAACTGGGTTGTTTCTCTTTTCTACTTTACTGATCAGTTTTGGCATTTTCTGTAGCTCTCTGATCAGTATTGTCAAACAATCATTGGCAGTTTCCTCATTACACTGTCCATTATCACTTAGTGTGTGAGGTTTCACATTCAGACTGCGGTAAGCTGACATCACCTCTTGAGCTGGCTCAAAAGGCTTGAGTTTCTGCATGTGCCCAGCTTTGCTGGGCATATTGCCCACCTCTGCCTCCTGTCAACCTCTCTACTCTGACTCTCCTCCTTCATCTCTGCTGCACCTCAGCGTCTGTAGACTGAAAACATGCTATGCTTTTATTGCAACGGTTGTTGTCTCTCTTCTGTTTCAATTTGCCACTATACTCATTCATGTTTTTTTTCACCACCAAACATAGAGCTCTGTTTGAAATGTTATATGCATTGTGTGTCATATATATTCACTATATATGACTATTACTAAAGCATAGCAACATTGTCGCTATGCCATGGCCACTGACATCAACCCTCTTTTTTTCTCCATCACAGCCAAAGAGCAGTACACAATCCCTGGTAAGTGGCTTAGAAACATCTTCCATTCCCTCTACAAGTTATTCCATTAACTTTTGACCAGTTATGCATTTTCTGATATTAAGATGCATAACACTTTGTGCTCACAAAATATATTTAAAAAAAAAAACATTCTTTGACATTACTGAATGAGGCAACACAAAATGAGTCCAATGACCCATAGAATGTGTAGTCTGTGTTTAGAGCAGATAAATGCATAATTTTGCTTCAGCTCTGTTTTGTGTGTGCTTTTTTTTTTTTTTTAGGTGGAAATTGAAATAATACATTTAAAAGAAAAACAAGAGGATCCAGATTCATATCAATGGATCCATGTTTTAGATTTCCTAATTTGCGAGAATAATAAATATATAAAAATACTAAAACAAAAACATTAAGGAGGGCTAAGAGCTTGTATCGTACTCTAAAATATATCAAAATAAAATACACACTCTGGAAAAACCTTAATTTTGTCCACTGAAAATGATGCAAATTAAATCAACAAGAGACACGGAAGTCATTAATGTCCCTGGGAATTCCATAATGCATTTATAATGAGGATGCTGGAGGGAGATTCAGTGACTACAGTGATGAGTCATCGTGCACCTCTGAGAGGAAAACCCTTTGGCTTTCCGCTGAGTTTCCTCCGCATGTGTCTCAGTCTGCTCACTGTAGAAGTGTCACCACTCTACGTGATCGGAGGCAATGACTCTGCAAAGCTTTCCTAGTTCTTGTGCATTTTTGCATTTTGAGATCATAGCTTGTCTTTCTTTCTGGTGCATTTTCATGATGACTGGTCAAAGTGGGAACAAAAAGGGCTGGACAATCTTGATTTTTTTTTTTTATCATTATTTTCCAGAACATAAATAACAGACTTTTGGGGGGGATATGTTTCCATATCATATGACATTAATAATATTCTGCATAATTGGAAATTGGGAAAAAACAGACTTTAAATCATTTTTTCCAAAATCTGAAATCTGTAGTTTGTCATCTCTCAATCTCTCTCATCCTTCAGTCTGATTGAATACAAAAGAGGCTAGCTTGTTCTTAAAAGAAAGCTAAGGGCCTACAGGATAGCAATGTAGACGTAATACACACACCCACTCACAGTCACAAGCCACTCCCAAAGCTGCTCCATTATTAAGAAGCAGTGATGTAACCGGGAACACACTTTTTACCATGTAACGTCTATTCATAGGCAGGAGAGTTGTGCCTAGTCTGACTCTCTCTACCCAGGCCACTTCTGACTGCCACTCAACTGCTGTCTCTAGTGTCTACCTCTTCTTCACTCCACCTGTCTGTTGCACTTCTTCCTCTTTCATCCTCTCTCTCTTTCTCTCTCTCTCTCTCTCTCTCTCTCTCTCTCTCTGTCTCTCTGCATCACTGAAGCCAACTGTCCAAATCCTCTTTGGCGTCCTATCTCTCTGCCACTGTTCTTTACAGGCCAGTGCTCCCACTTGTCTAAAATAACTCGTCCCCAGCATTCGTCTTGCTGCTCTGACGAGTTCAGGGAGACTCTTTAGGGCTCCTAGGGTTAAAGTTTTCTGGGTGAGGTCAAAACAGGATATTCAGTCAGCTTTTAGGGACAGGGCTGCGTGACTGAACCGTCATGGGGAAAGGTGTGCCTGTCTGAATTGACATGTTTCTATAAAATGTATTTATTACTTGTTAAAGGTGCAGAGGACAGCCGTCTGAACAACGCCTGTAACAGTGATCCAGTTTGTCCTCCAAAGTGTCGCTGTGAGTCCAATGTAGTTGACTGCTCAAACCTGAAGCTCACCAAGATCCCCGAACACATCCCTGCTTCCACTGCTGAACTGTAAGGCTGCTTCTCAACTTTCATCATTAAGTAGAAACCAATAAACAAAAAATTCAAAGACGAATTGTTGTTTAGGTTTTAGATGTTGCTATTTTTCAGTAATCTCAATGATTTGCTTTCCAGTCGCCTCAACAATAATGAAATCACAGTTCTGGAGGCAACTGGAGTGTTCAAAAACCTTTCCCAGCTGAAGAAAATGTGAGTTTAAATTTGAACAAAATCACATTTTGTGTTGTTTTATATTAATTGTTTTCATAATCTCTTTCATAGCAACCTCAGCAACAACAAAATCACTGAGATTGAAGATGGGGCTTTTGAAGGCGCGTCCTCTGTGAATGAGCTTCACCTCACAGCCAATCAGATTGACTCTGTTCGTAGTGGAATGTTCCGGGGTCTGGAGGGTCTGCGTATGCTGTAAGCATAAAACAAAGTCATGCTAATAGTTATGGAACTCTAATGCTAATGAGTTTTCTTCTACATATTAGAATGCTGAGGAACAATAAGATCAGCTGTGTGCACAATGACAGCTTCACTGGATTACACAATGTCCGTCTCCTGTCTCTGTATGACAACCAGCTCACCACCATCACTCCTGGTGCCTTTGACACACTGCAGACATTGTCAACACTGTAAGATAAAAAAAAAAAGAACTTAAAAATGATTCCCAACAACTCCTTGCTTAGGTTTTGTTACTGTTTACAGCAACCTTTTGGCTAACTCATTCAACTGTGACTGCCGCCTGGCCTGGCTCGGCGATTGGCTCAGAAACAGGAAAATAGTGACTGGAAACCCTCGCTGCCAGCGTCCAGCATTTCTCAAAGAGATTCCTCTGCAGGATGTGGCTCTGCCTGATTTCCGCTGTGAAGAGGGTCAGTAGTGTGGGCACAATTCTTACCTTGTATTATGAATAATGAAGGATTTCTTTCAGATGAAACTGTCTAAAAGAGCTCTTTTTGAAATGCTTTAAATGACCTCTGATAAACACCTTCACATTGACTCCATGATTATCCTGAATAATGACTGCTCCTGTGATTTTCTATTGTTTACTGAATAGATTGCCACTCAGCACTTCCTAAGCTTCACGTCGATAGTGGTCTGTGGCTATTGAGCTGTTTGTCGTATTGACCAGTCAGCTTATTTGCACCTGAATGCATGTTAGACTTGTAGCTGGCCCCAGGGCTTCCATTCTCTTCCTTGATCGATATTACATTGGGCCAAATAATCTTTTTTCTGTTGTTCACCATTTTGAACAAGTGTTCCATTTTGTATAATTTTGAGCTAAAAGTTTCATATAAAACTGTGTTCAGGCCAAGAGGAGTTGAGCTGCGTGCCCAGGCCACAGTGTCCCAGCGAGTGCACATGTGTGGAGACGGTTGTTCGCTGCAGTAACAAGCACCTCCACACTCTTCCCAAAGGCATCCCCAGAAATGTGACAGAACTGTGAGTAGATTGACTTCACACGTCTTCCACCAGCGTGTCTTTAAAATAATAATAATAATAATAATAATACGAATAATAATAATAATGCATTATACTTATATAGCGCTTTTCTGGACACTCAAAGATGCTTCAAATTGCATTATTCATTCACTCCAACCTCGGTGGTGGTAAGCTACTAATGTAGCCACAGCTGCCCTGGGGCAGACTGATGGAAGCAAGGCTGCCAGTGTGCACCATCAGCCCCTCCAACCACCACCAATCATTCACACACACACACACACACACACACACACACACACACACACACACACACACACACACACACACACACACACACACACACACACACACACACACACACACACACACACACACACACACACACCACTCTTATACTAGGCAATGTGGGTGAAGTGTCTAGCCTAAGGACACAACGGCATTCCTTCCTCCAGTCGCCCCCCTGTGGCACCTGGTGTTCCAGCGATCTCCCAGTCTCCGAGTACTGACTAGGTGCCCCGAGCTCCCGAGATCTGACGAGATTGGGTATTGACAGGCAGGTATGGCCACAAAATAATACAAATAATGAAAGCAAATTGGTCATTAAAGTACATAAAAACACAGCTAAAAGGTGGTGATTGCATCATGTGAGGAGAAACGAAACAAGTCCATAAAGCCTGCAGTTCCTCTCCCAGACATGTGCCCTGGGGGCTAGCACTGATGTCACTCTCACAGTGAGAGCCAGGGCCCTTGTATTTATGCATAGTTGTGTGGGGGCCAAAGGCAGTCGACAGGAGCACAGAGAGCGAGAGGACACTTTAATGAGCAGTTTTCAATGAAAAGAGCAGAGAACAGAATAGGTCCAATACCGTCCTTGTACACGCCCATGCTGCGTGAGCCTAAGGCCTGTCATTGTAGCAGCAGGTATGACCAGGTGTGCTCCTCTGTCCTGGGCTTTCATCTTGTCATCTGCTGTCAACTAGTCCATCATTATCTCCAGTCCCTGTCTGCATTATCATTACCTATTATTACCTTTAAACTCAATTCTCCCTTAGCTCTTCTCACACACAAAACATAGTGAAACAATAGTCAGTGAAAGCTAAACAACTGCCCTCACAACGTCTTTTTTTTTTTTTATAAAGTCGTAATTTCTAGTACATAATATAAGTAAGATCCAAGGACAAGTCTTATTATTAAGACTGAACCTCTTAATGGCATTGATTATTATTATTATTATTATTATTAATATTATTGTTGTTGTTGTTGTTGTTATTGTTGTTAATATTTGCATTGAAAATAATCTTCTGCTTTTAGCTATCTGGATGGAAACCAGTTTAGTATTTTGCCAAAGGAGCTGTCTACATTTAAGTATCTTCAGCTGGTGTAAGTGTTTCGAGCTATTCTGTATGTCTCTCACTGTAATAAATCTAACTGTAGCATTAATCGTTTTAATCCTTCTCAGTGACCTGAGCAACAACAAGATCAACTCCCTGACCAACTCGTCCTTTGCTAATATGAGCCAGCTCACCACATTGTAAGGCCTGCTGAAATCATTCAGTCATGTTTGCAGTCACATTAGGATGCAAATAAATTAATTATATGCTTATGTGTTTATTTTTACACCATAGAATCCTGAGTTACAATTCCCTACGCTGTATCCCCAGAATGGCATTCAGTGGGCTGCACTCCCTTCGGCTGCTGTAAGTTGTTTTCTTTCTTCTACGGTCAAATGTTTACTTGATACAATATATTTAAGCTTGTATTTTATTTCACCATTTTCTCACTTGAGACCTGGTATCTCAGTAGGCAATATTGATGTTATTTTTATCATAGTGTTCTAAAACAAGACGACATTCAAAGCAGGAGAGTTGAATATTTTTGCCTAGACTACAGACACCACACTTGTTGGAAATCTTTGATTGGCTCCAGAGGCTTGACGTGTAGTCTAAACTGTTATGACAGCTGAAGAACACATCCATAACCTCTGCCCTGTTTTCTGTTTTGTAGACAAAAACAAGCTGTAGTCTTATTCCTGTACCCCTGAAGTATCACCAGTCCTACCACAAACAGTTTGTCAGTAACTGGATAGAGTCAGTGGGATGTAAAACGAAATGTCCTGCAGAAATTCTAATCCAAACTAGTATTTTTATCCGCACTGAATTTAACATCATTACAGCATTTTTAAAGACACAGCCCTAATTGCTGCATTGCGCACAACAAGTCCCTTCCGGTGACTTTTGACATTGATGCCTATATGTGTCATATACTGTCCATTAGCATGTGTGTGGGAGTAGAATTATCAGTCGTCCATGTGGGCTCATAGCAGGCACACTTTTTACTGCGGACAACAAAGCTTCAACAAAGCCTCTGTTTTACAGCAGGATTCAAATAAAGTCCCTGATTATTACGAGACACAAAGCACGAGAAGCCTTTTAGCGTGGAATGAGAGTAAAGCTTGTCGTCTTTTGCTGACATTGCCGCAGTGACTCCTGGCCTTATAGCTTTGATCTCTAATGAAGCCATGTCCGTTAGTTACCTCTGTTCTTAGTCACACGCCACCTTTCAATTTGAAATAGTGTGTCAGACGCCATGCAAGGCCTCCCTAACTTCACACATCACACAGCCTAAGACCTATATAAAAGCTTTCTAAGCTACCTTATTGTTTCACTTCACGAAAGTCCAAAGGAAAACGAAACTTTTATGTTTTAACTGCTGCTCTAATCAGTCACACACCATTTTTAGGGCAATGCTGTAAATGTATATAAAAAATAAAGAAAAAACATTAAATCCTCACTTGTGTATTGCATTAGTAACTTTGACATTCATAATTTTTATAAGACCTAATGTAAAGTTTAAAGTTCAGTAATGGAAACTTCACTTAAACCACAACAAACTACTAGTGTTGTTTGAAAGCGAGGTTGCATTGCTGCAACACTCTTTGTAAAACTGCACCTTTGGCTTTACACAGTTGTAAAACTGAGAGGAATCATTAACGCTGAAAGCTTCAAACAAGTCCGTGGTCTAAGCTGGCAATGGATGTGGTTGCGTTTGCTGTATGTGTGCTATGCTTGTGGTTACACCAGAAGGATTAATAAACTGCTAATTGGCCCGGTGGCTATTAAGTGTGAAAGAGTTTAGAAACTCTTATGATGGATCTGTTATTTGAAAACTAGTAATATAAAACCATATCAATACTACATTCATTTATTTATGTGACCATTTAAGATAGAGATGTAAGGAAGCCTGGACCAGTGGTTACTTTTTGTAGTCATGTACCCCTGGAGACTTTGGATGATCAGTTGCTCACCCCCCTGCTTCAATGCACTTGAAAAAAAAATTTAATCCATTCTACTTTAACCAAATTCATAAAAAAAATATATATAAAAAAAAAATCATACAAGCCTAGGAGACTTCTTATCAAATAGCAGCTTTCTATTTTCCTTAACTCTCTTTGCATGCCTCCAAAGTCACAGTTTGGAAACCACTGGCCTAAACTAATGCAGTAACCTGAATACATAGCCCACTGTCTGGACATAATGTTACCACACTGACAGAATAAGAAATACACTGACAGAAAATTGCCTTATTATTGCAGACCCTTTGTATGAGACCAGTGCATAGTTGCCACTATTCTATTCGGATACATTTTGGTAGTATTCTCACCAACTCATTTGATCTATTGCTAAAAGGCCAACCCAACCAGACCAACTAGGTCTGTTGTTTACTGTCAGTATAAGCAGCAGCTTGATGGTTTCACAGATCAAAGAAGAGTCAAAGTTTGTTGATACATTGCCTTCATTTAAGCCTACAAAGAAACATTGTCATGTGTTATTACTGTTGTGCCATATGAGGTCAGTGGAGAGTACAAGATGGTAATGATCTGGATTACATAAGGCATAGTTAATTCAGCCAAAAATGTGTCTATCTAATTCAAATATACACATATCAACTGTCAAAATCACACTCACACTTTCTTTGCCATATTAGTCCAGTCCCTCCCATTACGTTGTGATATTTTTCTTAAAGTAAGCAATATCCTTATTCTCCTTCAGGTCTCTTCATGGAAATGACATCTCTGAACTTCCTGAAGGTATCTTCAATGACGTGGGTTCCCTTTCTCACTTGTGAGTAAATGCACCCATTTACATTTTTATTCTAATTTGTTTGTGGATCTACACACTCAGAGAGCTGAAGACTTATCTGAGGTTATAGCAACAGATCTGGACTTCAATGGCACACACCTATACATATTTATATGTACATGAAATACAGCAGGGTTTATGAGGCTCTGTTTGGTTTGTTCCTGTTGTGTTGCTGTGCAGGGACTTTGGGACACGTGTAAGCTGACACACGTCTGCTGTGGCCCCTTTGCCATTTTGGCTATTCACTTCATCCCCTTACAGCCACAGATCAATAGACCTATCAGTGTCAGGGCGAGAGGAGAAGGGGGAGGGTACAGGAAGGCTGACTATAGTTAAATAAACACAGCATTTATTGGAGAATGCAACAGAAGTCAAGGCTGCCTGGCTCAGGGAAGGGATGACGACAAGCCATCGATCCACAGTCACAGTCAAGTGACTTTCATGTTAGCAGATGTCAAGTGTCAGGTATTGGACCGGCTGCAAGAAGAGCCTGTGTTTCAACGTAATGGAATAGCATCGATTTAGTAGTGTTTGTGCACCCAGCCAGAGGACAGAGCACTATTGATTCACGACCACCAAGACAGAAGTAGTTAAGATTCCCGTCTGTTCACACATTTGCCTATAATTACGAAATACTCAACAAAGTGATAGCAGCATAAAGATGTATTCAGGCTTAAAGTGTCATCTTTTTTGCTAACACTTGAAATTATATAACAACAGAGACCCCTGCTGATTGTTTTGAGCCTACAGCAATGCATGAACTTGTATGTAAATAAAGTTAAAGTTTGCTATACCTGAAACTACCTTTACTAACATTTACTAACAAATGTTAGTAAAATTTTTATAATTAGACATCCAGTTACATTATTATGACACTGGTCATTGCCCCTGTGTATATTTGCTAACGTAACTCTTAACCAGTGCTTATTTTGTGCTTTATAGGGCAATTGGTGCAAACCCACTTTACTGTGACTGCCGGTTGCGGTGGTTGTCTGACTGGGTGAAGACTGGGTACAAAGAGCCTGGTATTGCCCGCTGTGCTGGTCCCCAGGACATGGATGGCAAACTGCTGCTGACTACACCTGCTAAAAAGTTTGAATGCAATGGTAAGTTTAGCATCCAACTGCATTATATTATTTATTTCAGTCTCAAACTCACATACACTTTACATAGATGAGGTGGACTCTGCTGTGCTGGCCAAGTGCAACCCATGTCTTTCCAATCCATGTCTGAATCATGGCATCTGCCACAATGATATAGCAGACATCTACAGTTGCAGTTGTCCTCCAGGTTTTAAGGTAATGGCTTTAAGATGACTAGCTACAAACAATGTTTTCAAAAAATTTCAGCTTTGTGTGCTTTTTTTACTTTGATTTTAGGGAAAGAGCTGTGAAACGGCTCTGAATGCCTGTGTTAGTAACCCCTGTGCCAACGGAGGAACCTGTAAAGTCGATGAGAATGAAGAGGGAAAATACAGGTGAGTGTGCTTCACTCAATACTGAAATAACACATCTGTGTCTGTAATAGTAATAATGCAATTGTTCTTCATAGCTGTGTGTGTCCACTGGGCTTTGAAGGCCCACGGTGCCAAAGCAACACTGACGACTGTGATGACAATGACTGTGAAAACGGAGCAACATGTATTGATGGAGTCAACAACTACACTTGCCTGTGCCCTCCCTACTACACAGGTAGATGATAAATTTACTCTGTGCCAAACCATTTCACAGTTTTTTTGAACATGTGGTTTCTGTACAGGAGAGATGTGTGAAGAAATGGAGGATGTGTGTGCCCCAGGACGAAGTCCCTGCCAGCACCAGTCTACCTGCCTCATCACATCTTATGGGCCCAAGTGAGTGTGAGCTGCCATCAGCGTGTAACACATCTATAGGACTACATGTGTAATCTGCGCATTGTTTTGCAGGTGTGTGTGTTCTCCTGGGTATGTTGGTGATGACTGTAACGTAGACTATAATGACTGTGAGGAGCATCGCTGTCAGAATGGGGCTCAGTGTGTGGATGAACTCAATGGGTACTCATGTGACTGTTTGGATGGATACAGGTAAAATCAGCACTATTACGCTTCATCCATAGGAACGTCTTAATTGCTAACTTAATCCTCTTTTGACTGCAGTGGTCAGTTGTGTGAGGTTGCCCCATCACTGGTGTCTCTATGTGAGCTGGCAGACTGCCAAAATGACGCCCCATGTGTGGAGCAGGGCGGCCATGCCCTTTGCCAATGTCCACCCGAGTTTGGGGGTCCACGCTGTGAAAAGCTTGTCAGTGTTAACTTTGTGGACAGAGATTCATACTTGTTGCTGTCTGATCTACAGAACTGGCCTCAAGCCAACATTACCCTTCAGGTAAAATAATAATAAAAATAATATTTTATTAGTATAGTTCTCAAAATATCAATTACAATTTTAAATCTATATTTTTTTGCTACAGGTGTCAACAGCTGAGGATAACGGGATCCTGCTATATAATGGAGACAATGATCATATTGCTGTGGAGCTCTTTCAGGGTCATGTTAAAGTGAGTTATGACCCAGGCAGTCAGCCTGGACATGCTATCTACAGGTAAGCTGCTTCACTGTTGTCTGAATACTTCTTCTGTCTTAATCTCTAAATATGATCAACATACATTCTGCTTCCTTACATAGCACTGAAACCATCAATGATGGCCAATTCCACACAGTGGAGCTGGTGACCTTTGACCAGATGGTGAACCTGTCCATTGATGGAGGTCTCCCAACCACAATGGACAGCTTTGGGGCTGCACGGCCCCTCAACGGGGAGGCTCCACTTTATGTGGGGGGTAGGGGCCCTCTCCAGAACACACCTTCCTCCTCTGCAGGCACTCTTAACTACTACACTACTGTCACTCCCTCCCCTCCGCTTTGTTTCCACCACAGCCAAAACATGCACCTTACCCTCACACCCACCCCGCCCTTGTCCTGTTTCTGCATTTCACCAGTGACAACTCTGTCAGCCTTTTGTTAAGAAATCATTTCTAAAAAGAGATATCTTGGTTTCGGTTTGGTTTAAATCTATTTAATGTCTATTTATTTAACAAGTCTGCCCTCTAGTGATTATTTTTAGTGTTACAACTGTTTTTTCCATGCATGCATTATTTTATGATTGCAAATGATTAAGACAATTTGTGTTGTTATTGCTTTGCTTTTTGCAATGTAATGTAAAACATTCTCACCATTTTCCTATTCTTTTCATCTTTGATGCGTCCTTGTGTGGCATGCATAAATGCATTTTGGTAAGACAAACAGCTGTAGGTTTGATTCTCAAATCTTTGCATAATTGGAATCTTCATATTTGAAAAATATTTGAACCCTCATTACCCATAAATCATTACAACCCTCTGTTTGCTGTTTGTCTGTGACTAGTATTTTTGTTGATCACTAGCATTAATGTGTTTTTGTGTCTCTAGGTATGCCTGTGGATGTTCATTCTGGGGCTTTTAGACTATGGCAAATTCAAAATGGCACCAGTTTCCATGGTTGTATCCAGAACCTGTACATCAACAATGAGCTCCAGGATTTCACCAAAACTCAGATGAAGCCAGGCGTGGTGCCAGGCTGTGAGCCCTGTAAAAAGATCTACTGTGTACATGGCATCTGTCAACCGGACGGCTTCCATGGGCCGGTGTGTCACTGCCAGCCGGGCTGGAGTGGACCACACTGTGACCAGCCTTCCACCAACCCCTGTCAAGGCAGCAAGTATGTCTGCTAAGTGGAGATAGTGATCTAATCTCTTATTTATCTGCCAAAGACTCTGCATTACTCTGCCAGATCTTTAATATCATAATTAGTCTTGAAACACATAATGTTTTTTTCTCAGATGCGTCCATGGAAAGTGTATCCCGCTGGACAGTCAATCATATCGTTGTGAGTGTGACGAGGGGTACCGTGGTGCACTCTGTAACCAACAAGGGGAACTGTTTAATCCATGCCGCCACTTGACCTGCAAGCATGGTCGCTGCCAAATTTCTGACACAGGGGACGCCTACTGCCATTGTGAAAGTGGTTACACAGGGGAGCTCTGCGATGCAGGTAAATTTGTGGTCTTTTGACTTGTGTGTCACACTGCCCCCTAGCTACATCCCACAACTGAATTGAAAGAATAATGTATAAAATTGTGAAGCAACGTTGCATGATGTGAGCAGCATCATGTAAAACAAATGAATCAGTCTGGCACCTTTCATATGAGGTTCTCTAACTCTAAACACTTGTCTGTTTCAGAGTCCGAGTGCAGAGGGGAGCCTGTGCGGGACTTCTACCAGGTGCAGCGAGGTTATGCCATCTGTCAGACGACCCGCATGGTGTCCTGGGTCGAGTGCTCTGGTGTGTGTGACTCTGGGGCCTGCTGCGCCAGTCAGAGAATGAAGCGCCGGAAATACACGTTTGAATGCAGTGATGGTACTTCTTTCACTGAGGAAGTAGAAAAGACCATTAAGTGTGGCTGTGTGGGCTGTATGTAGCACATTCATCTACAGCCCATTCCTAGCTGCTGTGCAGAAGATGAAAGCGATATAAGGAGACTAGATGGATGCAAGTGAAGGAGGAGAAGAAAAAGTATAAAGAATATTTGCAAACCTTTATTCATATGTTAGAGACAATGTAAAATAGAACAATTCCTCCCCTTCTAAAGGTGTGCAAACATCAGCATCTTAGATCAACCAACATAAGTCCAGCATCCTTCCAATGGTTCAAGATTTCAAGATGTAACATTGTGGCATCAGCCAGCACCCAGTGTCACCTACCCATCCATCCTCTGAAATTGGTGAAGTGAGGATCCGGTCGGGTTTGACAGAAGCTACAGACGGACTCAGAGAGAATAGTGAGCTTACCTGTGTGTTTTGTCTGGTGTTACCAGGACTGGAGTTTGGTGGTGTCATTGTTTCTTTACAGTCTTTTATCTGCATGTGCACATGAAGAAAGGCAGAGATGTTTGAAAGACTGGCACATGTGGTGCATGTGTGTGGATGGAGCCAGATGTCAGTGGTGCAGGTTCCTGCAGATTTAACACGTGCATGGCATCGCCACATAATACATATAGCCCTTGTGCGAGGCCTTGTTTGTTACTATTATTTTCAACAGAAATTAAGTGGTGCTAGCAGTGAACCACCCCCCTGCATGCGGTGCCATTGGGATTTAGGTGAATTACCGAACCCTTTCTTTTGTGGAGCTTGTGCTTGAGTAAGCTCCTAATGCTTATAGTGTAATAAGAGTGCAAACTGCTGCATGTCAAGACAAGTAGAACGTCATTGAATTTAAAAAAAAAAGTTCAGTCAAAACAAAATGGAGTCAAAGACATTTCCTCTTAAATTTGTTTTGTTATTTACTGTAATTTCCTTCATATATTTGTTTGTTTTTCATCTAAATGATGTAACTCCTTTAGCCCTCTGCCCCAGCAGTCCTTTCTATAGAAATGAAATCCTAACAGATATTAATATATATACATACTATATATTTGTATTTCTTTTTGGTATAGTATTTTACTATGTTAATTGTATGTCTGTTTGTGACAGGTGAATTGCATTTGGGTTGTTTTTGTTTATTTCACTAATTTCACAAAAGGTAATGAAAGAAACTCGCGCAATGTGCAGCAGCTGCTCTGACTTGTTGTTCTTCAGTATAGAGGCAGTATTGGTCTAGAAATATGTTAATAATGATGTATATGTTGTCTTCCATGTGAATATTACACCTAAAAAGTGAGAGAGTGCTTTGTTTTATTTATTTCTCTCTTTTTATAAAGTTGTTGGTTTATTTGGTTTTCTGAAAAAAAAGAAAAGAAAAAAAAGTAAAACAATATCCTACAATTCTGTAAACTATTTGACAGTGTTTGATTTCAGATTACAACAGTATTTTATTCCTCTCAGACATTCCTTATTTTCCTGTGAGAGGTTACAGAGAGGAGAATGTCCCATCGTTAGTACATTGTAAATATACCTCACTTGTCTGCTTCTTTTGTACATCTTTTGTTGTTTTTGCCTTTGGAATTTTTTTCCATTGAGAGGAATATTATTTTCTATTTTGTGGAGTCAAGCTCAACAGATTGTAAGCTGCTGTCAAGACAGAAGAGTTAAAATAGCCTGCGTGGACACTGAATATGCTACTCATCTACGTTTGTACAAACAGGACACTGAGGGACAGGCCTTTGGTCGACTGCTGACAGACACACAGAAAGCTCTGGACATTTCCGTGTCTGTCACTTCTGAATGGCTGTTCACAAACTGGACATGGTGCCAAGTACACTTACACCCCTGAATGTATAAATGTGTATAGATAAATATAATGCTTATCATGAACTTAAGCTGTCATCTTGTTCCTAAACATTGATCTCACTGTTTTAAAATTCACTGGCTTAAGAGGTGGTTCTCCTTTGAATGCCATTGCTTTTCTATTCTTCTAATCCCATATGTAAAAACTATTGGTACCACAACACATTACAGAGCTCCCATTAGTGACATTGTTATTGATGTGATTCTGTGCTGTGCATTATCAAAAGGGTCACTGTAAATCTTAAGCTGTGCTCCTCATAAAGGTGCAACATTAGTCAAATGTGGCTTGATGCTCCGCCTGCACTGTACTGCATATACTGAACTTCCTGGTAGACCTCTTAGTGGTGCTTGCGCTAATGAAATATAACTAATTCATAATGCATTACTGATATTATAGGCATTTGGTTTGGTGGCCAAAAACAGCTTCTCGACATCATATGAACTATTGACATAAATGTTATTGTAAACAATGTTTCATGTGTAGTGAATTGTTACAAAGAAAAGGTCCTGTTATAATTTTGTCTATTTCGTTTATTTTGTTTACAGGATTGATTGTGGGATTGAACTAAAACAATCCCAGTAATGCTGAATGTACGTAGTGCCACCGACAAAATGTTTACCAAACCTCCACCCTTTTCATTAATTAAAACAGTTATGTGTGTTTGGTCTGTAGTGTTTGTTTTTATTTAAAAAATGGTCAGTGGTGGAAATAGTAATAAAATTGTATATACCTACTCAGTTCTAATTTAAGTACAGTTGAATCATAACTGTGTTGCTAGTGCCCTAACCTGGAGGTTATTCTCAGTTTATGGACAGGCCATGGCTCATGTTCAGTGTAGAACCTCCATGACTCCAAGCTTACAGAGCTGCAGAGGCTGTGTCAGCCCTGCTCCATCATGGCTGCAGGTGCTGGGCTTTAGATATTGACCTTTCAGATCAGAGGAAGTTCAAATCAACTGGACTCACTCCGCTCTCAGATTGGATCATCATCTTGAGAACCAAAACAGTAAACTGTAACATTCCCAAATTGGCCTTCTTGTCCAATATTTTTGTAATTGAGAATAAATAAACTACAGTTGTTATCAGTAAAAGCTATATTTCATTTGGACTAAAAATGTCTGGTCTAGCTCCTTCCAAATTAAACATTAATATACAAAAATAATTTTTATTTAAGTTTGTACAGCACTACACAATTTGCATTTTATTAGACAAAAAAATCTAACAAACGAATAGCAACAAACTCATTCACACAGTAGTCATTGAAAAAAATCTTTATATCAACTCGGCAAAAATACAACGGTCTTGACAAAGATGACACATTTAAGGAGTTACCAATAAAGCATTTTTTTTTCTAATATACAAAATGAAAATCTTTAAATAGCTATAACAGGAATAAACATGTTCAAGTCTGATATTTGGTAGACTTTTTCAGATTTGCTAAATACATTAGCCAGTGCGACTTATTAAATAACATTTAAAAAAAATATGAATTTTTTTGCATTTACATGAGAAATTACTAAAAACATTGCTAAAATGTTATGGATGCTTATGAAATTTCACACCGAGAACATTTTAAGACAAAAGACGTGACTAAGATACTCAAAAATAACAAATGCATGTGGGTAATTATTACAAAAGGTCTACACAGTTTCTTTAATGCTATCGTTTCACATTATCAATTTTTGTCTCCAAACATGCCGGCACAGCTTCCCTTTCCGAGCATGAACAGTCTTGCATAGGGTGCATTGTTAGTCAAAATCTTCTTTTTCTCAGAGCAACCATGCATGTATGTAATATATTGAGGTCAACGCAACCACAAAAAAGTCAGATTAATTGTCATGATAATGAAGAATTTTAATGCTCTTGGGATTTGGCTCTTAAAAACAAAAACGGTAACAACACAGAGGTCAACTCAACAGAAATGTCTGAAAAATGGTAATCACCCTGCACAAAGTGTAAAAGTAAACAGGGAAAAAATATTTAAAAGAAAACACTTCACATTTACAAACACATTCACTTTTTCATTGGATAAGGCACCTGGTCATAACAGTCACAAAGTCCTGGAAGACAGAAGAACGGAGGTACTGCAGTCTCCTTCAAGCATATTCTATCATCCTGTAACTGCCAAACACACTATGTGATAAACCAATGTGTTTTACAAAAGCACAATGATGTTTCCTTCTTCATGTCCTTAACGGTACAATTAGAACTTCAGGTAGTTAAAGTCAGTTTTAAATAATCAACAGGCTAAAATGAAATTAAAAACAAACAAAACATATTTTCTTGTTAGCAGTTATTTTGTCCTGGTTCGTTTTGCTGGGGTCTCGAGGAGTTCCTGAGCCTTTTTGGATGCGCTGCGTGGCAACACTGCAGTTTGACTTCTCTTTGCAGAAAGCTTCAGTGCTCCACTTCGGGTGAGCGCAGGCTTCTCTGCAGGGGCTGCTGTTTTGTTGCCCCTTCCAGTCTTCTTTGTGACTCTTTTGGGAGTCGTGTTGACAGAACTGGCTGTATCAACTTTGCTCTGGGACCTGGTTTGCACCTGATCAGGCGAGTTTGAAAATTTGCTGTTTGTTTCTGGATTATCAGAACTTTTACTTTCAGCTCCTTCAGGGGACTCCTTAACTTTGGTTTTTTGGGGTTTACTTGTTTCTACTAGCTTTTTTTCTTCCACTTTTTTATCAGTCTTGTTTTTAGGTACTGCAGTAACATTAGGCTCGGGGGTTGGCGAAAACCCTAGTCTTTGAGATGTTCTCTTTGGCAGCTCTTTCTTTACCTCACCCTTTGCCACTTGTTTGCCGCCTGGAGCCTTGTCTTTTGTTGATTTTATTGACTTCTGTTCATTAGCTTTCTCAACTAATGCCTTCTTTTTATCAGATTTTGTTGCAATATCTTTTGTTTTTTTGACATGTACAGTGGATTTTAATGATTTCAAGTTGGATTTTGATGGACTCTTTGTCAGTGATTTCAAACTGGCCTTCTCTTTTGCCTTTTCTTTTGCCTTTTCTTTTGCCTTTTCTTTAAGTCGTGCGTTGGCCTGTTTCTCTCTGATATTCGAGTATTTCCTTAAAATCCTCGCACTGGCTGGATTTTGAGTTTTACCACTTTTAGGCTTCTGTGGTTCACGTTTGGTTGAATCTACCTTTTTTACACAAGCACTTGTCATCTCTTTTTTCTCTTTCCCTTTAACCACACTAATCAATTCTTGTTCTAATGCTTTGGCTATGAGTTTCTGAGTCTTGGGGTTACTTTTTACAGGTGATGCAATGGCGAACTTCTTCAAATGTTTCTTCAAGCGCTCGGCCTGTACACTTGGATAGATGCCCTGTGCACTCCCTGAGGCACCGGAGCTATGGAAACAGAGCTGTGTTTCTGACGGAAGGCGTGTGTTCACCTTTTTAACTATGACCAAAGATTTTGTTTCAGTCGTTTCAAGAAACCAATGACATATAGTACTAAGATCAAAACCTTTCATGAAGAGCATCTGCACTGGAGAGTACTTTGAACTTTCTGCAATTTTGGGTTTTCGCACCCGCCGTTTACTTTTCCATATAGCTGCCTGTCTGTCCGCCTTGTTTTTGTGTTTAGGTGTGGGTTGGCCTTCCTTGTCTAACTGCATCCAGCCTTTGTGCATTTTGTCAAACCTGAGGTTGAGGTTAGTGATCAATTGCTGGTTTTGTACCCCATTCAATGCCTCCAAGAACTTGACACTGGGCGGCCTGGGCGGCTCTGATTTTGAAGACAAAACAATGCCCGCTGATGTACTTTGACTAATTAGAGTGGGCCTAACTAGACTTTTTGTCATGCGAATGGGTGAAGGCAGTTCACTGTGTCTGTTAACAATGGCAGTCTGTCTCTGTGACCTTAATGATAGCCTCTTCTCCTCTGCAGGTGATTGATCGACCTTGCTGCCCTCACTTCTCAAAGGCATTCTTGTAGGTTTTTTGGTGACCGGGCCACTATTGTCTGCACTTGAAGAATGTTCAACTTGTGCTTCTACATTAGGTTTTGGTCGTGTTAAAGACTTGCTAGGTTCCACATCACTTTGAAGTGTTCGTTTACTTCTCAAAGACATTGCCTGAGACTGAGTTTCACTCTTTACTGTGATTTCTGTGGTACTTACTTTACCACCATCCACTTTCTCACTCTTACTCTCGTCTGGTGCAACCTTTGCAGATCTAAGCTTGGGTTTGGACTGGACTGGGCTGTCTTCTTTACTTTGAGGCTGTCCATTTGTTGGTTCTGATATTTGTTTTTCTATTATAGACTCAATGCTGGTTTGTGAAGGTATAGTTTGTGAGGGTATGGTTTGCGAAGGTATGGTTTGTGAAGGTATGGTTTGTGAAGGTATGGTTTCTGAGGGTATGGTTTCTGAGGGTATGGTTTGTGAAGGTATGGTTTGTGAAGGTATGGTTTGTGAAGGTATGGTTTCTGAGGGTATGGTTTCTGAGGGTATGGTTTGTGAAGGTATGGTTTGTGAAGGTATGGTTTCTGAGGGTATGGTTTGTGAAGGTATGGTTTCTGAGGGTATGGTTTGTGAAGGTGTGGTTTCTGAGGGTATGGTTTCTGAGGGTATGGTTTGTGAAGGTATGGTTTCTGAGGGTATGGTTTGTGAAGGTATGGTTTCTGAGGGTATAGATTCTGAAGGCGTAGTTTGCGGAGACATCTGTTCTAATGTAGGGGACGGATTGGGAGGTGGAGTAGATGCCTCTGGGGTAGAGGACTCTTTAGATTCTGTTGCCAAAGGTTGACTTGTAACAGCAGGTTCAGGAGTGGTAGTAGTTGTGACAGAGATGGATGGTATTGTTGGAGATTCAACTATAATTTGCCCAGACGATCTAAGATGACGTGCAGATGTTGTGCTCTCAGCTGCCTTTTTTCTGTCCACTTTAGATTTGTGTGCAGACATTTTAGGTTTTGAACTGGGCTTGTTAGTGGACTGCTCTGTTACTGGAGGGCTAGCAGGACATGAGTCTGTTTTGGTTTCTTCTGATTCTCGCCCCACGGACGGAGGTTTTGCTAAATCACATTCTGCATTTGAATCACCATCAGTTTTGTTTTGTACTTTCCGACCACGTTTGTTTTCTTTTGGCATTTCTTTGGGTGGTACAGTCTGACCTGACCGGCGCCGCAGACTTCTATCAGATGCTGAAATAGGTTTACCGCTAACAAACCCCACTATGATTTCTTCTGTTTTTTCAATGTTTTTTGGTGCGGAACTAATACTACTCTTCCTTCTTCTCCAAGGAGGTAATTCTTTTGCAAGTTCCTCCATTGTTTTTGAGGATAAATCAGATTCTGTACCATCTTTTTTGCATACAGTGGTCTTGATATTGTATTCTTCAACTTTTCCTGTTTCGTGTTCTGTGGCCATTTCCTCTGCTGGCTGGACATTGACGCTGCCCCCTTCTGTCTCCACAGACCCTTCTGCAGTAACAGTCTCTGTCTGACTTTCTTGGTTTGGTTCATCATTCATTTTTTCATTTTCTTCTAAAAGTTCTTCTTTTTCTGGCAACTTTTCTTTTTGAACTCCAATGTTATCTGAGGAACCCAGATCATTGCTCTGTTCTACAACACTGTCCTCCACAGAGTCCGACACCATCTCAGACAAAAAATGCTGCACAGAACTATCCTCTGTGTTTTGGGACATTTCTTTTTCTTCTATTGATACTTGTGGAGTGATGTCTTTATTTTCACTGGGCTTTTCCAACTGTGCAGAAATTTCTTGTTCTACACTCTCATCCATATTATCAACTTGCTCTGCCGGTGACAGACAAACGGTTTCCTCTACCACCTGTGACTGGTCTGTCTGACTGGTTTCCACTAGAACATCTACATTACGTGTTGCGGTCTCTTTAGCCTGTCCCGTCTCAGATAACTCGCCCTCAGTTGGCTCTTGCGTAGCCATTTGTTGGTCCATAGCCTCCCTGCACTCACCCGCACATGGCATATCCACAGGGGGCACGCCTTCGGGCTTGGAGAGGTTCTGTTTTGGGGTAACGGAGGTGTTGAACTCTAGCAACGGATTGGGACAGTTACCTCTTCCTGCCAGAGTCCGAACTGTTTTTAGCTCCCAAATCTCATCAGCATACATGAGTCCTCTAGTGCTTTTTCGGGCGTTGCGTCGTGGTGTCATGCCTCTGTGGCGTTTCTTGAAACACTCTGTGATAGGTTTGTTAATGTATACGATATCACAATGTCCAAGATCAGGGTCCAGTATAACTCTGTCATTGAAGTCATTGTGCCGTTCAGCAGATGGTCGGATGGATTTTCTGGCCGTCCTGGGAGAGTTTGAGGCAATAGTTACGTGAAAAGAAAAAGGTTTTGCCGTTTTGTCTTCAGGATGCCCCACAGCCTGCCTGATTGAATGTGTGTGGTTAGACTCATTGTGTTTTTTAAAGGAAGAATTGAGTCTAGCCTTATGCGTCTCAGCTGAACCTGTGCTGCCCGGTTTGTCGTCTGCAGTTTGAGACGAAAGAGATGTGGTGAGCACACATGACAGCTTGTTACCAGCAGCAACACTACCAGTCTTCATGATTTTTAACTTTAGAGGGGCGTGATCACCATGGTTTTTAGTTTCAACTGTGGGTGTATTTGTGGGAGTGGCTGAAGTGTGGGTAGGTGAAGGGCTAGTTCGGGAAGCAGCAACAGGGGGCACTGGAGTAACAGACAGGTTCAGTTTTGGTTTTGTATTAGGTCTAAGGTCTGGGGTGGAGCATGATTTGGAGGGCTCAGGAGACGGTCTGGTAGTGAGTAATGGTGATGCTACTGGGGAATAGGACGTTTTCTGTAGTCCATGTGCAGATGTGACTGGCTGTGAGGACTTGTTGGGTGTGAGAGCTTTAACCTCAGCCTGTAGGAAACCGATTGCACTGATAATTTGTCTCTGATGGTGCAGACACAGTTTGGACATAAACTGATCCAATGTAGATGCTGCCTGCAGGTCCTTGAATTTGCTGATCTGCACCTCCTTGGGCTCCCTGGAAAAAAAAAAAAAAACATTAAGAAAATACACAAATTAACAGTCAAAGAAATAAACAGATTTAAGAGCCAGTATGTTTTAGAAATAACAGAAAACAGGGAATCAAGAATAAATTAATCATTGCATATTTATTAGAAGAATAGGTGATTTGTAGAAGCGATTTAAATCCAGTGAACTTGACCTACTACAATGTTACAACTGATATTTAATGAATTTACAACACAGTAGTGCCTTTTTTACAATATATAATCAAGGAAATATCACACATGCAAATACATTAAATAGTTGCGGGCCACAAGTCTCTTAAGCTCATAAGCATACATAATAGAACATTTTATAGTACACAAGTTTCTATGAAGTTAATGATAAGTGCCAGGGATGACAAGTGCTCAACAACATACAAAAAATAACTAAAAACGTTACAAGAAAACAAAAGTATATATTCACTGTTTTTTTTTCCAGTGCAAATTTTTTTTTTAGCTGGGACCAACATGTGTTCTGTTTTTGGCAAGATTTGTCAGTGAGGTAGGTTACAGTGTATGATTGGGACGCCACATTTTAAGAATTTAATGTGTGGTCTGCGGTGTCATTTGTAACATAATTTGTTACACTGCATTGGAATGTACATCAATTAAAGACAAGTCAATGTAATCCCTCATTCACCCAGGAGTGGTCCATGGTAGAAAAAGTTTCAAATGTTGCCGGGGCATATCAGATTGAAAATGGCTTCAAAAAGGCAGTCAAAATTTACTTCTCGATTGCTCAGTAAACAGGAAAATTTATTTTTTTTCTGCCATGAATTACTGACTGTAATTCTAACTTGGACGCTGCAGTCATGTTGCCACTATCCCTCAGTCATCTCCACTAAGTGCTACCGTTTCGCGTATAATAATAATAAAAAAAAGCTTTCAGTAATTAAAAGATAAGATTTGTTCACACATTTGATGAAGGAAACGAAGGGTCAACATATGTGTAAAATATTTGTTGGTGGCTGTAGCGTCGCATGTGTTACCTTAATAACTGGCATGTACAGTATTATAGTGTGTGCAGTTTGAGGCACTGGAAAAAACTGGTATAAAAATGTTGTGAGCTGAAACTTATAGCCAAACTGACATTCAATTGTGTTATGAAGTAAAAAAATAAAAGAAAATGCTATCTTTAGATAATAAAAAAATAACAGAACAGCAAAACATCCAAAATATTATTTTTGAAACTGTACCCCTGCTGTAGAGCAGTAAGGTTTTTGAGGAGTACCTGAAACATAACTGTTTGTCCCTGAGGGGGTGTCATAAGACTTAATGACGGTGTAAATTTGATAATAATGACATCAACTTCCAAAGTCATACAAAAAAACAACACACAACAATCAATGCAAACGGCTAGCTTGGACCAAATATATGCTACAAGCCCACAGTACAGATCAATTCATCCACAGTGTTACTCTGCGTTAAAGCGCACATCAGGGATTCACAGAAGCAGTTACAGACTATGGGGGTGAGTGACCGCACATTTAACCAGGCTCAGGGTGAACCACAGCTCCACAGTTACTCAACAGTAAAACACACCAAGATTTCCATAATAGTTTTCACCTTATCATCCAACAACTCACTGACATTTGAATCAACCATGCATCTTCACATAAAGTCCATCTTTTGTACACCATCTTTCAAATTAAATAAAATACAGTCCGTACACATTACCCTTTCTTAAATAATGTGAAAAACACAGGTTATAACTATACTTGCCTTCATTGACCATGTATATTTACAAATGTACAAGTCAGTTCGCAACTTGTTTGAAATTGTAAAACTATGTTTAAATAGTTAAATAGTAAATATATTACTTTAAGTACTATGTTATTTTTTTTTGTAATTTACATTCATTGTAATTTAATTAAAAGCAAGTCTTTATAAATACTTCTCAATAAATAGTTCATAAATAGGCATCTTTAGTTTACATAATAAAACTTCACTTAGGTCAATCCTCTGTGTTACGAAAGATCAGGGTGATGTTTGTCCACTGAGAATAACAAAAACTTTAACAGGAAAAGTGCTCATTATACCACACGTTACATATTTACACTACTAATAAATCCTACTCTTTGTCCCAATTTAATGGTCTGTAATAAGGGGTTCATGAAGGAATAGTAAACTGCTATATATCTTTTTAACTGGCGGAGACGTTTTGTGGATGAGGTAGTCGATCGAAAGATCTGCTACAAATTGTAAGAAAAGTATTATTATTAGTATTAGCTACTTTCAGAACCCAGATACCCAGTGCACCTAAAATGATAACAGTACTAAAAAGGAAGCTTATATTGTTAATGAGTGATTGTCCATGCAAACTAAGTGTGAATGTCCAGTATAACAAAATGTCATGTCATGTTTTGTTTATGTTCAACATAATATTCTGTTATAATTAAATAGGAAATGACTAAGTTGTAGAAAATGTAATAATGAAGTACAGCCCTAGTGTTAACGAGACGTTTACAGTAGTTATGCTGCTGCTATGAACATACAGTGAGTCTATAATCCCTGAACTATAAAATGTATCGTGTTGTGCTGTGCATGTGGAAGTCGGTCATATATATGTAATTATGACCAACATTAAATTGACCTGAAGAAAACTATGGGCTGACCCCATAATCTGGAATGTCCTGAGGCTTCAGTGATAATGCACAATGGAGTTTCCTGATCGAGTGAGTTTCCTGATCGAGTGAGTTTCCTGATCGAGTGAGTATCCTGATCATTTGAATGGAAGATGAGGCACAGGGGTCAACGCCAGATAAGTGTGTGTATCAGACCGGCGATAGAAGAGTATTTGAAATTCTGAAAATATTTTTTTTGCACAGTAAAACAAGAGCTAAAGAATGAAAAGGAAGATTTGCTTGTCTTGAGTAGACTGAGGTATGAAAGTTACAACAACTGTACTGACTTAACAAGCTGTGTGCTCAGTGAGTGAGTACACTGATATCCATGATACTGTTATTGCAAATGTTTGGTTTTTATAGACCAACTTATCTTGTAGCTTAAAAGACTTAAATTCATTCTAGGTGAAGAGAAAAAATAAAAGACTAAGTTAAAAAAAATAGAGATTACAGGAGAGGTCTCCAACCTTTCTCCCCCCAGGAGCTATACATTTAAAAAATGACAGAGAACTACTACTTTTAGCGGTTGCATGAAATTGAGTCGCTTTAATGGCGATGGCAACCATTAGATGGGGAACAGATGCCTATAAGACATAAACCATTATTTATTAGTGCACATAGTTAGGCATCTAAAGTTTATATGTACAATGGTAATCACAGATTTAAAATTCCTAAATCCTTTGGGGGGCTACTTGGCAGGGGGTGGAGAGCTACAGGGTGGAGACCCCTGGACTACAGTGATAAGGTTCACAAAGACACTGAAAGGCTAACAAACTAGAGGATGTTTTTCTAAGTCAACCTGAGAAGTAAAGCTTGAGCTGAAGTTAAGTTTAGCTGTATTATAGAATGTTATATAATGCAAATATATAACTGAGGTATAGTATTGTGTACAATTATTCATGTCTACATTATGATCAATTCAACATCCTCCCTTTGTAGAAAGTATCCTGAGTTTGCCTGAACAATGTAAAGGCAATGAGTAACCCTTAAAAAGCTTCTTGTTTTGAAATAGGAAACAATATGACTATTGTTTTTCATTTTACTGTGAAGTTAATTTGTTCATCCACTCCATTCTGTAGCGGTCTATCTAAAAGGCTATTGGTGCTGCCGCTGGCATGGTTTGAACATTGTTACAGTACTAAAAGTGAACACCAGGTGGTGCTACTTTCCAAGACATATCTGTCACATCAGAGGAGGAACACTTCGAGATGGCTGGGCTGTAATATCTCTTTGATTATCAGATAAAAGTATGATTTCTGAATACATATGTGCAAGGGTTATGATTAAATAAATTATTTGTTATAAATAAATAAAATCTGTTATAAATTTACAAACGACTGTGTTGAGATCATGAGATGTTACTCCTGAAGAGAGAGGCTTGCAGACTCCCTGTCTTGAGAGTCGGGGCTCTCCTTTCCCCTGCAGAGCCACGCCTCGTCCTGCTCTTCAGCCTGACTCATTAACCTCAGCTTCTTTTTGGGCGGGTTCTTCAAGGTGCCCAGACGCTCTTTCACTTTGTACTCCAGGGTGCTATGAGGGATGCCATAAATGGACTGGGCTTTGGAGACACTCATTTTGCCGTTCATGACCACTACAATGGCCTCCTCCAGCAGCTCGGTGTTGTACTGTCGATAACGTCCACGCTTCTTCCTCGGCTGTTTCATCCCCAGATCTGCATCAGGATCCAGAACACTGTTTCCACGTTCGCCATTATAAGGCCAGTGTTCCTTTTCCAAAGTAGATCCATTTAGACCATTGATGTGCCTTTTAATGGGCAGAATGGAGTGAAGCTTCTTCTCATAGCGCAAGCCTGAATATTCTGAGGAGAGGGAGTCCCAGGACTGGTCAGTTCCACCAGTCATGGTTCGAACCTGAGGGATTTTCAGATCAAACGCTGAATTGCACAGAGCGAGCTGGGGGTCTCTGCCATTTTCATTTGGGTTTTCAGCCAGAGACTTTGAAATAAGTCCAGCAAGTTCCAAAAGTTTGGGTATGTCTTTGAGGTGTTCATTCATGTCGTTATTTTTGAGTTTGAAAAGGGTGCCATTAGTTTTAGGTTTCCATGACGGAGATCCATTTGGCCTGGAGCGGTCGACATCGCTCTCTGAGGCGACCTCCCCTTTGATGTGCAGAGAGTATGAAATGGAGGGAGAAGACTTAGAACGGGCGGAGTGGCCGATATTCTCCCTCCTCCCATCCTGACGGCTCCTCATTAACAGCCCGTCCGCTCTCAGAGACCTCCTGATTGGATGGAAGCAAATTGGGTGTAAGCAGAGCTTGCACAGTGTCGTTTACTAAACGAGGATGGGTTAGGAAGGGGAGGATGTTGGCCACTCCTTTATTTCATGATCTTGCTTTGGTAACATCACTGACTGACAGTAAATGGACAGTTATGTGTATGCATGTATCTAAAACAATAGGCTCAGCATTTGCTCATTTAATTTGCTGATGTAATTTTGTTGGTACAAATTGAATGAACAGAGAGAGAAAACGATGGGGGAAATCAAGGCCAAGAGAAGGTGTGTATAGGAGATGTAAGTGCCTATTTCTGTTGTGTATAAAAGGGTGGCTAGAAGAGGAAGCACAGCTGTAAATCAGTGTACAGTGTAGCTTTAGCCGAGCAGGACAGCAAAAGACGTTCTGTGTGTGACGTTACCACTCAACAAGCACAGCAATAAAAGAGTAAGCCAGCAGAGGGAAGTGTCTTAAGTCAGACCTTGAAGAGTCAAGAGATGGAAAATAACACAAAATAAAGAGTTTAAATTGCTTGTGAAATAAATTCTCTGAAAAGCATGCTTTCATTTTAAAATGAAAATGGTTACAAATGACTCATGCCAGCTCCACATGATTCATAACACCAACTTAAAAGTTTGAATACAAGCACAAAAACAAAACTGAACGCATGTGTTGAGGCCACTGACTATATGTTACAGTTAACTTGAAAGATGTATATCACTTAGACACACTCTACTCACCCTTTAGGTGTGGATGTGACAGGAGAGAGGCAGGAGCTGTTACGGTTCTTTTTGATGGATAGATCCAGAACTCCATCTGTTAAAAATGTTCACATATTAAAAGCGCCGCTGCATTAGAACAGGTACAGATGGTACAGATTGGTGTGCGTACCCTGCTCAGTGGGCTCGGCCGGGGGCTTCTTGACGGTGAGGTCCAGAGGGGCGTCCTGGTCGATCATGAGGAGTTTGCTGAGCACTGGGTTGAGGTTGTGAGCGGAGGAGAGTGAGGGAGAGAGAGGCTGTGCACACGGCAGGCTTTGGTCAGAGTGTGGCTGAGTGGCTGAAGGCTCCTGAGGCTGAGGGCTGCTCTTTGAGGTATATTCAGCTGCAAACTGTCGGATCATGCCCTGAAGGATCTCTCGGGCCACTACTGGCACGTGGGAGTCCGAGAAATTTGGCACATCTGATTGGAATATAACAAGGCTTACTCAGCATGCATTTTACAGTTCAGATAAAAGTACTGCTTGAAAAAAAATACTTGCCTTTTCTTCTGAGGACTGCACTGAGAAACTCCTCAGCTTGTCTTTCTATTTTAATCAACAAAGTCTGGTCCTTCACCAACAGAGGTTTGGGTGGATCTTCAAGCCTGTCACTGTTTAAACTGCTGAGATGTTCCTGCAAAGTATAAATATACACCTCGTGACAGCTGTTAAAATAAACAATAGTACTTCACTTCTTTCAATCAAAAGTGCTACCTTCACTTTATTTCTTCTCAAACAGCAGAATATGCAGTTTTCATCGAAGGACCAATCAGACACAGCTAGAGGTTCACGATCTATGAAGAAAAATGACAAAAACATTTTTTAAAAACTTTTTTACAAATCTGATTTTGTTAACAAATGTGGCAAAGAATTCGGTCTGAACACATTTAACTGTTCTTTGTAAATTTAAATTCAAATCATTTACAGCCACACACTATTGCTCAATTGTCCTAGTATGCCATACATGATGAAAATGTCTGTGGGATACTGGACTTATGGCTCTCTCCAAAGACACCAACTTTGTGGAGCACAAGGCTCTTCTCTTCTGTGGAGGCTGCTCAGTGAATGAAGAGGGGCACCACATGGTACAACGCAGCAGCATTATGATAATGAGAATACACCCTTCCCACAAAAGCAACAAAAACACCTCTTTGTGAAGATTAAAATATGACGATGAATACATAAATCATTCTTACCCTTAAATAACTGTAAGTCTTGTACCAGCTCCGGACCAAAGAGACCTTCAAGAATGCTCTCAAACCCTGAAAAACAAAAGCAATCTGTAGTTTAATATTGCAATGATCAACATATAACAGGACAGCGGGGGTCAGGTGTAAGTGTTTAACCGAGGGTCTGTGATAATGTTACATAGAAGGTGAGGCTAATCTCCATGCGCCTCTTTATGCACCTCATGTTTCTGTTAAATTCACATCACTAGCTTTCAATTCAGGTTTTACCTCAACAATAAATACACTACATGCACTTCATCCTGTTGCCAAGCAACTACAGCACCTACAGAGTTGGAAGAACATGCACGTCATAACATTAAAAGAAACAAGTCTGCTCGATAATGTCAAAGTATCACATACAATATAGATCTATAATGTGTGGCAAAGTACAGGCGCTGAGGAGAAAACCTTTACTTAACTGCTACTGCTAATCTACACCAACCAAAATGCACTGTACATGAACACAAGACAAGAGGCAGCAGTCAGAAATACTCTTACATTAAACACAACGTAGTGTATGCTCAGTGCCCGGGGTCAATCCAAAAACCACTACATGCATTAAATCAAGCGCTAAAGAGGTCAGGGCCAACATCTGTTCACTGAACTGGATCACAAACAAGAGAGCACTGAATGCTAAAACAAAATTATGCATCTAACAAACTGAAGTGAAGAGAAACAACTCAACAAATAAACACAAACCATCAGAGCTAAGGATGAGCTGCTTCAGTGTCTAAGCCTAAAAATGTCAACCTCAACTTCAAAAGTGTCAATACAGAAAAGACCTACTTACAGTGCGTCTTCAACACCAGACATGTAAAAAGAAATAACGTTTTTTTTTACTAGACTCTTGCTTTAAACTGCACCAAATCCAACTGAAGCTGTCAACTGTTAAAATGCCCTCTTTCTGCTTCTGAAAATTCCTATTCATCAGACAAATATAAAGAGGCGAGAGAGGGAGGGGTGTAGTAGTGAAACACTGTCTTGCCTATAGCTACAGCATAACGCTGTTTCTGGGTTAGTGCACAGGACTTCAGCTCAAACCATCCAATCCTATTTCTGAAATATTTCAGAGGCATGGGAGAAAGTAGGTCATCCACTTTGGTTTGACAGAGCAGGGCTGTGGCATCAAACCCCTCTTCAGGAATTTGGTTTAGGGCATTTACAAATGTGTCACACTGTAAACCGTGACGTCAAGCATCATTTTGACTCTCTAATGTAGGAGCTGTTTGGTCTTGAGGCTGTGGGGGAAAATAAATCATCAAATACATTCACAATTGGGATCAATTAATAACAGATGATGTATTGATATATTATAATTCTATATCGTGTTTACTGAGGACTGTATAGATGTGGAGATGTAAAATCTGAATCATGTATAAATGGAAACAAAACAAAAGCAAAATTGAACAAAAGTGATTATTTGTGTGTATATATGAGGTCTCTCAGTGGTGTCATTTATGACCTAGTCAGATTATATTGTTTTTTATTAACTAAAGCACTAGTGTTTTAAGAAATAAGAAATGTGTAATTAATTAGCCCGCCCCATGTGGTAGAAAGGTGTTGAAATGGCATTCTAACATTATAGAGTTGAGCATCCCAAATGACTTGAGCTGCAGTGATGACCCACCCTTTACTCTGCTCCGGCTGCATCAGCCCTAGAGGCCCCTCCCCCACTGCACTGTACACTGTACATAAATGACCACCGCTCTGCTCACAGCACAAACACACTTCAGAAACTATGCAACAAGAACAATCAATAATACACAGCTAAAACAACAGGCACAAGCTCATGCTCAAATTACCATATGGTCTTTGAAAGTAAAAGGTATCATCATTAAGGCAAATATGTATCATGTCAATTTAAAGATGTAAACAGTGCTGCAGTCTGCACTGTAGTACTGCTGAAACTGTATTTCAAACATGACATGATGCACAGTGACAAATCTAATGCTGTAATGCTGTACAAGACTTAATTTATCAGTTTGACAAAAAAAACAAACAGATGCATTTAGCACAAAAGCTAAAGCTATTTAGCTTTTTATTTGTCTGGCAAAAAGAAAAGGAAACACTGATATAATCAAGTTGAATTACAGGAGAAATCCCTCTAAACACTTAAATATCTAAAAGGACTGCATTATTAATCGGATGTTTATCTAGATTGATTCATCTCTAATTATCAATGATCAGTGTTTGTTTTTAATTGAGGCTGTCTGCCAATCCTTTGTCAGTAAAAGCATTTGGCTTGTTGCAAATTCAGATGTTGGAGGAAGAAATTGCAATGATTAAAAGTCTGTTTAGTTATGTTCAGGGAATTAATGTTGAAAGACGTTTTATTTGTTTACAATTAGACAAAATAAAATAACATCAATAAATATGAGATAATAATTGTTTTTTTTGACAGTGGACAGAGGATGATCTGATTCACTGCAAACTGTAGGAAAGTACATGTGGGTTCTTGTTGTTAAGCATTTGAGCACTACTGTTGTGATATTGGACCATTCACACGAGCTCAAACGCCTGAGCTTGAGCTCTGAGATAAATTTTAACTGTGCCCAAAAGCAACAAGACATGTGTTTGGAAATACATGTGTGTGGGCTGCAGGGCACGGGCAGAGTATGGGCGCACATGGACAATTGTTGCTGCTGTTCTGGGGAACAATGTGCCTTGTCTGTGCTCTGTAGTTTCTCTGCTCACATTAAGTATACAGAGACAAAATGTCCATTTGAGCCTGTGCAGGGAGGCCTGGTGTGTGCCCTCTCCACCAAAAAGCCAAACAGAATTGAGCTGTTGTTGTTTATGTGCCATACAGGCAGCAGGCTGACACTGCTGTCATGTACTGTCTGCTGCTCCACAATGGTCCACAGACAAGGGGTGTTTGTCTTCCAGAAAGCACTTGCTTCAGGTTTGTCTGTTCAACATTTAGTACAATCCACATCACATGTCTTATTACTGTTATCATTACTGTAGCACGGCTAATAAAAAGAGTAATAACCATCATCTAAGTGTGTTTTTACCACTTAATCATTTAGGTATAGGAGTGTTTTATCAATGCACTATCTTGAAAAGTGTGTGTGCTAAGAGAAGGAGGCAGGTTAATAAAGGGAAATCTGTTAATTGTAGTAGCTAAGGCCGTTTTTCCTCATTTTGTTTTTCTGTGTTTGACCCTTATGTGTCCCTCTACATTATGTATTTTTTTTATTTTTTTTTGAAAGCATGACAAAGTGTTTGATAAAGAATGGCTGGCAAGATAAGTGTTTTAGGCTGCACAATGATGCCTCTAGAAAATAAAATATTTATATTATGTAAAGTGGGTTTTCAGTGAGTGGGCCAGGGAATATATTTGACCTATATACCATGGGAAAGGGCTTCCTTGGTGTTTGGAAACATCATTGAAGAAGGTATCACAAATACAAAATCAAACAAATCTGTAGCATGCAGATAAATAACCCAATTTTAATAGTGATCAAGTGAAAGCATTTAATATTAGCTTTAGTTTAAAGAGCAATTATGTAATTTACTTGTATAATATTCAATAAAAACACAAATTAATCTGGCAAAAGTCTGCATATTTTATATAGGCCAATGTTATATATTTGAGGGGCTCCTCTGGGTCTCAGTCGCTTCCTCTTTGCAGCAGTGCGCGCCCACAAGAGTGACTTGTGCAGCCAGTAAATGTTAACGTGAACTGAAAACATACAGGACATGCAAACCCTCCCCCATTCAAATACAGTATCATGTTGCGGGAACGCGCATTTTTGCAAACGGGGTCTGCAGTTTGGCCGACGCAACGCCTAAGTCCCGACACTCCCTTTAAAAGCAGCACGGTGCCCTTTAAACTAAATAACCACAGCCGAGCTCAGATAAAGTCTACTTTTACACCCTTTCAATCGTAAAATAATGACTTGAAAGCAGTAACTACGTGACTAACTTTAAACTTAACCCGTCTGCGGATACATTTGTTACAGTTGAGGACAAAAAGTCGCTCGGAGAAGCTCGAGTGAGTCCTGGTAATAGATGCATATTTACACCGTCTACGGTCGCGCACAAACACAATCCAAGCAGTTGATTTGTTTCCAGAATAATGTACGTTGCACTTACCCACACAGTGGATGAGTTTGTGTCGCCACGAGTCCAGTTCCTGGCGAAATCCGCGTCTGTCGATTGTGCATTGCTGCCGTTTGCACAGACTCGCCATTTTCTACAGATCCTTTGAAAGCGCGTTCACGAGCGGGAAGAGGAAACGCTTTGAGCCAGTGCGCGCTCCCGCTGATAATTCAGGCTTTGGGGCAAATAAAACCCAACACAACCCGTGTAAAACTGTTAGAATAATGTGCACCTCAACAATGTATCAAACTACGCCACGCAAACGGACAGAATGCACAACAAAACCTTAAAACTATTCCAATAAAAAATTAATTTGTGCATATTTCCATTCAGAATTCAATTCAAAATAGACTCTTAGCAGCCTGTGCGTTGATCTCAAAGCGCTTGACGTTAAATCACAAACACATGTGGAATAATCTGCACGTGTTTGAACATATGAATATACTAATATCATGTTGAAATAAACTTGTAAGAACATGTAACGATTAGAGGGTTTTTTCTACTTGATTCTTCTCGTGACACATTTATAATATATAAACTGCATCCTAACTCATTAAACATGCGTCTGGTTGTTTTTGATGCATCGTAAAACCTAAAACTCGTTACAGTTCATTGTGGATGGGAGGTGATGATGCCGTATGCTGCTTTCAAGCTTTATCGTCACTGTAATAGTTAGGATCGTATGCGTCAGAAAAAAACAATCCAAAATGAAATTGTAGCTTATACAGCTAACATGTTTCTTTAAATTTATTACATTCACTCTATTCGGGTATTTTTCTTCCTTTGTTTTAAATGTTATTGTCAGCCATGCCTTCATGTGTCGCACAAAGCTCACGTTAGGTAGAGCACTTGAACGCACCTCAGGTCTCTGCCGGTGTTTTCATGTCTGTCCGCCCTCTCCTTTAAAAACAGCGTTTTCCATGCTTCACAGACAGCAAACCTAGCACGCAGGTAGGTCGTATGACAGCCCTTTGTGTCGTGATTTCTATTTATTTCATGTTGAACAGTCTTTTGTTTTAACTGTGTAATAACTGTGCGTTGACAATAAAGGCAAACATATGCACACCCAATGTTACACGCTTGACAGACAATGCCAAGTTGGGCTTTTTACCATATTTTATGAGCTAATTAAGGGATTTACCGGTCATTTATTATTTAACTTTGTAAATGAATCCTTCAGTGCCATACTGCTACACCCAAGCCTAAGAAAACAGACAGCTTCAGTGTGGAACCTTGTGTGTTGTTATTCTACATCAAATCATATTGTGGTGTGTAGCCCTTAGTAAATGTAGACTATTATTGACTTGTTTTCCGCTAATAGGCTTCTATGTATTTCAGGAGGAATATGACTCTGACCAAAGGATCTTTCACCTATGCCAGCGGAGAAGAGTATCATGGGGAGTGGAAGGAAGGCAAGAAACACATATTTTTGTCTGCCTTCGTGTTTATGTTGTCAGATTCTAAACATCTGGATAATACAAAAATATATTGCCTTGACACGACACATTTCAAGATATTCAAATCAAGTCTAAAGTTAGATTTAAACAACTTGATCTGACTTTGACAACCTGGTTTAGACTAAGTCAATATGAAGAGCTGGTGAATACTTACACTAGGGCTGTGCAATGAATGATTGTAACAAATCGTTAATATGTTTCTGTTTGAAAAAGGACTCTCCTTCTCCCTCATTTGTCGAATCTGCTGCGGTTTCACAAACGCTAGGCTACACATATTATTACAAAATTAATTAATTAATTAATTACCAAAGCCTACTCGAAACATCTTTATAATATTTGCATTGCATCTAAACCTGTACATACCTTGAATGCTTTAGAAACTGGATGTGGAGTGAAAATCCATGCTAAAAGCCTACTGGATGTTGCACTAATTTACACCACACAAGGGGCAGATGGGATTCCTAATCCACAGTGAACCTGACAGAGCGGTGCAAGATCCTGGGGGATTTGAACACGTTGTGACACATTTATAAGCTTTACACAATACAAAAAGTACAACCCCAGCAAAGTGGTGTAATCTTGGACAAGAGGCTACAGTTAGATATAAGACAAGAATATAAGATCAGATGCGATTATAGCGTGTAAATCCATTCAGTAAACATTTTACAAGGTTGCCTCTTTGTTTTAGGTCGGAGGCATGGTGTGGGCCAACTCAAGTTCCAAGATGGGACGTGCTACAAGGGTCAGTTTGAGAACGGCCTGTTCCATGGCACTGGGTCTCTAATTTTCACAGATGGATCCAGGTTTGCAAATCTTCACCGTAGAAACAGTGGCACTTGATGTATACTGTATGTTAAATTTGATATATCTTATCTTCTGTTTTGGTTTGTTTTCTAGATATGAAGGTGAATTTGCACATGGAAAGTTTCAGGGTTTAGGTGTTTTTAGTCGGTACGATGGCATGAAGTTTGAAGGAGAATTCAAAGAAGGCCGTGTTGAGGGTTATGGTATGGTCACATTCTCAACTCATTTATGTCACTATGAGCCCTGTAGCAATGCTTGCCTTTGCTTCCAGGTTTGTTAACTTTTCCTGACGGGGCTCATGGTGTCCCCAGAAATGAGGGTCTGTTTCAAAACCACAGGCTACAGAGGAGAGAGAAGTGTTCAGGAGTGGTGCAGCGGGCTCAGGCCGCAGCCTCCAGTGCCCGCACTCTGACCCTCTGACGGGAACATCACAGCCAGAGCCAGAGCTGCTGGAGATAGGGCTTACCGAACATGGACCTACTTATCAACTTCTCTTTTTTCTTCATATTTTCTAATATTTTATACTACAAATGCCTTGTTAAGCCTCTGCAGTGTCTTGCAATGCATACATTTATTGATCAGTCAAATTGATGCACAAAACCATTAAGCACATCAACAGACATTTGTGTTTGCAAGGGTTTTGTCTTTCTTTACTCGGTAAGAGGTTTTAGCCATTTCCATCTTCACATTTATGCATAGTGGTATTCCTCTGCATACCACTACTGTACAGAAATGTGTTTTGTCACATGCATTTGGATTCAGTGTTCACAAATGCCTTAAAGTCATTATATATAGGTCAAGGGTGCCTAGTTGAAAATCAGATGATGTACAGTGGCCTCTTGTTTCCCCCTGCATCATCTCCCCTAAAGTGACTGTCAGCATAATGAAACTCAAGTCAGTTTGAAGAATGTCTTGTTGCTTAGCTGGTATTTTAGGATTTCACCTAAGCGCTCCCTCTATGCTACGTAAAATCATTCCATAACAGTTACCATCAAATCATGGTAAATAAAAATGTATTAATTTGGTATGGTTAATATAAGTAACAAGGAAGGCAGCTAGGCACATGTAAAAAGTGTACCACATTGCATCAGTCAATACAGAAAAACAGTGTATTAAGTAGTTTCAATTCATGAAATTAGTTTTTAAAAATATGAATGTATTTATTTCAACAAAATTATACTGACATTATTTTACAGTTAAAAAAAACAAAGCAAATTTCCTGCTTTGTGCACTCACATAGTTGGTAGCACCTGGATTCTATTCCTGACAGTAATAACTTTTTTCCAAGCATGAGGTAATTGAAAAGAGTACTCTGGCTTGCGACTAGTGGATTTATTTGTTATAATGCTGTAAATGGTAGGGTTGTATTGTAACCTAAACAAAAGAATATATTCATTGTTATACTTGAAGCTGTTGGGCCTTATACACAATTTTTGTACATGTATCTAGTCTCGGGTTGAAAGCATTTTACAACCAAAGACAATGTCATTTTGTGGACAAGTTGTTTGTTTGTTTTTTCATCAAATCAGTAAATAAAAAAGTTAATAATCCACCTTAGATCTAAGATGCCCCTGATGAAATGTACCCTATTTTAATGTTTGAACATAAAAATTATCAATATTTTTCCTATAGCGTTGGAATATCAGATGATGATTTTGACACTATTTGTGTTAGATTTTTCATAAACACAACATTTCTGAAGGAAATGATAGAGTAATGTTCAACTTTAACCAGAAACAAATGGTGTTTAAAGTGTGCATGCTCATACTTTCACCTGCTGAAAAATATCATTGCCATGGTTACCTTTCTCCTAGTAACGATATAAGGCTACTTTGAGTGATGTTACAGCCACATAATACACACTATCTATTTTCCAACAAGGAGAATAGAGGTAGTTTACCATTTATATTGAAATAAATGATTAGTATACCTGAAAATAACTAATCAGAAGTAAAACCTATAGCTATTTCACAATGTGAAGTAGCCAAGTAATAAAGCATTTAATGATGAAACGTTAGATGTATGAATATTATAGCATCACAAATTATTTTTTGAAGCAGATTAGGGTTTAAAAGGATGTTACTGGCAGAGTAGCACTAATGCTTTACAGTTAATAATTTGTAGGTGTTTTCATATTAAATCACCTCAGAAGTGGAATTAATATGTCACACAGAATTGACATAATCACATTTATTCTTTAAAAATGACAATTTTGAGCATCAGTGACAGTTATGACAGAAGAGCAGTGTGCGACTGATAATGTTGCTTATCATCACAAAGCAGAAAAAATGTGCATCAAAGAAACCCACACATTGGACATAATGTTTCAAGTGAATTATTATGGTCAGCATGCAGTTGGTCCAGCGTGAATAAGTCACCATTATAAACATTTGAGCCACTGATGATAGCAGGAAAGTATGTCCCCTGATCTCCTGTTCAATCCCTGACTTTAGCCGAGGCATGCGGTCCCCTTGGCTGCGGTCGTGTGTCAGAAACACTACTGCAGTGCTGCTGCCTTGAGATGTGGCACAATTATGTTATATTATGTACAGTGTTGAATGCTGGGTTCTCCAGAGCATCACACATGCAATTCTCCCACAGCATAAAGAGGGCAAAGAAACTGAAGGGCATAAGTGACATTTTGAGTCAGATCACAGAATTAATTCAGGCTACAGTACAACTTCATAAAGACGAATTCATAAAGAAGCGTGGGGTGATTTTTGTATGTGTGTATTTATTATTTGTTTTGTTTTTTGATTATACAATTTTATGACCAAATAACTTGAACATGTATGACATCAATACTGAGCAACTAGAATAATATTTGCTTTCTGATGACTATTGTTTTAAATATCAATTTTGTCATTACCTATAATAGAGAAAGTGCTATTACAATGCATCAGTGACACCTAAGACCCCTAAGATAACAATGAGGTTAGATTAAAGATTCACTGCAACTTTTCTGGTGAAGGGTCCGCCACCTGGTTGTCTCAATTAATTTATTATTGCTTCGCATGGAATGTCCTACAGTATAATACTAAATCTTGCATTTAATTACAGGTGTTTTAAATGCTCAAAAATACAGTGGAAAAACATGCATTTTGCTGTGGACGGGCTCGCCTCTCCACAGATCTGGGGTCTCATTTATAAAGCTTGCTTACAACGCAGTGCGTAGTCCGCCCTCTGCGCCATCTGTGGTATTTATAAAACTTCCACTAGGCGCAGGATTTTGCTTATCTCTGCGCAAACTGAGACCACACTGTAAGCTCTACGCAAAGTCTTGAGACACGGGGAAACGACGACACGCAGCGGCTAAACACTCGCTCTCTCCCTCAGCGGGCGGCGCTGTGCCCAGGGGCTATGGAGACACGGGACTGTTGAAACGGGCGTGTGAGCGGGCGGGACATGGGAGAGAGACACTCAGGCGGGACGTGGGAGAGAGACCCTCGGGCGGGACACGGGAGAGAGACCCTCGGGCGGGACACGGGAGAGAGACCCTCGGGCGGGACACGGGAGAGAGACCCTCGGGCGGGACACAGGAGGGAGACACACGGGCGGTGCCGCGGTTGAACACACTTACCTCTGCTGCAGCAGCAGGTGTGATCTGTCCCTCTGCCCGTCTCTACACCTTTCGGCTGTGTTTTCGGCGTCCTGAGTAGTTTGCGCCATAAAGTCTCAGAAAAGTTTCAGCGCGTCTGTGACATGGATGTATTATGGTCTGTGATGTCAGGTTCCTAGATAAACACTAAACGCTTCCCGTGTGGTGTTTTCAAGATAGAAGTTCTTGCGTTTGGCACCTGCAGTGAGGGCTTTATTGCGAAAAGGTTTAACCGTGAGCCAGTGCACTTCATTCTCAACAACACACGGCTCAGCGGAGCGACAACCGATGGAGAAAAAATATATATATTTTGTGTTGTTTTTCTAAAAAATATATATAATTAAATTTCAGATGCTACTAACTGTTTAACTGTTAAAACACTATTTTAAGCACACACATTTGTTTCAATATTAAGGTTAAAATTTAGATTTTTCAGCGTGAGAAATGCGAGGTGTGGCGCCTAAGTGTGATGGAGGTGGAATGTGTGTTTCACGGCCGATGCGAGACTTGAGAGCCCTGTTTACCAGTATGAACCTCCTCCACAAGAGCTTCTATTTCTGCTTCAGAAAATTTCTTTCAGGATGCCATCTTTGCTGGAATGAAAGGCAGACGCACAAACGCAGCTCATTTGAATACTCCAGAATATGTATGAGCTCATTTGCATAGTCCATATGGGTGCTGAAGGTGTGGTCGGGGCGGGATCAAAGAGTGACGTCAGCAGGTCTTTAGCTTCAGGTGGGATCTATAAAGCAGTGAGTGCGTGGTGGAGTGCGCACAAAGGGCATTTGCGTGCGTTAGCCTCTAGAGGGCACTTAGGCTACGCACGTGCGCAGCAAAAAATATAATCCGTTATAAATGAGGTCCCTGACCTTTAACCTGTTGGCAGCCTTGGAGATAGATATGTTTAATGCCATATTTTGGAACATTCCAGACAAGGTACAATAACATCTCCATGGATACCCTCCACCAGAAAAGTTACATATTGCACTTTTAAAGATGACTTGTTGCGTTCAAAAGTCTGTGCAGTGTATCCAAGATGTCAGTTTGCCACTGTTTGACCTGCTGCACTGCAGTCAGTCCCTCCTGAAAGAACACACATAGTTTTAGTGTGGACCTCATTGGTAATAGAAGAATAATAGGGCAAATAACATTATACATTATTCTGCCGGTTTACATCAGCTCCTGCAAGAATGAGTATCTTCACAATCTTGAATTTGTTGAGTCTCACAGCATCATGCAGAGCAGTGTCTCCTTCCTGTGGGTTGCCATAGATACTTCTATTATTGACAAAATTACTTAACAAGAAGATTAACAGAGCCCAATATGCCTTTTTAAAATATCAAGTTTATTTTTTGGTTCTCTTATATCTTTGTTTTGTGTGTGTTAGTGACTCGTTTACATTTACTACAATGCTCACACTTGATACTAAATCACTTTCCTGCCCCGTACCCAGTCTGTTGCATCAATCTTTGCTCCATTGGATAGGAGGTACTCCACGATGATAATGTGTCCCGTTCTTGTAGCTACATGCAAAGGGGTACTCCATAGCTTCAAAACAAAACCGTATGTTTGTTTGTTTATTTTGTTTTGAACATAGGATAACGATAGCAAAGAGAGTCGTTGACAGTTACCTTATCTCGGACATTGATGTCAGCCCCATGACGCTTGAGTGCTTGGACCACCCCGAGACTGCCCCCTCTGCAGGCCCAGTGTATGGCCACAGAGCCCAACTACAACACAGCAGGAGGGCCACATCTGATTAGCAGTGATTTTCAGCAGGCCAATTGCAGAAATTAATCTCTTTCAGTCTCTTCATTATCTGAACTAGCACACATTTTACCCTGTCCGGGAAGTTAATATCTGCTCCTCTTTCCAAAAGCATTGACACGACGGGAGGGTGTCCCTCTAGACAGGCCAGATGTAAGGCTGTCCTATTTAACTGCAAAAATGGTAGTGGTACAAGTAAATTCATCGAGCTGATGTGTTGTTTTTATCCACTAAGTTAGCTCACCTCGTCGTGAACATCAGGGTTCCCTCCTTTACTTAGGTACTTGAATACAACATCCAAGTGGCCTTGACTGGATGCAGTCATGAATTCTGTTATAGCCACCAGTCTGGCCTGTGCACATATACAACTGAATGAGACTCAGTAAGTATTAGTATTCATGTTTTAAATCCAATATGTTCACCTCTGGAATTGAGTCCACTAACAATTGTGTTTTTGTCTCTGTTTTGGGTTCTACTGAAATGTCATTCACACCATTTAAAATGTCAGGAGAAGTAGGAGTAATTTTTCCAACGCCACCATTGGACTGTTAAAACATACATATCACATTCAGTATATTTTTTCCTTTTCAGCAAAAACAAACAAATCTGTCGATAAAATTGAAGAACCTTGTTCATTATTGTCAAGTGCCAACACTTACACTGATAATGTATACCTATATAAAAGGTGCTAGTATGCCATTTTATTTTAAAATAATTACAAGAACATGCATTAATAATAATATTAATGATAATGTACAAAACCAATACTACCCCCGCTCCAAAAAAGCAAACATAATACAAAGATGTTCTGTCACTTTCCCTCACCTGCAATGTCTTTTGTGTTTCTGTCTTGATGTCTTCCCCGTTTTGTATCTCTTCCATATCACAGAGAAAAAAACCTTAGCTGTCCATCGAAAATAAAACAAATGCAAACCAATAACTGTACAGTGAGCAGTGCTCCAGGCTGACAGACCAGAATGCAGGTTCACAGTGGGACAGTGTCATCCTGACAAACAGGTGTGTGTGCACTTGGGTGCATGAATGCCAGTGTGAAGTGTGTGCTCTCTCTCGTTTATGCACACGCACGCATACTGTACACTTTTATATGAGTGGATCCAGGACCCACTGTGGCCCTGAGCCCAGGCACATTCATTCCACCAGCCCTTATTACTACTGATGCATGTCTCTTTCACAACAGTGCAAACCTCATAAACACACCATTCTGCAGGATTAACGTCAGTCAGGTTATTTACAATAAGGAAATACAAGGCATTAGATTATTACTCTGTTGTAAATTCAAATGGACAGTTTATGCAGCTTTGTGGTTTTCTCCTACTGAGCATGACTCAAACACTAATTTATTCAAATGTTACTGAGTGACCACGTGTCATGTTAATGTTTAACTTGTGTTATTGAGAACAAGGCAGAGTTCAGTGGGAAGGACACAGAAGCAGCCATTTTATCTGCATGCGATATGTATCTGTCTACATCGATGCAGGACACAAGTTTTTTTTTCACAGGTGAGGTAATATTATTCTGAAAGAAATGACACAAAATATCACTTTCTTTACAAAATATTTCAGCAGTATCTTGTTGTTGACTTGAGTTGTCTGTGTTGTAGAATTTGAAACATGGTGACACTCAACCATTTGAGTGTGGAGGACCCAGACTATGGCTCTCCACTGATGGCTGAAGCTGAGGAGGCCACATCTCCCTCCTCCGAGCTGCACAAACCCAAGCAAACAACAAGGGCAAGACCAGAGACATTTTTCATCAGCAGGTGCACTTGTACACATGGTTGGATGTTCATTGTTGATTACATACACCGTAAGTCATAAGTTATATTTTTTCTGTAGGACTGTGAACTTGACTATTAGTCTGGTGCTGTTGATAGGGTGCTACTCAGCAATACTGATTCCAGCTTACTTACCTGTACAGAAGACAGAAGATATCAGTGACCACGAACATGCAAAAGATCTGGTATAGATAAAGTATGTGATTATCTTAATTGAAATGACTGGTACAGTAAACTACATGTTGATGTGCTTGTGTCTAGGTCTTACTAAATCTGTCAGCGTCCCTTCTGTCCAGTCCATGCCAGCCTCGATGGTGTCTGACCCATCTTAAACCTTTATCCTGTTCGTCTGGGCTCTTGGACATCCCTGTGTTTGTGCAGCAGGAGCGCCCCATGCCGTGGGAGCACTCTCCTCCACTGGGGCTTCAGGGCAGTGAGGAGCCCCTGGCCCTGGCTCTGGCCTCGCTGCCTCAGCTTGGTCTTCCTCCATCTCTAAGCAAGGACGGCCGCTGCAGACGCTGTGTTGTCATGGGCAACGGTGGAGTGCTACACGGTAGTCATCTTGGAACACATATTGATCAGTATGACATTATCATAAGGTAAGCATCCACATTTTTTGTGAATTTTGGGTTTTAATGGTGCACCATGTAACTTTTCTGTTGCGAGGTAGTATTATGACAATGTTTTTATTGCTGAAAATAACTTTCAAAACATTAATTCTTAATTTGAGTAAGGTCTCAGTAAATTGGCCTGGTGGTGTCACCTGCTTGTCTCCATATGACAGACAAGTTTAACGCCATATAGTGGAACATCCAGGCAAGGCGATAACATCTAGCAGATTTATGTTTATTTGATTTAATATGGGACAGCGCACATTAATGAACATGTGTTAGTCCAACATGTAAATGTGCCAGAGTTACCAATGTGCAATGCCCTAAACCAGTGGTTCTCAAACTTTTTCAGCTGTGACCCCGAAAATAAAAAATTTTCACATTCGCGACCCCCAAACACAAAAATAGGCGACACGCAAAGTGATAAATTAGCCTTTCATCTATTGTTTGATTTTATTTAGAGAATATAGACCTAGAAAAATGAATGAATTACTGGCCAAGAAAAAGGAATCTACATTTACCCCTGCATTTGGAGGGTGTCAAGCCTTGGTTAACACTATTGTATACATTTTTCCCCATCATCTGGGGACCCCCGGAAATCACCCCTAGTTTGAGAACCACTGCCCTAAGCCACTGCGCCAACAGCGAGCACGTGGAGGATAATTGACCAGAAAAGTTATATAATGTATCAAAATAATACAGATATTTTCTCTCATGATTTGCCTGTGTCTTCAGACTGAACAATGCTCCAGTACCTGGTTTTGAACGAGATGTTGGATCCAGGACCTCAATCCGGCTGATTTACCCAGAGGGAGCACCCCACTCTGCAGATGAGTACAAGAAGACCTCCATGGTTGCTCTCGTGGTTTTTAAAAGCCTCGATCTGGACTGGCTTACTTCTGTCATCACCAAACAACCCCTGGTGAGCAGCACACAGAGCACAGGCACAATTGCACACAAAAATAGCATGTTACATAAGCCAGAGTAACAGCAGCAGCACTATCGCATCATCATTGTCACTGTTTCAAACGGCTCTCATCTTTTTTCTGTTTTTTTTTATTATTCATTTTTCATACAGAGCTTGTGGTCCAAACTGTGGTTCTGGAGGGAGGTGGTGGAGGAGATTCCCCTGAGACCTGAGAACTTTCGGATTCTCCATCCAGAGATTATTCGTAAAACAGGCCAAGCCCTACAGAAGTACACACTCAAACAAGGAAATGTGAGTTGGATATATTGTACAGAAAAGCCAGGCACGATTGGACTGCGGCTTCACACAGAAATCATTAAATACCTTGAGTCTTTCATCCCACTTTAAGTATGGACGGCCACAACCCATCTATTCAGACAATACTCCTCACAAAGACATCAAAGTACTTACAGAGCACACACAAACCATGCATCACAAAATCTATTTTATTGTTGTCTATATGAGATAGACATTTTTACCGAACATAACAAATTATATTATATATTATATTATATATATTATATATTTTTTTTCTTTCTTTCTTTCTTTTTTAATGTTGAAGAGCTGTTCTTTTTCTGTAGATGGTGCCTACACTCGGAGCCAGTGCTGTGGTCATGGCTCTGCAGCTGTGTGATCATGTGAGTCTGGCAGGTTTTGGTTATGACATGAAGCATCCACGGGCAAGACTTCATTACTATGAGGAGATACGCATGGACGCTATGAAAGCTCAAGTAAGATTAAGATATAATGGGTACATCTATATGAATAAAGGACAATGACTAATTTAAAAAACAATCATAATAATCTATTTTATTTTGGTCTTTGCTACATTAGTTTGACTTTTTTGCATACGTTTACTGTCAAAACCTGTACAGGTGTGAAGAATCAGAAAGAAATCCGATATAACTGTTTACATGACATTCAATAATCTAATAACTCCAGAAATCAGATCATATTTTTAATGTGTATGTTACAACCCAGCTCAGCTAAGGAAGTAACAAAACCAAGACGTACAAAGGTTTAAATAAAGATGTGTAAATCAAAAGAATCAACACAAAAACAAATCAAGAAAACAAACAAACAAAACCACAAGTGAGTGTCTCAAAACACACAAGTAGGCGCTGCCCTAACAAACAAGAGACACGCACGCACACACACGCATGCACACACGAACAAAATAGCACACTGGTCACACAGGCCCGAACAGGTGTGGAGCCGGTCCTTAAAAGTGGGAGGGACCGCAGGTGGAGACTGATTGGCACACCAATCAGAGGGCCAGGAAGTAACAGCCAACCACAGCCATTTCACATGAACAAGAAACACAATATTCAAACCATAGACACACAATGAGAGGCAGGAACAGCAGGTCTGGGGCAGTAACAGTGCACATAAAGATAGCCACTGATCTGGCATCATGACCATTAGATTACTATACGATGTTCAACTTGTGTTTTATGTTTAAAGGGTTTAAACCCCGAAGGACAGGTTCATTTTCTGCAGTAAATTATTCTACAGCTAAAAATGATTGACCAGATTTATAATTACTGTAATTACTCGGCATGTTAATATGAAACAGAAAAATGCATGAAAAGCGATTTTGTTTCACTATGTCAACGATAGTCTTACATTTTTTTAAATCAAACAGACAGTTACAATTTAGGATAGATGAGAAGGCTTTAATCCAAGAATAATTTTCGAGCCAATCACAAACAAATGATTCACTTCAGTACTTGTGGATGTTCTGTTTAGGTACCTCTTTTGAGAATTCTGCAGCTCCATGGTTATTTAATTCTCCCTCTCATCAAAATAAGAATCTTTGTATGACATTTTGGTCTATATATTACTGGTATTCTCTGTAATATTATGTCTAATTCAGGTGATCCATGATGTAAGTGCAGAGAAGCTCTTCTTGAGGGACCTAGTGGCTGCAGGAGCTGTGACTGACCTGACGGGGGCGTTGTGAGGCGATGGAGCAGAAACATTATACCCTGAACTGTGAATGTACTTCTCCTCGTACAGCAGTCCTACATACAGCCAGACTGACCTTTACAATGTATGGGCCTGACTAATGACTGACTAATGAATGGAAAGGTTAAACTTGATTAATGTAAATACGTAAGTAATCATAATTTAACACTATACTTAAACCACCAGCTGCAGTTTGATCATAAATTTTGTATTATTTTTGTATTATATATAAAACACATACAAAATATTTATACAAAAAATCTGAAAAATAACTAACATTCACAATCACATGCACAGAAGGACTGACTGGACTAACATGGAAATTATAATGTTCCACATTTAATGTATTTTTTTTTTTTTTTACTTCATATTAGTATAAATAAGAGTATAGAAATGTTTGTATTTGACTTATTTTTAAATGAAAGTACATTAAACTGTGGTTTAGAGCAGTGGTTCTCAAACTTTTTCAGTTGCGACCCCAAAAATAACAATATTTCACAATCGCGACCCCCAAACACAAAAAATAGGCGACACGCAAAGTGATAAATTAGCCTTTAGTCTAATTTTAGACCTAGTTTAAACCTGGTGTAGTCCTAATTTAGAATTTATATATTCCTGGTATAAATCTGGCAAAAGCCAAATATTATTTTAGATGGTACTTGGTATGAAAAAGTTTGAGAACCACTGAAATATAAGACAAATGAACATTTAACATCATAAAAAGTTTATCAGTAACTTATAAAAATTACATTTATATAAAAATAGTAACATTCATAAGGAAGTAATTATCATGTAAATAAAGAAAGTGTATTTCTCAAGAAACAGCTTCAGTGCAGCTTCAGATATTACAGTTACAAATCCAATTTACATACACGGTTCAAACTCCTGTAAAATAATGTGTGTATTTTGTATTGTCTCTAGAGCAGTGGGTTGCGGGAGGGCTCCCACAGTTTACTTGCCAGCTGTCTGCAGTGCTGGAGGATAATTTCAGTGGGGATGATGCCCAGATGAATGGTGAGCAGTTCAAAACACCGGACTACCTCCCCCTGGTGGTTCTTACTATAAAAACGCCGCAACTTCCTGCATCCACAAATAACATCATTTGCAGAGATCAAAAGTCAAGTTTAAACTTAAATGAAATGACAAACCTGTAGTAGTCCCAGGAGAGCATCCCAATGGGCGCAGAGTCATCAGGTAGAATGGGTAAGTCCACAGCATCCAATTTGAACCCCTGAACAGAAATGAAAAATTGAATATTGAAAAATTATCACATAAAAAATAATAACGATGATGAATAATAAATTAAGGACTGATACTTACAGTCTCATTTTCAAACCAAAGGAAGTAGCAAAAGTAGAAGTCCCCATCTCGTAGTGTGACTGTGGAATAGCCTTTCTGAAGGTACCTTCGTGTTGTGTTTACTAGTCCCCAGACCTGATTTTAAAAAATAAAAACAATTAGTCCAGGTCCTTGTAAAGTTTTAATGTTTGTAACACATTGTGCCTAATTTTGATGTACCTTTCTCTTGATGAACTGTGCCACTGGACCCTTCCCTAGCTCAGATGTGTTGTGCTCGGTGATATTTAGTGATGGTGCAATCATTTGTCCCGTTGACCGATCAACACAAATGAAATGGATCAGACCTGGGAACTCCTCCAGATAAGTGACAATTCGTCAAGGCCAACGAACAAAACGGGCAACAGAGTCAATGAAAGTAAAATATATTACATTACATTATCGAAACAGAGCAGCATTGTTGTAGCATTGTAAAAGAAAGGATATGAGACCATGGTGATATTTCTTTTACTTTTAACTAACAAAAAATCCTTCCAGTCCATCAATTTCTCTCTTAAGAAAACAACAAAACAGAAAAGCAATGGTTTAAATATAGACAGTACATTTAATACTTTCTGAGAGTTTGTCTACTCACTGGACCAGGGTTAGCGCCCGTTCCTGCAGACCTGGACTCAGATGTCTCTCTGACACAGAGTCAGTCAAGAAACACTGCCGGTATATGCCACACAGCTGGGTCTTCATATTTTTGCACCAAGGAATCAAACTAAAAAAAGGTTTTCAAAGTTTTTCTTAGTTGCAATTACACCTTAATTCCTGTTGATGGCAGCACAGACTCACTCTTTTGTGAAGCCAGGTCCTCCTTTGGCAAAAGCTCTGCTTTTGAATTCTGTCCAAACATTCAATAGAGGCACAGACTGAAAAATGTTTGTATTGTATTATTGTATAAGTTGCTATGCTTATAGTAATGTGTGTCAAATGCAGTTCAGTACAGGACATATCTTCACCTGAATATCACTGGGGCCCAGTGCTTTGATGAATTTATCCAGCTTCCCCCGCAGGTCATGTATGGCTGGCTGACCTCTTGCTGCGGCAGAGCCTTCGTGTCCTTCTCGTAGGCGCTTCTCCAACTTCGCAAAAGCCTCCAAATACACATAAACGGACATTGCCAAGGCACTGGTGGGAATCTAATGTTGAAATAAAATGTGGTAGGTAATGGAAGGGAATGAGGATTTGAAGCAAAATCAGTGCCATACATACTTTTGTTACTAAGACTAGAGTGATTCCAGGCCATAGTGGAAGACAGTACATGGAGTGAGGCATCATGGGATACAAGCCCTCTTTGAGTGACACCTCTAAGAAAACTCTTTGGGGAGTGGATGGGTCTGGAGGAGGAACCCTCAGAGTTTGTAAGCTGTCCTCAGCCATCTAAGGAAAAAGTAATAGATAAGAGAGCACAATGCATTGTAAAGTAAAACAAATCTACACACAGAAGCAAGTACGTACCTGGATGTCTGGGTCAACAAACTCAAAAACAGGAATGTCATTTACTTTCTTTAGCTTATCTGCAAAAATATAATTATAGGAACAATTTTATGTAAAAAAAAAAAAAAAAAAAGTAGAGATTCGAGATTGTGGAACTATATTGATCTCCAACACATGCATTGCTTTTACTTACTTGAGCCATTGGAACTATCAGAGTCTCCCTCAGTCGGCGAAGGCTCAGGAGTGTAAAAAACATCAGGACCAGAACCAGATGTACTTTCGGCATCCTTCGTAAAATTATAAGGTAAACAGTTACGGATTGCAAACAAATTACTAAACAATGGGGGGCTGTGTTCTGTATTTGCTAACCCGTACCTCTGGGCCTGCGTCCTCCAGATCTGTGCTGCTTGGATACATGTTCTGTGCCATTATAATGAGTGTCAGGAGATCTGAGGTGACCAGCGTACTTGCGTTGCGGCTTTAGCAGCAAAATAAGAAGAGATAGATTGTGTATTGAGAGAACTGTAAATAATGAAATTCTAGTGGATAGTCTAGTGCTAAGCTAGTTAAGATGAAAGAAAACATAAATTATATATTATACATTATATAACACCTGCTATTAAGATCTAATGAAGCCTAAATACAAGTAAGGCGAGACACTGTAGGCAAATTTTTATTTTATTTTTTTTTTTTTTCAGTTTGCTCTCTCAATTAATTGAGGAGAGAAGAATAGGCTTTCATGTGGAAACAACAAACCTGTCCATTCTGCTCCTAAAGATGTTTTATTATTTCATTTATTCCACTTCATCCATAGATTTCCCTGGGACATTATAACTGCAATGCTGTTTTCTTGTAAATGCATCTTTTCTTCCGTAGTAACATAAAGATAAAGTAGCACACACACCAAACTGCACAATCTTCTACTTAACAAAATTTTGACGGAACGTACAGAAGCATTTGTTGATATCTAATTCCGAGCATGATTTATTCAAGTTTTATGTCAAAACATTTATCGAAATTTGAATTTTTACTCTAATTTTCAGTCCGATCTAGTTCACTGAAAAGTGAATTATCAAAAATCCCCTCTGTACATTTTTATACTACTAACTACTGGCAAAATCTAAACTTGGCTTTGTCCATTTTTCAGGTTGAAATGTCTCAAATATGTGCCGTTTTACACATAAATGCCTTATTTCTATATGAAAACATGACATGATGAAAAACTTGTAATACATTTTTTTCCTTACATTTATGCGAGTAAACTACAGGAGAAGTTTCATATTCGTATCTTTAAACTTATGATTTAACTTTTTTTTTTCTTCTTAAATTGGACTGCATTTTATTTTGTAAGGGTTATCCTACATAATAATTAAATGTACCTTGAGTAGAAGGCCAGTAGTTTGGTGTGGACCAGTATGAAGGCATGCATCACCTCCTCTCCTGCTCTCTCAGCGCTGCTGTTCAACTGCTGCACTAAACGTCGCTCCAAAAACTCGATGCATTGTTCACAAAGTGTTGGGTGAATCAGCCTTTCAACCGCCTGAAGACGACACAAAATCAAATAGAAATGAAGATATTATAACCAGTAAACATTTGACCTGTAAGCTCCTTATTAGTGTCAACAATAACAGTTAGATAATGGCCGGGCATTAGTCTGGACGAACATGTGCTATTAAGTCAGTCCAGGTGCTTGTGCGCAGAGAAGGGCTAAATGATCCGGCATGTTTCACCACATTTCCTGCTGCGGCTCATTAATGTGCTCACACTCATAAAATCTATGTTTTAGAGGCTTGTTTTTATGGTCTGCACTTCTTTGTAATGTGGCTGCATTAAAAACGTTATGACTCAAACGCAAATAATTTTCTAATCTCCATCCTAAAAAATATTGTGTCAAAATGACTGAAGATGACGGGTAAGGGAACCGAGGCACCGAGCTGGGGGTCACAAGATGATTTTAAGATATCATTTCCAAATTATGACATTGTATTTATAAATTATTTGATTTAGAACACTATAAATTTGAGAAATTATGTTCCAGTAATATAATGAACTATCCGATAAACATCACTAAACTTGATTCAATGTGTTTTGACAGAAAGGATTACTACTAATGTCAAATTAATTCTGCAGAGGGGGTTGAAAGTTGGTTGCATGGTTATTTTGGGGTCCCGGCCTGAAAAAAAAAAAGAAAATATAACAACTAACCGAACAAGTATAGAATATATTTTACCTCAACTAAAAAGCTTTGGTCATTCTCTCGTAGGTGGCTGTATGTCTCCAATAAACTCTGCAGTTGCTTCCACAGCCTGGCTCTTTGCTCTGTGTCTTGAGGTCGAAGTCTACAAAGTGACAATTGTAAAACTCACATAACATAATGTATTCAGCCATTTAGTTCTTACTCTTTTCTCAGAAGGGTGCTGCTCAGGGTGACCATCCCAAACATCACCTCAATAATCTTCTTCATCACATATATCTTCCTCCTCAGGTCGTCCTCATCCTCGTCGCCGTCCCCATTCACAGCAATGTAGAGACACTCGTCAAACTGAAACATAATGTTGTGAAGGTGAAGCAGACCAAGACAAGATTATAACTTTGAGTGAGCGAGGTGCTGGGCAACACCAAAACCATGAAATTGAAACAAGCAAACGCTTATAAGGCATAATATTGGTCAACAATGCTCATATGTTCATTGTACACCACAATATTGATCTAAAACGGCTTAGTAATAGAAACAGGTTGATAGAATTCTCGTTCTAAACTGCAGAAAAAAGTCCTGCCTCTTCATAGTGATATTTCACCATAACAAGCAGTGGATTGGCAGTTTTTACTTTTGAAAAATGGCATGTGACATTTTTAAACCATGATACATTAATATTATTAATAATAATAATCGCAACTAAGTAGGTAGGTGAGAACAGAAATTTTCGGAGCAATCGAGCCTTGATTATTATTCAAACATGCATGAATTAATCAAAAACTCAAAAAAACTTTGAGTAAGTTAATGATGAGGAAAAACTGTTTTACCAAGGTGAAAAGCTCATTAAAATTTATATAATAAATGATATTATATAATATAAATTTATATAATATAATATAACATTACATTATATTATATTATATTATATTATATTATATGTGCCCTTTAATATAAAAAAAAATGGCTATACATTTTTTCTAAGGCTGTTAAGGGACAGAAAATGTAAATGTGTAAAATTAAAATCAGTCTGGTACTGATTAATGAAGAATGTGAAGTCCATGGCGCTACATTTGGCCAAAGCTCAACTTGATTCCAACACAGGACTCACATGACACGCATTCCTTTTTATAAGCAAGTTACTCTGACACCATTTCTGTTTCTGTGATTTTTTTATATTAACCTGATGTAGGACATGGATGTGGTTGTTCTCGGTGGTGAAAGAGGCATAGCTGTCGCCCAGTCGGTCCACCATAGTGATGCATGAGATAATGATGGGGGCAAACAGGGTGCTGATGCTGTCCTCAAAGGCAGGAAGCTAAACAATAACACAAAACAGAGCACAGGCAAAGTTAGATAAGAAAACTGAATTCATAGGAAATTTTCTGGGACTATTTTATCTTTTTAGAGATGTGGTTACCTCTAGGGGTGGAAAGTAACAAATTACAAATACTCACGTTACTGTAATTGAGCAGATTTTTGGGGTAATTGTACTTTCAAGGAGATTTTTAAACATGTATTGTATTTGTATTTGAGTATAATACAGCTACAGCATTTAAAATCCTACAAGTTACTGAGTACAGCAAAAGTCCCAATTGTCCCAGTACAAGCCTGTCCCAACCACAGGCCTCAGTTGCTTTCTATCCTCCAAATACACATGACAGCACAGTATCGCCAGCTCTGATTGGCTACAGCTCAGAAAATAGGCGGATATACAGTTAAAATAATCAAGTTTTTAATAAAAGACTTTGAATGATGCATAAAAAAGTAGAAAGTAATAGTTTATTTTTCCTTTCATATTTTCAGAACTATTTTTATATGTACTTTTTGCTTTTACTAAACATTCTGGCAGCAGTACTTGCACTTGTAATTAAGTACATTTTCAGTACTTTTCCCACCACCGCCTCACCTCGTGGCCTTCTTCTTGGGACGCCCCATACTGCTGCTGGATATTCTGCTGAAACTCCGCGTCGGTCCAGTAGAAGAGGACCTCTGCACTTTCGCTGGCGATCAACAGGCACTTCATGTGGACAATGGACGCCCTTCTTTCTGCTACAAAAAATAGGTGCTCTGTTCACATCCGAGAAAATACATTATGCTGGAGGAATGCGCTACATTTACATAGTTTCATCATTAGATCAAAAGGAAACGCTGAAATCATTTGCACAAATTTATGTATTCATAAAAGTGGCCTACTTTCTTCTTACTGAAAACCTTTAATCTGTCTGAGGTCATAGTAGACTAGTAACTCCCAGTTTTATTGGTAATGTAAACCTATAGAAAATCATCTGAATCTGGGTCACCAAAAGTTTCAACTTGGACTGGCTATCAATCACTCAATCCAATTAATTTGCAGGTATATGCATGTAAAAAATGTAAATAGATTTCTTGAAACTTGATTTAAAAGGACACTGACACCATTAATCCAATCCGTAAAGTTCATGTCGCGTTTTACACCGCACTGCTGTTTACTTTTCTTGCAACGAGAAACTTCCTCGATGCGCCTTTAGAAACATTAAGACAACAAAACATAGAGTTATTAATGACTCCCGGTCTGCACTCACTATTCCGGACGAGACGAGCCCACCATCAGCGTCCACTTGAGCGCTTCTGGATGATTTAGAAAGGCTTCAACGCGGATATCAACACGCGTCTTCTGCGTCCTCTCTCGTCGGATCGTCTGCGTCTGCGGGCGGAGTCATGTGACGTGTGTGCGCGCACGAGGCTGCTCCGCTGGGCTGGTCCTGGATCAGTGACCTACAGGGGCTGGTCATGTGCTGCAGCCTGAAGCGGGCCGCATGACCGGAGCAGCTCTGCGCACAATGGGCTGGTATTTAAACTATGCGGATAAGACAGCGGAGTCCTACTTTGCTATAAATGAACATATTTTTGTGAACTTTCTGTTAAGTCTTTAAAGGCCACAATGATCAGCTAACTTTGGAAAGAGATGAATGAGGCTTATTAAAGGTACACTGTGTAACTTTCCTGGTGGGGGTTCTGCCAACTGCGAGTCTTTATGGGTATGTTTTTGCTTACTTTGCCTGGAATTTATGGCGTTAAACTTAACTTTTGTGCATTTCTTTTATGGCAGGACACTACAGACAGACAAAACTTTATTTTTTTGTCAGTTTGCTTTCACGTGGAAACAACAAACTTGACCAATCTGCGCCTAAAGGTGTTCTAAAATTACATTTAATCCACTTCATCCATAGATTGCTCTGGGACATTGTAATTTCAAATACGGTTTTCTTAAAATGCATTTTAAGACATAAAGATCAACCCTACACACCTACACTACACTTTACAATCTGGTACTTTAGAAGATCTTGACACTTTGTACTGAAGGATTTGTTGATATCTAATTAAAAGCCTGATTTATTAAAAATCTATATAAAAAAAAAAGTCTAAAAAATGGAGAGCAATTTGGATTTTTAGGGCAATTTTCAGTCAGATTTAGTTTACTCAAATACTAAATAAGAAACTCCAAATACTCTTTGTAATTTTTAATAACTAATGTATGTACAAAATTAACCAAGAAATTTAAACCTGGTTCTGTCCATTTTCCAGATTTTAATTTTAATTTTTACACCTAATGAAAACAATGCATGATGAAAAACTTTTAATACATTTTCTTCTTACATTTATCTGAGTAAACTGCAGGAGAAGTTTACAATTGATATCTTTCCATTTTTATTGTTTTCCTCCCATTTAGGTTTTATTGTATGCAAAAAATGAAAAAAATGAAGAACCTCCACCTGCTTGTTTCCAGGAAAATGTTGTCCCTTTAATTTCACAGTATGACAAACTGTCATTTTAACTTCCGCAGAATTAGGCAGATGACTTTTTACTTCCAGAAAGTACAATGTAACTTTGACCTGTAACTTTGCCTGGTGGCGTCACCCACCTGTCTCCATGGAGATAGTGTCATACTATGGAATATTTCAGGCAATAGTATCTCTCTCAAGACAAGCTGGTGGTGGACCATACACCAGAAAAGTTTCTAAAGGCATCTTTAAAATTCAAAACATATCAAACACCTTTACAGACCCACTAAAGTTTCATTTAACACTGACTAAATAACTAAATTTCAAATGTGAAATTATTATCCAGGTCTACACTTTTATGGTTAAAGAAGACATATTGTGCTTTTTTAGGTATTTACTATTGGATTAGAACACACGTAGATCATTATTTTACTTTTTGTTCATTGTAAACTGCAATGTGGTTTGAAACAGCTTCATGTGACATCAAAACATTCTAGATCTCCTGCAGTTTAAAACTGAGCCGGAGCAGGTCAGAATTGGTTTAGGGTTGTAATTACTGAGACTATTCACATAAACTGGCACAAAGTCCAATGTCTTCTCTGTCAGGATAATAAAGAAAAGTGAAGTTATTTTGTTCCTGTTAGCCTCAGAAAGTGATGCCAGTATTCAACTCCATAGGAGTGGTTATTGTCTTTCAATCTCACATAGAGCCTGCCCACCATCTGAGAATATGACATCAAATTCTAATGTGTGAACACAACCTATTCAAATGGAAACAAATCAATTGCACGTAAGTACAGAGTAGTGGGTGGGGCTAGGGAATAGGTGAAAACAGATTTTTCTGAGCACTTAAGCAGTGAATGCAGGATAATGTAGGATTACTCAAACATGCATGAATCAAAATAGAGCTGTGAGTGAGAAAAACATAACATTTATTAAAGTTGATTTTACATAGTATGTGTCCATTAACTTATCCAACATTTATATTTTTATTTATTTATTACTGCAGCATGATATTAGGCCTACATGAAATATTATGAGCTATGTGATATTAAGTCTGATTTATATTTAAAGCAAAATTGCCTTTCTAATAAATCTTGGTTTCAAATTGCCACTGAATATCTAGCATCATTGTAATGTAGAGTAAAATGCTTGCCCAGTTTTATGGCCAAAGAATGTTTTGATGGTTACAACAAATCCAAATATTCTCCAGATTGTATGCCTGGGCCTTGTGCAGTGCAAAGAACCCCATAGTAACATAAATATTTATGTTTTATTAACCTTGCTTCACTCAAAATGGGCTAAAATGCAGAGAGTTCCAAGTCTCAGGCCAGGGTCTAATCTAGTCCATCAGTTTTCAAGAGATTCAGCGTTCATGAAAAACTTATTTAAGCTGACTCCTGTATATACAAAGTAAACATGGAGAAATCCTCAGTGTTTGCTAACAGGGTGAAGGGGCCTTGCATGTCTCAAATCTGGATCTGGAGCATAAACAGTGCAAGGCAGGCCAGCCGAGCAGTTACCTCCACTAAGGAGGCACAGTCACGCAGGAGTGACTAGACCTGGGCCAGCACTCCTAAATCACAACACAATTAGATTTAACCAAGGAAGTAACCCTCAGGACTTGTTAAGATCTCAGCGCCTTAAAGGTCAACTAGAGTACAATCATTTGAAGAAATATCATTTGAAGAAAATAAAATGGCATTAAAAAGTGAAACAAAGGCCTAACAAGTCGTTATAAAAACACATTATCATTACGATTAAGCCACAACACAAGGGGCAACAAATTCAAAAGGCTACTTGGGTAATTTAGCCTGTCTCCAACCCGAATGTTGAGAGAATCGAAGCCATTCCTCTCAACATTTGAGGTGGAGACAGGCTAAAATTGCTTTCACGGAGAGAGACATTTTGGATAGTGGCCTTAAATGCGACCACATTCCCTGGACTCATTGATGATCTGGACTTTTCAGTGTTTCTATAACTATCCTTGTTCCATAGTGTCCTACATGTTGACCCTTTTATAATATGTGCACTTAGAGTTTTTTTTTTTTATTAATATGTGGCTGTGAATAATATCAAGGTTTTCTAACTTGGGCCCAAGTAGTAGCTCTTTTATGAATTGGTCTTGCCTACTTTAATAAACTCTGCTTGTCTGGTCCTCTGTACAGTTTTGAAAGTGGGTTATTTTTTTTATTCCTTGCAAAAAAAGTTTATGTAGAAAACTGTCTATGTAATTTTATGTGTGTACTGAACGTGTTGATTTGTGGTCGGTTCACGTGACGTTTGTAACATTATTAGCATTGTTTAAGGACACCTGTTCTTTCATGTGCTCAATGCCCTGACGACCACCACAATCGAAACGGTCGAAACGCGTTGGCGTCCCTGTCCACAATCAAGGACTTTTAACTCAGTCAGTGTGTCTCGGATCTTGGCCTACGCGTCACATTTTTTTTACATACAGACATTGTCTGTTACCAATTCAAAAGGCTGTTGTGTCTGGAAGGATATGGTGCTAAAACTATCAATGCCAAATCAACGTGCAACTCAATGAATGGTAACAGCTAGATGACATTTGCAAATTCAGAAAGATCAGCATAAAGGAAAAAAACTGACTCACATTGTTGCATAAGGTTGAATAATTTCTTGACTTGCTACACTCCTCTATTTTAATCTTTTCAAAATGCTCTGATCAGATTCCAGTCAAGTCAAGCTCAAGTTTGAAACTGGGGCTTGTAACAAACCTCCTATTGCAAGAATCCAAACAAGTAAAAAATATTGTTACACAAAAACATAGAAAGAGTTAATTTAACACAAAAATGAAAAACAAACAAACAAACGCATTGCTGGTGGTTATTGGCTCACATGGCTAAGATTTATGATGCAATGTCTTTGCAATGTGTTTATTGTCAATGTAAACTTTTGTACAAAAATAATATTAGCAAACTTTACATACAAAATACTTTGTAAAGAAATATTAACAACATCTCCATATAGTTTTAACTCAGGGAAACATAAAGGCAGTACTTACTTTACACAAATACATTGTTACAATAACCCCTAAAGTACTCTGTTGATAATAAATCTGTTTACTTGCATTAGAACACATCTGCTCACTCATTTAAAAAGATATAAAAATCTTACTGTATTTTCCTCTTGGACAAAACATAATGTTATAAACTGTTAATATTAACAATATAAATAAAAGTAGACTGTATAAGCAGTAATATTTCCAATCTCTGTCTGTACACATCTGTACAAAATATGCAAATGTTTAAAAATGTTCAGTACAATACATAGCAGCAAAGTTTAACTGTACTAGCCACATGTCAAAAAAGTTGAAAATAAGTTATAATTTTAATTAAATGACGTGTGCCTGTAAATCTAGTCACTGTATAGATCAAAGGCCTATAATATGGTAGATGAAATGTATATCATTTACTAAGGTATGCCACTGAAAAGAAATGTGGTTTCCAGAGTTTCTTTTACAAAAGAATTAATGACATTACATGTAAAATATAGCTTCAATAGAAAAAATGCTTGATATGGCTAGAAAAACAAGACATTCAGCGGCATGTCACACTTGTGCACACTTCAGTAGTTTTATTGACATGGACATGCGCACACACACACACGCACACACACGCACGCACGCACGCACGCACACACACACACACACACATATAGCGAACATGCAATTCCTTTTTTTGAAAATATTTTGTGGCCATAGTTTTCCCTTGATTAATTGCATCTGAAAGAAAAAACAAGAAAAACATTCTTGACCGACACCAATAACTGAATCACATTTTTACAAAATAATGTGAGTCAGAGAGTAACAATTTCAATTTCAAACAAAAATTCAGTGCAGCAGTTTGTATCAAGAAAAGACTTGTTTGTGAATGACTATGACCAACAGGTCTGGAACAGCTGAAGACATACACAGTTTATGAGTGTCTGTGAAGATGACAAGCTGTAAATGTTATCTCCTGCAGGCGTACGCATTCATGTTTCGGATAACATAAAAGCCGATGGTCATAGGTGGCATAGTTATTGTCCGTCCAGCCCTCAGAGTCTTCGGCTTCAGCTCAGGGAAAGTCTCATTGTCCAGCATCACCAGCTTTTCCCCGTTTAACTGGACATGTCTGTCCACACAAGAAAACAATCATTATTATGGCTTAAAAGAAAAAGACTAACGTGTTTGTTCATTTTCACTCCATAAAACCTAATGCATAACTCGTACAGCAGGGGGCGCTATGGTTATAAAATTACATGTCCATATTTTCATTTAGCTTATCCTACTTGAATATGAGATTGAAATGTTTTACTTCATACACTGAGATATATATATATATATTATAAAAAATATTTAATGTTAGCAGTTTTTCATTTTGCATTGAATACTGTCGCATTTTAACAGACTAAATAAAGTTTTCTCAAAGAATATAATTAAAGTGAATATAATTTTATAATTAAAGTGAATATAATTTTAATCAATCAAAAATACTATAAAATATACCTCAATTATGTTGATTTGTCTATTATTAAAAATGATATTAAATAAGATCTGATAGTAGCTTTTATACACACACACACACACGCACACACACACACGCACACACATGCACACACACACACATATATTTATATAAAATAATGTAGATGTCAGTCATTTGCTATTAAATGCCGATCAGGCCCCAAAAAGAAACAGATGTTTACTAAGCAGTATTTTTGTTTTATTGTAAAGTTCACAAATTGAAATCTACCCAATTGTTTTACATAAAGATAAACGTAAAATTATCTATAAAAGTTTACTAGATAATACAAAGTAGGGAATCAAACAGCAATGGTCAAAGCTCTAAACAAACAAGGAGCAGGACTCTTGGCTGGCATTATAAAGTCCCTCAAATTTATAGACATCTGGTGTTGCTAAATTCTGCATGCAGCCTTGTAGTAAAGGAGAGCACTTAAGGCCTGAAAAAGGCCCATCGTTAGCTCACACTTCTAATAACAGCCTCCCAATCCTGTTGTAACACCTCAAACATCCTCGTCATTGTGTTGTTATGGAAGGATCAGCCGCAGCTCTATTAGGCTCTGTGTGAGTAAAGTGTAACTCAGACACACATGGGCCTCAGTCATTAGACTGTTATTGCAGGATCTGAGGCTTAGCTCTGAGACAGAATAACAAGGAAGGCTTAAAGAGGAGAGAGAGGGGATGCTTTCATTTTAATGGATATTATACTCAGAATAATCCCAATTTTCTGGTTATAATTCATGATATAATAAGACAGGAAAACATTTTATGTAAAATGACAAAAACAAAACAAATGCAGTGTTCTTTCTAATATTTTAAACGCTTGCCCTAAAACATTCTGTTATTTATCACCACCACCTGGATATGTTTTAATCAAATTCAGATCTTTGTTTTAAGGTGTCTGTTCTGATTAAATGAGTTAAACTTACTTGGCCTTCAACCCTTCGGTGCCAAAAGGCTGCAGCAAATACTGGTGGACCGTCTTGTTGCGTAGAGTTCCTGCTAGTTTAATTTTCTTCCTTGAGCGATGCAGGTTGATGATGTAGATGGTTATGGACCCTTTGGCGTAGTTATGACTGGAAATTATGGGCAGAAATAATAAGCATCATTACATTACGTATTTAATTTCTGAACAAAAAGATAGTGCAAGAAAACAAATGTCTGCTGCTCACATCTGTTGTCAGGCTCTGCCATATATTATGATGCCAAGTGGGATAAAATTCCTCATAATTAAAAATGACTACAAAGAGAAAAGTGCCTTTGATATTTTTATCACTTAGCAAAAGGATCAATCTCAATAAAGCAGAGGGGAGATTCATGTAAGCAGTCAACACAGACCAAGCTATTGGATATGTAACTTTCAAGTTGCTGTTAGTTATGAATTGTTATAGACCTGTCATTATTGAAATAACATTTAATGCTGTAACTCTTGTAAAACAAACTAATGATTGATGATATTGAAAAGTACAGTTATATAAAAATAGACGTAGAATATATAAAGTACGAATATGATTTATTATCAAGCCAACTCAAAAGCAACACATTATTTTAAATCTAATCTACACTTAATATTTTGTAAAAATTTGAAAAGCAAAAAAGTCAATATTTTCTGTCTCCTGCTGCTTTAATTAAACTTCGTGAAGGGTCAGATGAAGGGTGTGAATGCGGCGGACGATGCTTCTTGAGTTACACGGACAACACTGAGTCTCTCCTGAGAGCTGAACACGCTGACCGACCGATACAGGGATCCCAGCTCAAAGTAAACAACTACGTGAGGCAGATAAGACAAACACGATAAATCTAATAAGGGCCCAGATATGAGCACAAAGACAACACAGCTGTACTGAATAACACATGTCGACTCTGGGCACTTAGCACCTACAAAATGTCATATCTCCAAAACTATTTTGCCCGATAGTAAGCTATTTATCCATGCTTTTCTGGGCAGATTGTGTGGGAATTTGATAAAACTTCTGGGATTTCTGATATTTAATACATTTAAAAAGAGCAATATGGAAGTAGATAAGTATTGTCTTTTTGTTTGAACCTTTGTTTTGAGAAACAAAATCTGTGGACTGAGTCTCACAGTAATACATCACATGGTGAGATGGAGGAAGAGATAATGACCTTTCAAGACTTTTAAAGATGAGGTTCCTACAGACCCAAACCAGGAACATAAACATATGTTGTTGCTGTTTGATGTTTGAGGATTGCTGGAGAGGGGAGAAAAGTTTAATCCAAACCACTAAAAGGGATAAAAGGGCAGGGAAAGTCAAATATACGTAATCAGTAAAGGCTTTTCAAGCAACCGACAGCCTGAGCACATTTCTAGGATTCTACAGAGGCTGTCTGTCTAACACACTGCATTCAAACCAATAACACTGGACATGGCTGTGGAAAACACACCGAGCGAGCGAAGAAACTGAGGACATTTAAAAGTACCAAACTTACTGTTTTATGATTTTAGGTCTTTGAATAGATCAAAATATGAATGTATAGACACCCTGCCATTAACGCACAATATGGTTGAAGCACTTGAGCCTCACCGCAAGAAGGTCCTGGGTTTGACTTTATGATCAAGCAGTGGTGGAAAGTACGAAAGTAAAAATACTCAACTCAAGTTTAATGTTAAAGTTGGGTTTTTTGCACGTTCATAGTTTATGGCCCCAAATTTCCCAAAAAATTACTACATTAAGTAACAAATCGATTAAATTGTTTCCGTTAAACTAACATCAGAACAAGTCAAGTTCAGAAAATCTTTTTTACCCTAAAGGAACTTCAATACTATTAGTGAAGTAGCTCTTTTTATGTGATATTTTGACTTGTGTGTGTGCTTAAGTAATAAAATGTAGTACTTCTTCCACCTCTGTTGTGGAGCATGTTCTCCCTATGTCAGCGGCATGCTTCACATCACGTATTAGATCGAGAGTAGCGATAGTTGCTTAGGACAAGCCCTCCATCTGATCTATGTAGTTTCATTGTACAAAGTATAGGTATTATGACAAACAACCTGTACAAACCTTAGCAATAGCAGTGGCACTTATAGTTTCATGTCAATTCCACATTTTTGTTTTATCGTAACCACTTGAGGACAGATGACTTATATGATTTTATTCACCTCTGCATTAATATGTAAAGTATTCCCAATTTCAGAAGCCTCTTCCGTTTTTATCACCATGTTAAGCGGTTTCTCTTCCTCTGAACCATCTACTTCATAGTAAGAGAAATGTAATTGATTCCTGTCTGGGTAGAACGCCGTAAGTCTAGCCCAGTGTTGACAGCCATGGGCCCAGGTTAAATGATAACCTTGAACAGGTCCACGATGGCACTCTTCATCTCCTCGTGGGACAGACTGCCTTATTGTCCTCCCCCTTCGCTGCTCCTGTTCCCCCTCCAGCCAATCCAACAAGGCATAAAGGCCCAGAACACCTTTCAGCAGGCCGGCCCCCACACACCTGATAAGTGATACCCGTTAAGTTTTATAGGCTCTGAGCTGTGAATGAGCGGGTGTCTGTGGTAAGCTTATTTATGGGAGGATTTAGTTCTTTCCTAGCAGACACTCAGGCCTCAGGTGTTTGCAAAAGGACACAAGAGAAAAAAGTGAAGAACTAGGCCGTCTGTTTTCCATCTAAACTTTCAAGGACATTCACAAGCAGCGCTGCAAAGGTTAAGAGGAAACATGCTTCATCATCTGCCAGGCTCAAGGAGCAAGAACAAGATCAACACAAGGGTTTTTATACAGAGCTGGACATACTTGGAGAAGCTGGTGCAGTGGGCGTAGATTCGTAGTTTGTCTCGAATGACCCTCCCCGGCTGAGGCTTCCGCTGCAGACCCGCCACTCGCACAGCTAATACCTTAGGACCAACCAGGCGCTTGAAGATCAATGAGACCCAGTAATCCTGTGAAAAGTAAAAGTGACATAAATAACCAATATTCATGTAGACACACTTCAAAATGGCAGCCAACAAGAATAACGGATTATGAGTTATTTCCTCCTCAAATCAAAATTCAATATGTGTCAGCACTCAACATTGAGCTGTCAAATTGTCAAGTTTGATTTAATAAGGATTGACCAATGGGAAAAATGACAGCTCTTATTTATGATGTTTGCTATAAAATATGATGCTTTCTTGTGCAATGCTGTTTTGTGTTATCATTGTTGAGTGGTCCAGCGTACGCCGTCTCCCTCTACAGACTACACAGCCTCAACACCTCTCACCAAACCCAGAACAACATGTGTTCCTCAGGAAGTTCCCATGCAATCCTGCATATGGCAACATTTAAGGGCTTCTTTTTCCAAGCAGGCTTTAACTTAATTTGCTGCAAAAGCATCGAAGAAGCAGAGCGCAGTATGGAACTGTATAGTGTTGGCCACAGGCAGAGCGATGGATGAGTTTATGGCAAAAGCTCTAATCACTGATCACAACATATTTAATCAAACAAAACACAGGTACCGACCTCAAGTTAATGTGATGCTGTGCATTCTTCTCAATATTGTATATATTGTAACTACTGGGAACTATTGGTCTCCAAATTCGATTTGATTTGGTTTTAGAGTTAAACATTACATCACTTTGCCCGTAGGCAGAATTTAGGACATAATAAACAATCCATTGAAAACAGTTTTGGCCTTTTCGTAAATGAGAGATTTTATGGTAGTGACATGTTGTCTTATAATTAAATTGGATTTATTTTCAAGTTTCAATTAAATTAGATCAAGCTATAATCATATCCAGGAAAACAGCACCATAAACATGCAGAATGACAATTTGTTTTCATTAAAATTTACAAGGTAACAAGGTACGTATGCTAAATTAGATCACAGGAAAACGATTACATCTGTATTTTGTAACCATTTGGGCTATTAGACGCACAACTGTTTTCACAAATGCAAAAGAGAACTTTGGCAACAAGCTAAACCATTAGTGAATCTTGACAATTTAGCCGACATAGAGGGAGGGATATGAACATGTAAAGCCTGGGTAATTCAAAGGCCTGGATTCAACATCTCCAAACGGAGCAGTGGTCCTGGGAAGGGGCCAGGTCATAAATCGTGCTCACAGAGGACAGTTTGGCCCTGCAGTGAATTCTCTCAGCAGGTAGGCTGCTGCAACCCTCAGACATCCAGCCATGTTAAAAGCATTGTGATCCTGGCAGGGGACTGTCATTCTCAGAAAAAGACAGGGGGAAAATGAAGCAATCTCAATTGTTAATAGCTTTGAGTTACGAAGAAGGAAACAGAAGAAAACATGTTCTTATTGAACATTCATATTGTTTTCTAAAAAATCCTCTAAAAAATCCAAGCAAATTAATTTGGTCTTCTTTAACTATAGATACTTTTTTCTTCCTGTATCAGACTAGTGTTTAATTGTTGTCATATCTTGACATGTTTCAGCTGTCTTGCAACAGATTCACACAGTTTTTCTGACTCCTCTATCTTACCACTGGTCGGATAGAGGAAATAAAAGTATCTGTACTCAGATGCATTGTGCCCCATAGACCAGACGTTTCCTCATTTGGTATAGGAGTAACATCTTCAGCCTTCAGCTTATTAAAATACTTTTATGAGCTTAACAAATCTTGTTTATGAACAGGCCTGTTTTTTATCCCTCCTTCACACTTGTACCAAAGACATCAGCCTCATGTTAAGCAGCTGATCATATTCATTAAAAATAAATATTTTTGTAGAAGTTTTAATTTGTTTTCAGTTGTTGAAGCCTGTGTAAATTGTTTTGACTAGTTGCCTATTGTAGTGTTTTATTTTTTGATCATTTTTCATGAACACATTGATCTATTTGCATCTCATGTTGCACTCTGTCACCGGCAACTGTCCTGCACAGAGGTGTGGGGCTCTCTCAGTGTCCTGGGACAGCTCCTGACAAAGGGCTAAGGTTACATGGCATGTCGCCCCCACGTCTAACCACTCAACACTACTAAATGCCTTTCATCTTACCTAATAGCTCCCACGGGAAAGAGCCAGAGGTGCCATCAAGGTACCAAGACAAAACCTGGTGCTGGACAGTCCAGAGACGGACTTGAAAGTGTGTGAGGTTTGTGTACAACCCAAATTAAAGTGCATTCACAAACTGTTGGGGCAACACAATCTATGCAAAAGTCTAAGTAATAGCATATTTTGAAATTGCGGTAATTGTATAGTTGCATTACATACTGTACAGTCGTAAATTGTGTATTACAATACGGTAGACGAGACTCACAGGTAAAGGGTTAAAATTCTGGTCCACAAGATGTGTGTAGCCATAATCAAAGAAAGAGTGACGCAGGACGGCGTCAATCCCCTGAACAGCTGCCACACCGAGAGTGTTAATCCATCTATTAAACATATTAAGAAAGCACGGTTTAATTTATAAAGACATATGTAGGGTACAAGTGAAAATACGTACAGAAATCCAGCCGCATATGTTTGAGAGAGGTTATTGATGCCTCCTGTCCAGGCCGGTCCCAGTCCACTCAGCCACACCTTTTTACTTGTGGTGTGTGTCGTCACAACCTGGAGCAAACATGCTTCGATCATTATCAATACTTTTATTGAACATGTTAAAAAAGATGCAAAGGGAAATGCAGTCAAACTATCTCAAGCAGCTGTAATTTAAATTGAATAGACTAGATTTTGTTCCAAGGAATGGTTGTCCCTGCAGCACATTTGGCACTGCTCTGATATTGAAACGCAGCCACTATGCCACAGTGGACAATATTAAAAATACACCCTCCTTGCCCTGAGGACTCACACACATGTGGCAGTATCATCCAAGAAACAGCTTTGAGATCTGCACTCATAACTTGGCAAACACAGCATAAATGCAAATGTGGAGCTGGATTAAATTATGTTTTCTTCAACACAGTTAGATTGACCTTATTTCTTAGGTTGCTTTATAGTAGATTAAATCATGTTTAATTTACATTTTACACAAATGTCTAGTTCATTGAAACAAATGATTTACTTACCTTTATAACTTTATTGATTTGCTCTGTAAGTGTATCCATCAGTCTGGTTTTCAGGAAGTCCTCGACTTTTTTCACCCTGCCTTCCATGAAATAACTGAAAGAAAAATGCATCATTTACAATTATATTACTGTGTAACTATAGTGTTTTAATATAAAAACTCAAAATAAGCAAACATAAGGTAATGTGCAGCTTATAGGAAAATTAACCTTTCAACATGTAGTGTCAGTGAGAATACACACTTTCCTATTCGACTGAAAGACGTGTGGTTTTATCTCCCAGAGATTGACAGGTGAATAAACCAATCAGAGTCTGCACCAAAACAAACATGGTGGCTTACAAGACTACAAAGAAATGTTTGAAAATATGAAACAATCAGGGATAAAAAAAACAGCCCAGACTTCCAGTCCAAAGAGGTTCATTTAGTCGTCTGATTATTTATTTTAAGAGATTATCTTTCCAGACCAGAGTTTATTTATCATACGTGCTGGTTCTGACTGCTCACTCACAATGACGTGATCATCATGTGACCATTCTGATAGGTGCACATTCCAGTGCCTATAAGATGTCTTTATAAATTTATTTCATGATCCATCATTTGATGATGCTGCTCATTTAGACCACTTGACTATCAGGCAGTACATTTTTGTGGTTATTTGACAGGGACCTGGTGCCAGTATTTTTTTTACACCACTACTTGAACAATACCTGTTTTTTTCTTTTTGTACCTGAAAGGCATTTTTTCCCCGGTACTTATTCCTATATTATTATCTATCGGCAATAACAAATAAGAATGAAATTACATTTCTTTGAAGAAACTGTAGTTTTCATCTTCATTGTATGCTCACACTGCCAAGTCTATCATTCACCCTTAAACAGTACCCAGTCCTAGCCTGCATATAGTTAACTGATGCTTTGGCTTATAGCTTCTGGTCTTTTTATAATATCTGTTCAGATTTTTTCAGGTGTGAATGTATTTTATAAAGTACAAGCACATCAAATTAAGTGCTTGACAAAATTATTGTATTAATGTCTTTTTCCCATATTTGGACCAACAGAACTCAGTTTGACACTAACAGAACAAAGATGTAGACTACCTTGACGATGACTTATGAAGTAGACAGTACTTCTGAGTTATACAGTTTTCATCCCCTAAACCAGTGGTTCTCAACCTGGGGGTCGAGACCCCCATGGGGGTCGCAAAATTATTTCTTGGGGTCCTCAGATGATATGGGGAAAAATTGATAATTGATAGAATAGTCTTAAACAAGGCTTGACACCCTACAAATCCACTGGTGATCTACCAAAATAACTTTTCTAGATCTATATTATCAAAATAAAATAAAATATTAGACATATACAGGCCTGTCGACAGAAATTTGGTGGCCTAGGATAAGAAGCCTCACATGGGCCCCCAAAATTAATTCTAGACCCCTGAGGCCCAGGGCAACAGACCCCTTCTGTCACTTTGCAGGTCACAAATGCCAACTATGGCTATTTTGGGGGTTGCAACTAAAAATGGTTTAGAACCACTGCTCTAATAACACAATTGACTTTAAAGAATGAGAAAAGAGGGTGTCTCACTGTGCACGTAAATTAAAATATGGTACTCTGACCAAGATCTCTAAGTTCAGGGCAATTCTCCCTCCACTGAACCATAAACATTTATGCAGAATATTTTCAATAATAAAAGAGTATGCACAAAAGTGTATGGAATGTAGTCATATTGCTGCAGTTGAAAACATTTTACAAGCACAAATCATAAAAGTAAACCTTTCATCACGACATGATGCAGGATTAATAAGATTATTTGGCAAAACAAGTGTTTTCACATTGGTTCACTGAACAGCTCACACCACTAACAGCCAACAGCTTCAGCAATTAGGCTTCACAAGTTTGTGTCTCGGGGCTACTTTAGCACCAAAGAGCTGTGCAACGGCAAATTTGTCTCATTTAGTGTTTTGCCTCATATTTTCACTGATTCATCTGGAAATCATTAACCTTAACACTAATAATCTGTCCATCTTAATTGAAGCTGTAGGAAGCATCTGCACTAGCTTTAAACTGTAAGTATTTCAACACAATGGGAAAGACTTTGTGCAACTCTTTTTTGTAAATTATTCTCTCAGTTTTAACAGGTACCAATCAAAATGACCAAATGTTACTGTTAATAATAGCATACATAAGTGAGATAAGTGAGTGGGTACAGTATGCTGGAAGGCGAATGATCAGTGCAGCTGAAAATATCAAACATGATGCAATTACTGCATATCAAGCAAAAATACTTGATCAAAGTGTTCATTTTTTTCAATTTACTTTATTTGACTTTGGCTTCTGCCTCCCTTTGTTCTGATTTGGACCCATTTAAAATAATATGAATTATATCCCGGGAGGTGAACATCAATATTGGCATATTTTGCAGTAGAAGGAGCCTTTTGGTCCATAAAAACAAGTATTCGTGACTAGTGTGACTGTGAATCTCAAATTAAGTCTCCTCACTTACCTCAAAGGAAAGAGCTAACCAGTGCAGTAGAAGTGTTAATGAGTGGTCCCTGTTTTTATTAGTTTGGCTTCTTTGTAGAGGTCGCCGTTACTGTCACGCAGCCTGGTAAGACTGGAATCCGGAGCACTAGTGTAAAACTGCTTAATTGACAAGGAAAATGAGCCAGCACATATGGTTTGGTTTTAACAGTGTGGGTGGTGTTTTGCTAAGCCTTACTGACAAGCCTTCCTCCTTCCGTTTCTTCTAATTTCTCCTAATTAGACCTGACCTTCACCTTAATGGCCAATCGCTCACTCCCCTCCAAGACTTGGGCTCGGCCTTAACTGGGAGTGACTGAAATGGCATTTTTATGTGTCTGCACAGATAGAAGGTTTGTGTGCATTCCTACAATATGAGCCACAGACACATGGCAAGTGTTTCCTTACCATTTAACATACACGGTTTCAGCTGCTGCTCAATGTGGGCGATTAACACAATGTACCAAAGTATACAAATCAGCCACAAAAGGATTTAAAGAATAAGTACCCTGTACTATTCACTATGTCAACATACAGAAAATAAATAATAGAATAAAAAGGGTAAAATACCTACTGTTGCCACGTAACTGCATCTACGACAGAGCCAGCATTTTTCATAAACCTAGGAATACAAAACAAGTGTCACATTTTTCATAATATAGATTTTTTTTTTTTTCACACACCAGTTTACACATTGAATTGAGTTGGTGTAGGTTTAAGGATCTTGTGTCTTCTGGCCTTGTCTATGCTTAGGAAAAGTATGCTGGGTTGTACAAAGTCACAAAGACACAAAGAAGAACAAGAATAGCAAAGTGCACTTTTAATTGTCTCAAAGCTCTGACCGCAGTGCTTAAAGTTTGCTTTTAATTATTTAAATAGCAACTACAAAGAAGCTCCAGTAAATGCCTGTAAAATGTGGGAACACTGTATACCTTTTAATGGACTCATTGTGTACACGACAAACTAGAACCATCTACAGTGCTGCTGAGCCGTTGCATCTGTACATCTTCTCCCATGTTCCACCTGCCTCTCCATATTTGGCATCAACACAGTGCCACACATGCCCTAATCTGTGTCTCTAAACTTCAGGTCACAACTTTCGCTGCAGTGGCGTGTTTAGTCTGTTTGAGGCTCATATTTGGACTCATGAGTGGCTCCGTGTCCTATCCATCTTATTTCCTGAGAGCGGCGGAGCAGTTGTACCTCGTAACCATGTCAAACACACCAAAATCACACAGGCTTTAAAAGTGACACTGCGACCTACCCCTTCTCCTCCTCGCATCAAACACTCTTTATCCATGTAAACTGTTGTACTTACACCTTTATTTATGAACACATTTCAAGTACTTATAGGGATATAGTGGAGTGCAGAGCTTAATGGTTTCATTGATGTGCGCAGCTCAGGTTCATAGAGCAGGAAGAACTCATCACAATGTGAAAGACTTACAACTTCATAGTGTGTCATCTGATCTTGAATGAAAGCAATGCTTGGACAAACCTTGGATTACCTCAAATATGTTTGAATTTCAAATAATATCAACACATTTTTCTAATTCTTAGAAACAAGGTAATGTAATCCCTCATTCGTCCAGGAGTGATCCATCGTAGAAAAAGTTTCAAAGGTAGTCACACTGTTTTAAGTGATTTTAAAACATTTTGTCCATGACTACCTTTTTCTACAACATTTATTTTTACAAAAACATAAAAAACAAACATTAATTTGCATAAAAAAGAGAGAAATAAAGTCTTGTTAAAATACAAGTTAGAGAGAGTAAGTCAAGGACAAATCCCCTCCTGACACTGTTAAACTTCAAACCTCCTTTTATAGAGCTGGTCTTAAGTTTATGACTTTGAGCAGTATTTTCTCTAAAAATACTACACATATTAAAAATGTAGCTAGAATTTGTCAAATTTTTATCAAACAACTTTTAATTTTGTTTTAAAATTAGGCAAATGATCTCTAGCTATCATCTTAATGAAAAAAACCCAACTAAATCAATGTATATTACTGTGTATTAAATCTGTCTTCATGTTGAGTACAGAAGTAATGCTAGGACAACAACATACAAAGCTACAAGCTTTCTTTCTTTACATTTGAGTATTTTTAAGTTATGTGGTTATTGATACGATCCGAAAAGAGAGAAGAGTATGCAGTTGTTAGGTCAAGCTGTGGAGTGAGCAGGTGGGACATTGTGCCTCCACGTTATCAATCAGATGACACTTTATTTAGACTGACATGGTATAGCTGGAGCTTAGGCTGAGTGTCTAAGTCCATAAACAAAGAATACCAATCCATTATGAGTGTGTGCATATGATACTATGCAGTTTAGAACAAGTCCCACGCTACTACAGCATACATTCCAATACTTTCCCTTTTTCCAGAAGGGAAGCTAAAAAGGCATTGCCTAATTAATGCTATAGCTGCAGACTCACCCATCCAGCATGAGGAGAGCGTTCTTCCGTGGTCGTCCAACGTTGGGCCCATAGAGATGTGCTTTGTGGTAGTATCGCACAGACTGGAGCAGCGTCCTGAGCTTGGTGTAGTCCTGAGCCCACTGGGTGCTGTTGACTGCTCGTCCAACCAGGCTGCGATAGGCATTTGGCTCTAGAAAAAGAAGATGCAACACAATGTATGGATGCAATCCAATAAATCAGAATCAGGTAATGCTTGGGAAATGGCAAGAAATATAACCGTACTGTACTTTGCTCTTGCTCATCTGAGAGTTTCCAGTGGACAGGAGAATAAGGGATAATAGAGCAATTGGCAATAATACAGACAGATGGAGTCATTGTCAGGGGAATGGACCAAGCGTGCAGGGGGGCCTTGCAACAATGTCCAATCCAAAAAGCACACGGGGGATAGAAGTTTTCGCTTCAGTTGATATTTGATTAATTTTCACTACTTTGTATCTATACTACAAATTACCTGCCCAGAAGTATCATACCAGAAAATGTCCAGTTTTATGATTTATGAGTGTTCCCATGTAATTCAACATTTTAGTGTCAATGCCAAAAACTGCAAAACATATTCTCTCTCTCTCTCTTAAGTTCTTTGTTCACAAACTATTAAACAAAATGACTTCCACTGATCATTTATGGGTAAGAAAAGTTATAATGTTTTCAGGGTTATAGTGCTATTACAATTATAGGCTTCAACTACTATACTTTAAAAAAAATTAAAAAGAAATAAAACAAATCCCTAAGACATCATAATTATTTCAAGAGCAAATGTTCCGTTAGCTTCAACTGCAGCTGAAATAAAACTCTTCAGAGCTGGTTGTCTGAGTGCAGACTGAGCTCTAAGACACATGTGGTTAGGTTGCCATGACGATCAGTAGCTCCTTTCATCTCAGTGGTCTCATCTTGACCCTTTACTGCTGGCTTCAGTCTAATACATTTGGTTTGACACAGTATTTACGAGTGATCTAAAGACGCATTACAACACACTGAATGACAACAGATGCTTTTAGTGCTAATTCAAAATAGGTCATACAAAAATGTCTGAATAAGTAACAAGCAGGCTTTGATAAGGTAAACAGGCCTGACTTTGCGTCTGTACTCACCGTTGCCCAGCTCCCAGGAGATGTTGTACTTCTTGCCCGCTCCATACTTCAGGAGGCTCAGCGTAGACGATGTGTTCCACGAGTTATCTGGGTTTCGGTGCAGAGCGTTCAGCCCCAGGACCAGGTGCAGACCGGCACAGTCAGCGAAGTTGTACAGTTTGTCTAAAGACCTGGCTGGGAGAAACCCACAAAGCAGTTGTAACTGTAACTTTTCAAATACATTGAATTAGTTATTATTTCTACAGCAGACCAAATTGTAGATAAAAACAATAAGAAAATATGAACAAACACTTAATAATAATAATAATAATAATAATAATAACGCATTATAAATATATAGCACTTTTCTAGACACTCAAAGATGCTTCACATTGTGTTATTCATTCACTCCAACCTCGATGATGGTAAGTTACTATTTGTAGCCACAGCTGTCCTGGGACAGACTGAGGGAAGCTAGGCAGCCAATCTGTGCCATCAGCCCCTCTAACCACCACCAACCAATCACGCCCACACCACTCTCATACTAGGTAATGTGGGTGAAGTGTCTTGCCTAAGGACACAGCAACATTTCCTCCTTCAGTCGCCCCCCTGTGGCACCTGGTGTTCCAGCGATCTCCCATCCAAGTACTGACCAGGCCCTGACCTGCTTCGCTTCCAGGATCTGACAGGACTGGGCATTGGCCAGAAAGTATGGCCACTTAAAATTATATAATATATTATCATATTATAATGTTTTAAAATGAATGATTAATTGTTACAGCCTGGAATATAATATGTTGTGGCTGTATTTTAGTCTTATAGTAAAAGATTTCTGTGCACCATGGATTGAGCTGGACACATGGCAACATGGTGCTCTGCTTGGGTAACATTCAGAGAGAGAACCAAGACTGATTTTTCCATCATGCACCCCTGTGGAGAGGACTGAAGCTGAGCATTCACTTCGTTTACATCTGCAGTCTTCATCAAAGCTCAGCACTCTTCATCTTCCTCTATTAAGGCTGAGTGGTCAAAAATGAGAGTCCAGCGTAAATGTTGGCACATGTGAGTGTGCCAGACGAGTCTGTTTAAAGAAAATGTGTGACTGCAGGCTGCTCCTGGTGCCTCTGGCTCTTGTTTTGAAATGTAAGCTCTTTAGAGTCGTTGTGTTAATATAAATATTACCATGAACTATGACCTGGACTTCTTTGAGCCAACAGAAAACAGATGAACAAGATGGTGCCAACTTAAGTGTGATCTAGTTAGTGTTGTATCTTTCTAAAATTAAGTAAAGATTGATAGAAGGATTCATGAGGTGACTAACTTAATGGAAATCAATATTCAAGCGCATGACTTGAATCATGTTGCACTAATGCATCAGCATTTAATAAATAGATGTGTAAAGTACAAATGAATGTCAATAAATCACACAATGGAGTGAACATCTAAGGTCAAATGTGTTTCCACTCTGTATTTAGCTTTTATTCTTCCTGGAACATTTGTTTTGTATAACCCACAGAGAAACTCAAGAGAACACAAAGATGGTGTGTTGCATCTGGCCTCTGGTGTCCCTTTAGCTTTTATATGACAAAGCCCTAAAACCAAAACCTAAAATAGTTTGGTGGACTGTTCTCTTCTGTTCGACATCTGACTATAACCAACATTTTTATTTGATAAATAAAATCACTATTCTCATAACAGTGTTGCTCTTAAAAAGAGAGTGACTCTAGAACCAGCTCAGGCCAAGCTGCTGCCCAATACATGAAAAGGAGCTTGTGCACGACTTCCCTGACCAAGTAATGTTTATTATATACATATTTTTAAAAGCATATTAGAGACTAAATTCATAGTAATTAAGAGTGATGAGTCAAGATTTTATGCCACAAGATCTCATGAGATAAAATTGCCTCATTGTACAAAAATGTGGAAAATGATCTTAAGCTTGGACAAAATAAAAACAGGCTTCAGCGCTGGTCAGTTATGAATGAAAAGACGTAATTACAAAAAGCAGTGCTACATCGACAGCAAAAATACAAAATAATCTATTTATTTTAAATTGTCAAAATCTTGTGTCTCATAAACACTTTTAATGGTGTGATTTCTGTCTCATCTTATCTGTATTAATACATGTTATTATTAAAGTATCCATTAAAATAAAATATGAATAGATAAATTAATAATACTAAACAGTCATATTTGCATTCTTTAGGGTCTAGGACAGGGACCTGCAACTTTGTGTTTGCTTAGGAGCAGGTCTGGTATGTCGTGGTATGTCATGTACGTAGCTGAGGGTTAGAAATGACAAGAGACAAACAAAAAAGAAAGACAAATAATGCAGAGGACTGAGAAAGATTGTTGTCTCCAGAAAAATTCGATGAATAAAGCACTAAATGCCACATACCCAAACAGAAGTGACACATAATGTTTGGGTATGTGTTGGGTATCTGTCTGAGTCTGGCTTGAGATGCAGGGAGAGGTTACGACTCGACTGAGAGAGCTTCTGTTTTAGAAAATACAAAAAGAACCAGTTTGGTTCTTGGGCTATGATGATTCTGGAGTCTGGATTTGGCACCGAGGCATGACGTTGCGAACCCCTGCTCTAGGATCTAAGCACTTTTACTCACACACTTTACTTTCAATATATTCTCCCAAAAGTCCCGCAGCACTGAACCTGTGTTTCAATTCAAACACAGTAAATGGTTGTTACTAGGCCTGCAATTAACGATTATTTTGATAATCAATTAGTCTAGCGATTATCCTTTCAATTAATTGATTGGTTGTTTAGAACACAAAAGGCCAGATAACATTAGATTTTTACTAAATTTGACCCAGATAAAGTGAAGCAGTTTGAGGACATTGGAACTTCTTCTCTCAGCTCACAGCATGCTTTGTAATCAGTGGATAGAGCTCTTAATGATTATTGGATAACTTAATTTGTTGACAACTATTTCTGTAATTGATTAGTTGCAATAAATCAATTAACATGTTGCAGCCCTAGTTGTTTCTTCAGTTCAATCAGTGCAGCCTTCTCTGACCCAATCTGACCTGGGCCAAAAGAGCAAACTACATCTAAAACTGAAATCTGAACTAATTATGTATCAAAACCTTTGGACATCTTAAAGTATACCCAACATTACATAACATTCATTTGAAACAGTAAATAAAGGGTTTCATTCTCACAACACATTGTAGCATAAAACAGCTTGGAGTTGAACTTCTTTCATCTGACCGAATGTTGAGTTGAAAACATCAGAACTATCCCCAAAGATTACAAATGTGTGTATTGTGTAACCCTGCACACTTGTGTGTAACGGAAAGAACGGGGTCTGGACACTGTCAGCCTGTCTATCTGATAAAAAAGCCAGTTGTGTGGAGCAGAGAAGTCGGCAGCATCAGTCAGCGTTATGCCTCATTTCTACAGCTCTGCATATTGACTCAAACACAGACAGGTCCACGTACACGGGGTTCATACAAACAGTGAACCACCCACAAAAACCAGAGCTCTAGTCCGGTGTGCACTGCCAATGAGTAAACAGTTATACAGACAATCACATGTTAATACAGGTGGTAGAACTGCTCTCATAATGACAGGTTAGACTCGTTTCACAGTGTGTGAATAACATAGTTAAATGCTAAATGCTAACTGTGACATAGGTCAAGCGGAGCTGGCAATATATCGACATTTTGATAATATCCTGAATGTTGTTTTGAGATATGCATAATTTGAATTCCGAGTACAAAAAAGAAAAGCTTAAAAGCAGGCTCAAGACCCACCTTTTTATCTTAGCTTTTGATTGATATTTATTATTGAATTTGTTAAATCTTACTTATATCATTTATTCTATCTATTTATTGTATGCACTTATTTTTAGACTTCCTATTTTATATGTATTTATTTTCCAAGTCTTTATCATGTTTCTATCAATTCTTCCTTATTTTCTTTATCATCTCTGTGTCTGTGTGCTGTCGCTGCAGACGACTCTCTGCTCCTGGTACAGACGGCTCTCCTCTGATGGTGCTTCCTTAACTGGCTTATCTGTACTCAGCCTCGTGCATTTTAGAGTGCGTGAGTGTACTTGTGTGTGTGTAAGCGTGTGTGTGTGTGTGTGTGTGTGTGTGTGTGTGCGTGACTCTGTGTGGGTGGGTGTGGCTCAGGCGGTGGTGAGGGAGGTTGCGCATGTGGCAATGTTTTTAATGCACTGTAAATCACTTTGTGTTACATTTTTTTTATGTCTAAAAAAAAGCACTTACTACTGTAAATAAAGTTTGATTTGATATTATTAAAAAATAACATATTAAAAAGAAAAAAAGTTATGTTGTAAATGTTCAAATTCGGGTCAAAGGTGATATTTCTGTACTTTTGTCATTCATTTCACTGACATTATGTAAGTTCAAACTGAAGGAAAAATGATTCTAAACCTTTTTGTTATTTGCCTCTCAATGCTTCCATATGTTTCACATTTGTCTGATAAATTGATGACCATGCATGTATATTGAATGCCAACCATTACTTTGGTATTAACTGCAGCCGCAGCAAACTGTTCATGTATCTGCTACATCATAGTTTCATTTTCTTCCCTCCGTTTTTACTCATGGATTTCCGTTTTTCATTGAAGCAGCTCCCTCTAACAAGGGCCTTTAACTGAGACAAGGTCATCCACAGAACTACTTTTACCAATTCACTTTTTTACAGGAAACAAATGTGTCAAAGAGCTATGAATGGGAAGGTCCATTATAGTCATGGACAGTGTGGTGTTCTGTTACAACCTCAGCATTGAACGCTGTTAAATACATCAAGTATACGCCAACCTTCCCATGTTAACTTGACACTGCCCGTTAGCGTTGGAGCGAAGGAGAAATGTGGTTTTAATATTGTACAACTCTGAGCTTTACCGCCAGCGTGTTGCATGGACCATAACAAACCTTGTTTACACATGCAAATCTTAACATGGACTCTTCTTTCACACACAAACCGTTCAGGTCAACACACTTTTGTAGTTTTGCAGAATGAAAGATATCGGTGGTCACCTGTTTTCAATTGTCTTTGATGCAAGGGACAGTGCGTGTGTGTTTGGGTGTGAAAAGGGAGAGCCACAGATTAGCTCGCTCTGTAAATGTAAAGTGACTGGGCTGGTGTGTGGCCCTTCCTCTTCCTCTGCAGGGCTAGTTGACAGAACGGCCGAGTGAGTAAGATGAGTGGTATGTTAACATACACTGTTTCCATGTACAGTACAACCACGCTGCTGCACTCTGCTGCAGGCTGCAGAGGACGACAAATGAAAAAAGGATGGACATCCAGAGCAGAGTTTGTGGGATGTGTCACACAGTGCAGAAGTTTAACATCTATCTGGCAATACTTGCGGTCTATCAGTTTCTAAGTGAGCTCTTTAAACACTAGTGATCTTCATGCGAAACATGTTGTGCCTTTGCTGTTTAGTGTTGCAGCTACAGAACCTTCAAACACAATTTTTATGAACCAATGTGAACCAACGTAGGTTTGATAGTTACAATGAAATGGGAATTCACTGCCAAAAAACTAGGGACTTTTTTGTCATCCCACAACAGTCACTTACCCAGATTTAAACATGAAACTAAGCCTAACCCTGCAAAAAGTCTTTTTACCTTCTACCACTACACTTCATAGTTAAACAATTAACAACAATTTCCATAATATACTTAACTATTTTAGGACAAGCTGAGAGCACTCCCATCAGGCACCTCCTGACCATAAGCACCAAAGATTACAGTCCTTTGCACAGACCGTTGTAAAGGTTTGACCCCTAATCCGCTCAGCTGCCCCCTCACACATCTCTGCTGACCTGGGCTGAAGCTGGGATTGGGCTCTGATTGCTGAATAATTGCAGAGAAACAAGACTCTTCGGAGAAGACAGAGCAAAACAGAGGAGAGGACGCACAGGTTAACACAACCCCTGGACCATCAAAGAGTTTGGCAAAACAATGCCTGCAGCTTTTCCCATGTAACACCTGCTCTAGAGAGCAGCACAGATACAATTAAACTTAATCTAAAACAAGAAATAATTCTTCTATTAGTTCTTTGAAAGTACAACATAAGACCAGGGCCATGAAAAAAACTGTGTGTATTACCAATATTAAGAGCTTTGATCCCAGAGTGATGGATGAGCATCATGAAGACCAGAGCCCTGGTTGGGCAGCAAAGCAAACACACAGTGCCCCGGACTTCTCCACAACATTGAAATAATTAGTATAATTATAGTAATCATCTTCTATTCAAAAACCATATGCACATGCATTAGTTAAGTTACAGTGAACCAAGAGTTTAATCCTGGCCCAATGAGCAGAGCCAGATTCAGCTGATAAACTCAACCATACATGCTCAGTGCCAGTGTTCATACAATGGACAATACGCAAACATATTATTGAAGCCCATTCCTCCGCACTAAAAAAAGTACAATGTATAAAAGATGCAGAAGTAAATTTCACATCGTGAAAATGTTTGTTCAAATGATCCCCAAAAGCAAAATAATTAGTTCACAATATTATGAGGGACTGTATATGGTGGGAATACTTGGTCTTTTCCAAATAGTGAATTCAAGAAAATCATAATCTATTTTAGAAATGGCTTCTCAGCTGTCATTTGTGTTGGAGCTGATATAAATACTTAGACAAATGTCTAAAGAAAAGCAAACATAAAGGAGTCTATCCTTTATTTGCAGAGCTGCTGACATTTGAGTTTGTAGTAACAAATCAAGTTTTCTGACACAAAGATGTTTTATTCTAATACTGAGCCCACTGAGAGTTGACTTTATTCCCAAACTAACACAGCTCTAGGTGACAGCTGGATCTATGTGCTGTTCCTGTTTTGTTCAATGGCAGAGAAAGAATCTGGAGGTTTCATTACATCTGGAGGTTTTCACAAATGTTTTATGTTTGTGTGATAAGCTGAATGAGATGAGTTGTTTTATAAGATGAAAAGGCAAAGTATCTTAAAACCGTTTTGGTGAACACACAGCTGTATGACATATGTCAACTAAAAATAAAAGCATCTGTCTTAATGCAATAAGTTCGTAAGTTATTTGGAAAGAAGCAAAGGGCATTTGGAGACTTGAAGGAAATGTGATTCCTAAAACCACAAATACACTCAACTTGTGCCCTGTGCATTCACTCCTGTCAGACAAACTTACAATGTGGTCAGTCAGTGGTGATTGGTGTAATTATCACAGATAAATCCATAAAATAAAAATTTGCTGGATGCTGGTTGGGCCAAAAAATGTGTGTAATAAGACTATTTACAGACTGTTGGTCCAAAACATCTCATAATGTTTGAACTTTTATTGTTATTGAATGCTGTGCAGCTCCATGGTTACTTGGTCACATAACACATTTGGATCAGTTTTGCCATACGTTCATTGTCTTTTACTGAAATAAAAGCCATTTTCAGCATCTGCACTGGTATCAGTTAATATCAGATGTTGGCAGATACTTAAAGCTGATGTATTGATATTGCTATCAGAACCGGAAAAGCTGGATCACTATTGGTAGTCGTTAGTTCACACCAGTGGCTGCTAAGGTGAGTTCCAGGGCCCTGGGGGCCTCAAAGGCACTGCAGGGTGGGCCCCAAACAAGCAACTGAGTTTGAAATCAACTGTGCATACATTTGTTTTTCACTATATGAACTATGACTTTGCTGCTACTTTTTACAATGTAAATCATAATTTTTTTTCTTTGGGAAAAATATCAAATTGCAATTTTATGACATAGTGTATAATGTGATAGTGATTGGATTTGCTGTTTGTGTTTTAATAATAGGATTATAAATTCACATTTTGAACACGCCCAAGAACAGAACAAGAAAAGACTGATAAAGGCCTGAACCGACAAATTAATAAAAGATTTTTCACCTGTATTTAAGAACATGTTTATACAGATCGAAACTACAGGGTTATCAGTTTTTATACAGAAAAAGACATGATATTTTGTTGTTTGTGGAGGAAATTATGATACTTCACTAACTGTAATCTTTGTAATCTCCTCCATTCAAATTATGATTTCGATTTGATTGCAATTAATCTCGCAGCCCTACTTCTACTGGAGTGTTTTTGCAACAGCAAGTGTCCTGTTTTACATCATCTGAGCCGCGGGTGAAGGTTGTTGAGTAGCTCAGTCAGACTATTAGCACAGGGCACACAAGCTCCATCCTCTGCCAGAGAAGGACCAAGCCCAGCACAGGCAGCCTGACATCTGCAGCTGGTTAGAGGTGTCAGCTCCTGCCATTCACTGCAGACTCTAAACCTCAGGGAAAACGTTCACTTGGCCTGGTCCTGCCTGAGCCACTGTGAGCAGTCCCATACACTCCCTAAGGGAACAAAAATACCACAGAAAATTCAATTCCACTTCTCCTTTCCGTGCTTTAGTCCTCTAACCGAGGCAAATTTCATTATACACTTATGAACTCATAAAATTCCTTCAAAAACATAGCGCTTGGTTCTGCAGTCTAGAAATTCTTCTTCCATCTTTGTGGTAAAAGAGCTAAAAGGGAAACCAGCTTTTCAAGAGCAAGAGGGCAATCGCCTGGTCTTTTAATTTTCGCAGCAACAGATTTCTCATGTACCTGTTTAAAATAATGGTTGAAAAGTTAGACTTTAAATCAAATAAATTGAAATTGATTGTACACAAGTGACGAAAGCCTATAAAATAGTTTACATAGTTTTTTGTCATCTTGTAACCGTACATCAGCAAACATCTAATAAAAATGTCCAATAAAAACTCATAGCACCAATTACTGAATAGTTAGGGCAATTATCTAAAAAAAAACATAAAGAAAGTATTCGGTCACACATGTAACAGTAAGCGTCCTCTCTAATGAGCACATAAACTTTTCGGAGGTGGCTGATCCGAGAGTCGGGCCAAACCACTATCTGCTGTTGGTCTCAGTAAAAGTAGTGTTACTTTGAACAACATGGAAAGCAATTTGGTAGAGTGGATTATTATTCATATTTTTATAGAATGATTTTTTGCAGGCCGTAAAAATATTGCTGGTTGCATAACTGCCGCAGCCATATAGTAGTAGCATGGAACTAAACATTTCAATTTCAGTTGAAACAAAAGCCATCCGAAGCTTAACTTAAAAACACACTTCACACCATTGACATAATCTTAAAGCCGCTGTAACAAATGCCCAGGAGCTGTCTCTTTCATGTAAGGGTCAAAAGCCACAAACAGCCTGGAGAGATGCTCACTTTTCGTTTTCAGACTAAATAACACATTTTACCCTCACATAGACTGAGAGACAGAAGAAAAAATCAAAAGAATCGTATTTTCTTCAAAATAAATGTAATTTGACGTTCCCACGAAGTGAAATAATCTAATAACAAAATAAAGCGAAACATAGTCAAGGGAAAACTAAACCTAACAGGGCGTTGTTTAACTGTGGTTCAGGTAAAACTTGGCAGAGAGATTGTTTTGTATTGAAAAGTTTTGTTTCTATGTTCTACTTTTTCATTCAGGTCCATCTGGAGAGTAAAAAAACAGTTCCCTTCTTTCTATTTTAATCTCAGCCTTTCCCTTTGCACTCTTGTTTTCTCCTTTTGGAGGCTGAGCGCAGAGCTCTGAATCCCAAGCGCAGCAGGACTCCACTGAGTGATAGATGGCCCCTGACAAGGTCCAACACAATCCAACCAGCCATATGCTCCGAGTCACTAGCAGCTAAATTAAACACTACTCACAAAGAGGGGACATTGAAATGTATTTTTGTATTTTGTATTGGGAGGAGTTCAAGAGAATAATGTAACACATTGAAATGTGTCAGAGAAGTGTGACACCAACGCAACGCAATGGTTTACAACCTTTTTGTGAGTATCTTACACTCCAAGTAAGGAAAATTCATCTGTTTACTATAGGGGAATAAAAACGTTAATTATTACTATACTCTGTTGACATTAAATTCATTGTAATAGGTGACAAAAAGAAGAAAAAAACTAAAAATTGTATTAAATGTAGTAAATGCTTGAGAAACACGTCTTTAGTGGCTATATAGAAGGAGTTCCCCACAACATTTTGGCTTCAGCGCCATGTTAAGACATGACAGGAATAGTACCTATAGATCAATGGGGTCCAACTATTATATAATATAGTACTGATTACTTGTCGATAAAGTCTTGCATACATTTCTAATAATAAATCAAAATTCACCATTAACAACAACTCACTTTCAGAAAATTGCACATTCTTATTTCTAGAATACACTGCAATGCAAGCACACAGAGTAATTGAAGTCAGATGAAAACTTGAGGTTTAAATTAGGAAACGAAAGTGTCAGGTTGAAAATGAACAAAGACTGTTTAGCCTGAAGGACAAAGAATCATTTGGACTCGTAATACGTCCTCCACACACATCCACACAGTGAAAACAGAGACCAAAAAAGATACCAGTGTTTTAATGCAGCCCTGTAAAAGTTACTTGCTTTGCTCCGTCAGAGAAATGTCAGCGCAGTGCAAGTGTTCAGTGCCAGTGAACTGAAATCTGAAACAAAACGTATGGCTCGCCGAGTTCTTTGGAAAACATGGAGGTTGGATGTCATGCCAAACAATCACAGGAGAGGAAGGGCTGCTTTCAAACATTTCCCATGCGTGAGGCTATTAAAATGACATTCATTCGCAGGTTGCTGGCACTTGTCTCAGGGCATATTGCAAACACATGGAATTACACGTCCATGCGTTCTTTAAACAGCAGAGGTATCCCTTCGATCAAGGACAACATTCACTTGTGGTGTGTCCGGCCATGTGGAAGGAGTCAAGGAGAAAGTACGTGGAAATTAAGAGTTTGTCACGCTGAGCTTTGACTGTTGACTTTACTCCTGGCTTCACTGTTCACAGCTGAAGGCTTTGTGATATCTGTCTGTTTTACTCAAATATATTATCAAAAAAGTCATGGGTTTAAGCTTTGAGAAAGTCATTCATGTATAAATAATATGTACTCTGTTGTTACACTACTGAAAATGAATTCAAAGACAGTCATTTGTGAAGTAATAAGATAAAGTGAGAAAATATAGAGCATTAATTTGATACACAGACTAAACCTTTTGTAATGAGATCAACATCTGGAACAGAGTGCATGTAATAATCCCAATCATATCAACAAGAACTTATTCCAATAATAAATCCAATAAAATCAATGTGGACTTCGATAAAACAAAGTGGTGATTTTTCAGCTGTCAAATCAACTGACAATATGATGATATAACAGTGTAACAATTGGCTCAAAAAGAATCATAAATCTTCTCTCGCACTGAGACACACAATCTGCAACACCTAAATCTATCTCCAGCTGTAGTCACAATTTAAAGGTTTTATTTTCACTGTGGGAATACGAAAGGCCCCAGTAAAAGATCACGGATTAAACTTTTTTGAGTTTTAAACAATGTTATGTCCTATTCAAAAACACCAAAAAACATGTTTGAGTAATCCTAAATATTCAGGTTGTCTCCAAAGCATTCAAAAGGCCTGACCCACTGCTTGACATCATCTGGTGGTAATACAGAAAGTCTTCCCCGTGTTTTTAAAGATCAAACGCCTGACTCCTTCTGATGATTTGACAGTTATTATTTTTTTAATCATTATTTAAACTACTCCACTCCTCATTTTAGGGACCAGCAAGTGGAGTCCTTGCGCCCTCTTCTGTAAAAATTAGTTGTTTTTAGTAGGGCTGCAACGGCAAATTATTTTAGACGTCAACTAGACAGCAAATATGTTTTTGATTAATTGACAAGTCAAACAAATATTTCTTTATAGAGACTGTATAAAGATTGTATATAGAGACTTTTTAAAATACGACTGAAGGCTTCTAGATAGAGAACATTTACGAATAAAGTGTATTCTGGAATAAAATCGGAAATGGTTTATTACTTTTTGACATTTTGATTTAATAATGTCATAATGTCATTTTACTATAAAAAAAAATGTTTTTATGTGTTTTAGGGTCTGTACAGTCCAGATTCCGAGGTTCCCAGTACGACTACGATCATTTTTATAGTCAGCTAGTCATGATTAGTCGATTTATTGTTGCAACTCTGCAAATAATACATATATAATACATATACACATATATATTATATATATATATATATATATATAGGACATGCATTTGCCTGAAGTTGTATAAACTAGCAGGAGACCCTCTCCTTGCAGTGTATTGTGGGTGCTCTCAGGTTTCCTTTGAGACGAGGCCCGTCCACTCGGTGAGAGGCGTCTGGCTGTGAGCACTGCACCTCGCAGAGTTCAAAGACACAGGGCTCAGGTATTAGTGTCTCTGTCTCTCACACGTGTTTACTTAAACCTAACAAGTCATTACACACTCTAAACATTCACTTGACTCGCAGCATATGAGATCAGACTAAAGACATGTCTACTGCATTTACCTTACTGCAAACCATTCTTTCTCCCAGCTGCTTGCACACTGTGTATTTTAGACTGCTGTAATGTATGAATAAAAGTATTGCTGAATAATACATTCAGTAGAGCAGTGTATTACAAAATATGTTTTTTCCTTTACACACACTGGCATTTATTTGGGGATCTGAAACAGTCTTTAATAAAACTTCAACCACAAATATAGTCCATTTCACGCTCGATATTGGGGAAAAGATTCAAAACTATTTTTATTACCACAGTGTAGAAAAGAAACACAGTCATTAACTACAGAGATGAACTCCTATCCTCAGACATATCATTTGTATTTGTATATAACGTAATACAATTTTCAACATAAAATAATAGTCATTTCCATGTGGTTTTAAAGTGACATCAGAGTTGTTTCGGTTGTGTTCTATTGGTTTAGTTTTGGTCAAATCACAGTTTATTTCCAAGTGTGAATCCACCCTTCTATTATTTCAGACAAAGATCAAGATCTAAAACGATTCAGGAGGAAAGGTCAGGTAGGCCTGTCAAGATAATTCCTACATCGACTTCAATCGTTCAATAAATATTATCTGGAACAATATATTTTGGGCTAAATATATTGCACCAACAGACAACTTTGTTATTTTTTGGTAATATATTACAATTAATTAAAAATATGCATCCCCTTGATAGAATAGAGAGCTAAATAAATAACATATACAACTTGCAGCTCATGACTTTTACAATATGGTTCATTTGGAATAGGGTTACTTTGGTTTTCAGATTTTTGTGTCAGTGATACAAGTTTTAATATTATCGTTTTATCATGATTTGTTCTGAAACAATATATCGCCCATCAAAATTTGTTATCGTGACAGACCTAATGCCAGGCTCTGGGCAGCCGGCCTCAACGTCATCAATCCCTGGCTCCAAGAATTTGCTAAAAGTCCTCCCTGCTCTGATCCTCATTTCACACCACAGTGCCTTGTCAAATACAGCCACTACAGGCCCAAAAACATCACACATTTTCTGAAGTCTCAAATGAAACACGTCATTATGATCATATAAGAAAACACTGACTCCCGGCCTGTAAAATTCAGTAAAGAAGAACATATTGCTGATAAAGTCCTCCATTTCCACACAAACTTGACAGGACGCTGACCATGACCCTATCTGTGGATAAGGCTGTGTTCTCACTCTCTATCCCTGTGTGTGACCGGCCCCATTATTGATAGCTCTAACAAGGCAGGGTCAGAGGTCAGACAGTGGTGAGTGCAAAAGGACGAAAAAGACGGTTTCTCTCGTTCACACAGTAAAAGCTGCGCACAAACACACTGTGGATGGGGCTGATTGTTCCCAGACCATATTTAAACACCTCCCCAGTGCCCGGGTGCCCTGCCCTACCACTGACATGAGAGGCCTTCTTTGGTTTACACAAAATACTCTGGGTTCTGATCCGTCTAAGGTCATTACGACAACGTTCACACTAACCTTGGTAACACTCTTCATTCAATACTGAAAGCCATTTTTATTTTGTTTTTGAAAATAAAAAATGTACTTCAATCGAAAATTGAGATCAATGTAAAGAAAAAAAAGTTTCATTTTTTATTGCCCTAATTATCACCAATAATGTAATGTTTTACGTCACTCGTGCAACTACAATGCGTTATTATGCAAAAGTCAAAAATATCTACTTGTGTGAAAAGTTTTGAGGTTGTCAAATAAAACCTAATAGTAAAGTATTAAAATGTTGTGCATTATTGATTCATGTCATACACAGTGGAGGTATAAACGACAATAGCCACAGCTGCCCTGGAGTAGCCTGGCTGAAGCCATGCAGACAAGCTGGATTGAGTGTCTTACCCAAACACACAACAACAGCACAGATCAGATTGGGGTTATTGAAACGTATTATTTATTTACAAAACATGTGAAAGCAGTTCATGCAATTTATTTTTATGGAAGAAACCTCCCCAGAAGCTTATTTGAAAGGAGGTCCAGCATGCCAACTGCCAACCTTCCTGTTGGAGAATGAGCATGCTACCCATTGAGATACTGCCGCTCCGTAAAATGTACCTGATTTGCAAGTCAGGGTGGGCGATATTGACAAAAATGTGTAAATTTGTAACGATATTCAGACAATCTAATGTCAGTCCAACAAAAATGTGTTAAAACATGTCTTTAAACATATTATTTGAGGTTTAATTGTCAGACAAATGGGTAAAATTTATCACGACAGTTCCGAAATATCATCCACATCCTTATTTGATTATAGTATAATGATTTGAAAGTATAATAGTAATGTACTGTGTCAGTTTTTCCAAAAAGAAGCAGACAGAGATTGTGCCTAATTGCAAACACTACTAGAGACGCATTGACATTGTAAAAAGAGTTTTTGCTCATTGACGACTTTGCATATTTCAGACTTAGGTTAGAGTAAAGACAGTTTACAATACAACACTGGTTTCCATCAAATGAAAGAGTAGTTGAGGAGCAGAATAAATAGTAGGTTGTTCCAGAGCTGACTCTGAACCTGAACTATTGAACTGACCCCTGTGGGGGCACATTGCTCTTCACTGTATTTGTTTACTTTGACAAATGTAAGAAGGCTGTGTTTTGACGGCTGCCCTTGAGACAATATCACAATATAGAGCTGATGCATGTTCATAGTTGCCTAATTCACATCACTGTCATTTTGTTCTTGGAATGTCAGATTTTCAAAGCACAGTGAAAGTGCAGGGTAGTGATGAAAATGTAGCAGTTATTGAAACAATGATGGGTCCACATGAGGTTGGATAGGTCTGAAATCATTAATACCTTCTCCAAGTTGAGGCCATGCATGAGAAGTTTTTTCTTTTCTTTTCTTTTCTTTTTACATTTTAGTTTGTCCTGGTATTTGTTAAATGGTTCTTGAGATTCTTCAATTGCTTTTAAATGGTTGATAACAAACTGATTTCGGGTTGCATCTTTTTAAAGTGACAATTCTTAACTTTTCTTCAAGTGCAATACTTAGCAGACATCCATCACATAAACAGATAAGAAACACAGGCCACCCAAAATCAGTCTCCAGACTTCTCTTTGTGGTCAGGGTGAGTTAACTGTAACCAGTGAAAATGTCAATGCTCTGTTTACCAGTCTGGACTGCAGCACCCCTCTATCCATCTCCACATTCCTCTTTTACAAATTACATTTGTCATTCTGAAAGCTGATGGTTTACATTGGCATGCTTTGAACTTGTGTGTGTTTGCATGTCAGTGCACTGAGTGGAGCGCTCTATTTTACACTAAGCACCAAAGAAAATGTGGTTTGGGGCTTTTGTAAATCGACTAATTACTAAATAATATATAAAAATTGTGTGCGTGTGATCTCCTACCTGTTATTGTAATGTTGCTGTAGATGTTGGAGAGCTGCTCTTTCAACAGAACGAGCTGTGTGCTAGCAGCCTTTTCTCTTTGCAGCTCCAGCATTATGTCCGGGTGGTTGGCCACCTTACAGCCATTCTGCTTATCCAGCGCGATGTCACTGCGCACAATATCTAAAAGACAAAAATGAAGAAATAAAATCTAAAATTACACAACCTCTGGCCCTGACTAAATTGTATGCCCAACTTTTGTGCGTAAAAGCGGGTACGGCTAGCTGCGTTCACAGATTCGGTCAGTTTAAAATTCTTATGAAACACAAAAAATAGTCACTAAAATTTGACTGTGTTCGGTGTTATTTGGAGTTTAAGAACGGAGTAAATTAATTACCATCCTCATAGTTCTTCAGGTAGTAGTCTGGACCGGGTCCTCTGAACTTAGCCAGGTTCTTCTGGTTGTTGAACTGCAAGAAGTCGGTCCTCTTTCCGCCAAAGCGCAGGTAAGCTGGAGCCAGGCCGCGCGCCAGAGTCACCAGCCGCTTGGAGCTGCGCACAAGGATGAGCTGCACATTTCATTTGGTCTGTTTATTTATTCTAATTTTACACATCCGGTTTTTGCCTCTATAGCGAAAGTATCAAGGATTTGTCCATTTTTACTTTTTTCTTTTTTTAATTTCACAAAAACAGGTTAGATAGTAATTGTGATTTAAAAAATAAAAAATAAAAAGCTCCATGCGTCGATTAAGTACTTCCTAAGCCCTCCCGCACGTTGTGTCACTGCTCTTTTCGTTTGAATAAAGAAATGCGTGCGTACTTGAGTTGTGGCTGTAAAAAATATAGTCAATGGATCAATTATACCTATAAATTAAATTTTGATGTTTTATTATTACTATTTAATGGACAAAAGATGACAATCCCTCTAACATAAGGACTGAGGTCACATAAAGTTAATTTTGACAGTAAGTAAATAGTGTATGTCATCAACAGTGTACGTCCGCGGGTGAATAACCTCATCTATCAACGTAAAATTAATCTATGTCAGATATAGACAGCATATATATATATATATATATATATATATATATATATATATATATATATATATATATATATATATATATATATATAAAATATATATATATATATATATACACACAGACATATATACATATATATACACACACAGACCTTTTCTGTTTACGGTTTTGGGCCTGTTTTCTGTTACGCACACACTGCTGCATTAAGTTTGTGACGCAGAGCACACCAAGCTATAGAAACAAAACATGTCCTGCTACCCTTTGGTATATAAACACGCTAATTATATTGTAAAAGGTTATCTTTAGAGAACTTGCTGTGACGCATCATTTTGCAAAGCTTAAGTGATGCTGACGTTGAAAAGTTTTACTTGTTAGATGTTCGTAAAGGTGCCATGTTTTCAGCAGAGAATATTCCTGTGCCATTTAAGGTCACCGTGTGAAACGCAGGCCATAAAGCGTTTGGCTCGTATAATAAGATTAATCACTAATAACTTTAGGCTGTTCTAAAGTAACTGTTCTTCGGCTTGATGTTTTAATTTTGTTAAAATGCGTGCAGTCATGAAGGATTTCAAAACAGAAGAAATGAGAGACGCGCTGTGCCAAAAAAACAAAAGTGTTTATGTACCTCAGAAAGTCCAACCATCCGTCTTTTATAATGGAGGGGTCCAGCTGTAGTGAGAGGAAGTTGTCGTTGAGCACTCGGATGGGACTTCGCGTGTTGACGTCCAGGAGAACCAGTGTCCTCTCCATGAAGCTGGGTCTTTTTACGCTGATGGTGGATCTCTGATATGCCGAGGGTGAGTATGATGAAGACACCACTGACGACACCACTAAGGAAGCCAGAGATGCTATCCACAGGGATGAGCACGCGTGCGTTATGGCGTTGGGCATCTTTACGGTTTGAGTGCAGGAGGGCGTGCGCAGAGAGGTTTTAAAGATAACAAACTTCTTCACGAAGTGATTCAAGACCAGACCGACCCGATACATCGATCAAGATCTGTCTTCCTGTCTATGGTCTCACACACTGCCCCCCGCCCTCCTGACAACACCGCAGAGCTACGCTCAGAGCGCACGCCCCGAGACAGCCTCTTCTCTTCAAGCACCAGCAGCGGGAGATGGGGAGGAGGCTGCGCCGCCCCAACAAGATTCTCTGAGGTATGAGCCCGGAAAGCGTAATAACCGGTTATTTATTCTCTTAATTCTCCCAATTCGTAATAATCCAGGGGGGCTCTGCATTAGTGTAGGCTACTGTGCAAGCATATTAATTAACTTTATTTAGATGGCTCATCCGGCAAGTTAAAATTGTAGATTTCCACGCGTTGAAAACTGAAAATCTTACTGACAGAATTGATTAAATGGATCTGGTAGAACTAAAGATTAGGCCTATGTAAAATGCGTCATGAAGAGAAATTTGTATTTTTTACTCAACTACATTTCAGGGTTTTGGCCCATGCAGACTGAATTTGATTTGTCCTGGCGTATTGAATTAGTTGATTACAGTCTTATGGAATGAGAAACTTGGGAAACTTTTGAAACTTTCTAATGCATTTGTGGTTTGAGTTTGTGGACGTCCCTCACCAATACATCTTTAATGTGCTGTGCTGCGCAAAGAACAGCGCTGTGACGTCCACGGGTGTCCAGTTCCGTTTAAAGTGGTCGTTTAAGGTCATTTCTATATCACAGATGAGCAGCAAATACATGATATTAATCCTGATGAGGGAAGCCCACACTATTGATCCGTGTCCTCAGCACCAACTCACACATCAAAGAACAAGTGCCCACGTTTTACGCACAGCTTTTAAATTGCAACAGCATTAAACACTTTCGAACACCTATACGTTTTAACTCATATATGAGGCTCAACATGTTGTTGAAAAATAATTTGAGCAAAAGGTACACTATAAGCTACAAATAACGCGAGTTTGGCACTGCGGTCAAAGCGCGGGACGCAAAAAATGTTTCGCAACAAAATTATTATTATTTTTTTTTTGTAATTTTACCAATATAATTAAAACTAATGTTTTTCCATATTGTAACTGAGTTTGCATTTTTAAACTTGTAAATTGAAACCCAAAATTAAAACAAAACATTTAGTACTTTAAGCAAAACCATATTCTCCACCCTTAGCCTATAATAAATTACAAAAGTACAAATTAAGATTTAAATTAATTCTTGTGACGTGAAAAAAGTAAGCCTTAGCTCACTCAGTAGCCACTTTGTCCCTTCGTCTGGCATTGGTTATCAACGTGAAGTCCTTTTTTTGCCTAAAAATGACTAATTTATAAAATACATTTAGCCTATAGGAAACACACATGATTCATTCTTAAGTGAATATGTGTGAAATATGTGTGACTATGAGCAAAACCAAACACTAATAATATTTCTACAGAATAATAAATTCACGTGTTTTACGCAAGCCCTTTTCTCTCTTGTTTCTGAGCTGGATGTGTTGCTGATGGAGAGCAGAGACAGCGTTAAGTTGAAGACTTGAAGACACTTCTCACTTCCACATCCCTGGTCTACATAAAACCTTTAAACACGTCAGGGATAAGTGGGGAAGGTAAATAAGCAGACCATGTAGCCTCCAGACCCATAATAAAAACTAACAACATAATATATTAACATAGGTTTAGTCTTGACGGGCCAATGTGATAACTATAATTTACATGAAATAATAATCCAGTACTCTTTACCCATATCCGCCATTTTGTCATTTTGCTATGCCCCATATAGGCAGTTTAACACATTTATTATGTATTTTAATAATTAGCCAATTTGTTTGTCCAAGTGGGAGACTCCTGCTGTAGTGCGGAAACTCTGTTTTGAAAAAAGTACCAATACTGCCATCTGCTGGAGAAACAGTGCACAAAACAGTTATTTACCATATCCACTCTCTCAGACAAACTTTGAACCTAGAAAACCTTAATCTTCCACTTGCATTTTATTTGGTTTCCACGTGTTACTTGCTGTTTGTAGCCTAGCACCAGATAAACGATGTAAAGACATTTCCTGATTTCTATATTTAGAAATGACAGATAGCAAACGCGAAGACTACGTCATACGGTGTCACGTTTATTTAAGGACAGCGTTATCCACCTCGCCCATCTCTCTCTAAACTCCCACAGTGCCCCTCTCTTTACTCTGAGCATCCTCTACTTCAGGGACATGGCCACCAAGCCGTTCCATCCCCGTCTGCACACCACGTGACCACTACCCCCACGTCCTTCACTGTTTTACTCTGCACGATGGCTGCGGATGCTGCGGATGTTCTCTGCAGCATCCTGCATCCGCACCGGCTCCATGTTCTTCTCCTGACTGTCACTCTCTCCACTATGCCTGGCCGGACAGCAGCGCTGCTCGGCGTCCGGCCAGAGGACACGCAGAGCGGGGAACTGTCACTGAAGGACGGGATGCTGAGAGCCACGGAGGGGACGCGTTTCATGCTCAGGGTTTACTTCTCTGCATCTCCACTCACGGAGCAGCAGCCCAAGGAGAATACGAGTTCCCCAGCTGCTCCGTGGATCGCATTCATTGAGGAACCAGTCGAGGACGGCGGGCATGTTGAGAAAAAGCACTCCGAGGGAAATCCGTGCGCGGATGAAAGCGTCCGCAGCTCGGACATAGAGCTGCTGGGCTCCTTCAAATCCACTCTCAGTCACAACTCTGTCCTGGTGGAGCTGCTCGCCAAAGACTTGCGCAGAGGTGAAGTGGTCAAGTATTACTCCATGTGCGCTTTTGACGGGGTTAGATGGGAGCACCTGAGTACACGGGACTTTTGGCTGGCAGTTGTGGAGAGACCCCAGGAGGCTGATGTCTGGCTACAGGCTGGGGTGTCCGTGCTGCTTCTGGGACTGTCAGCACTCTGCAGTGGGCTCAACATCAGTATGCTGGCCCTGGATCCTGTGGAGCTGCGTGTGCTGCAGAACAGTGGCACTGAGAAGGAGCAGAAGTATGCGCACAAGATTGAGTCAGTTCGTAAACACGGGAACTACATCTTGTGCACTGTTGTGCTGGGAAACGTGCTCACCAACACATGTTTTGTTGTTTGGATGTGCCAAATCTTAGGCATGACCGTGCTGTCAACCGCGTTTTGCACACTGGGCATATTTTTTATTGGTGAGATTTTACCTCACTCTGTTGCGTCCAGGCACAGCCTCGCCATTGCCTCCAAGACACTGTGCGCCACGCGCCTGCTCATGCTCGTGTTCCTTCCCATCGCGTATCCTGTGTCCAAAATCCTTGACATTATGCTGCGTCAGGAAATCAGCAGTTTCTACACCAGGGAGAAGCTGGTGGCAATGCTGCGCGTCACTGATCCATACCACGACCTGGTCAAAGAGGAGCTCAACATCATCCAAGGAGCACTGGAGCTCAGGACTAAGACGGTGGAGGACGTACTGACCCCTCTGTCCGATTGCTACATGATGTCTTCAGATGCAGTGCTGGATTTCTGCACTATGTCAGACATAATGCAGAGTGGATTCACGAGAATCCCCGTTTATGAGAACGAAAGGTCCAACATTGTAGACATCCTCTTTGTCAAAGACCTTGCCTTTGTGGATCCAGATGACTGCACTCCTCTCAAAACCATCACTCAGTTTTACAAACACCCTATGCATTATGTTTTTAATGACACCAAGCTGGATGTGATGCTGGAGGAGTTTAAAAGAGGTAAAGGCATCCTGCTTTAGAGTGTAACATCTATGAGGCATGTCTGAAGATTTTTGCTTACAAAGTCCATCACTGTGTGCTGTGTTTTATAAACTTTGCTCTTCTGCCACATCAGAGTTAAAGTTCCTTTGATGTAATGTTCACTAAAACCCATTCTGAGCAGACATCTGTAGAGGTATACATTCTGTGGCTTGCAGTAAAGCTCTTTGATCTCCAGAGCAGCAAAAACCATATGTGAAAGGTGGTAGTGTCAGTTAGGTTAAAGCAAGGTTAGGGGCTCCTGGACTAAAATGATTATCTAAAAAATGAATACCAGAAAATGTATGCTCTGCCAGATGCTCAAGGATGACATACAGTCAAAATAATATGTTTTAGTCTGAATTTGTTTTAAACAATTAACAAATAATAATGATAATGATAATCATAATAATAATCATAATAATAATGAGAACCACAATTCTCTGCCTGAGGCACCATTACTTAAACATAATGTTTTCAGTGCAGACTTCTCCTGGGTAGTGTCTAACTGGAGACATATGAGGGGCTACCCAAGTGGTTATGTAACCATTTCATTGACATTGGCTCATGTTGTGGGGATTAGGAGGTAAATCTGTTTCATTGACAAAGATGAGTTGGACTGAAGTCAGAGTGAGGCACAGCTGTTCACACAGGACATGTACAGGGCACACTGTGGTCAGGGAGGTCATCAGAAGGTTTAACACTTCACACTGAAAGTTCCTTATCTGAAGAGGAGAGTTGATGATGATGATGATGATGATGATGATGATGTGTGTCGTGCCCTTTAGTTGGTTGTTCAAAGGTTAAGTTGTGTGTCACCTTTTGATTGAATGGCTGCCTAATTGTTATCCAGCTGAGACTTTGAAGGCATTCTGAAGGTTGCCCACTAAGCCTGCAGAGGCTGCATTAAAAATTCAACTACAACCTTTCCCTTCCCTCCTTACTTTCCTCCTACAATGCTCTCTTGGATTAAATACTCCTGCGGTCCAGGAAGCATGGCTGTGAGGACTCTGACTGAGGCCAGAAGGGCAGGGGTGAGCTCAAGGTCTGGAGGAGGGAGAATATGTCAGTAGAAACACTCCTCTCACTCTCTCACTTGTCTTATGGAATTATTATTCCATTCGGATGAATTTACGCACAATATGGGCATTATTAATATTGTATTTGTTTAGAATTTCAGGTCAATATGGAAAATCTTGTATGTCTTTCAAAGGTTATGCAACATAACCCCTTGCTGAGTCAACCTTCTAATTACTGGAGATGGCACAACTACAGCAGTTACTTGTGACTCAGTGTGGCACATTTATGCGCCATAGAATAGCGTCATTTAGAGAGATATATTTTTGCCAAAAGATACAAAGCACCCAGCACAGGCAGGAACACTAAATGCACAATCCTATTCAAGCTTATTACTTCCATCCAAAGCAGCACATAGAGATTAAACTGAGTCTGTAGCAGCCTGGGAAACTGATGGAGCAGAAACATTTACAAAATGGACATCCACGCTAGACCCAGTTTACCCCTCCAGCGCAAGTGTCTGTGTGGGCCAAGTATGTGTGCCTGTGCCTTTCTACACAGGCATTATGTAACCTATGAATGATGTAATTGTGTGCCCAGTCAAATCAGCACCAAGGGGTAAATCTGCAGCTGACTCACCTTACCTCTTTGGACAGGCGAATGAACCAGTCTCCAAGCACACCCCCAACTCAGCCAATCGCATTAAAGCCCCAGGTTTCAAGGTGGCAAGCTGTGGGGGCAATCAGTTTTGTTGCCCTGGATTAAGCAGCATTATCCAGTTCATCCTTCAACTCTCAAATCAGCTCATAACTCACTGTGATAATGTACTGCTTTTGCAGATTTTATTCTACATCCACCATTGCATGAGCTGGTGTTTTTTATGGTTGTTCTCGGTATGAATCTGTGAATGTGTGTAGACAGCTTGTCTCATTTGCTTTATCAACTCAGTAGAGGTGCTGTTGGGATGTCTCTAGGGCCTGTCACATACAGCACAGCCCTCATGAGTTGTACACTCATAGTTGCATTGTGTTATATTAGGTTGGATTGTGTGGCAGCAGCATGGCCAGTGCAGCCAACAGATGCAGGCAACCCCAGACTGATTATGCAATCGCAGAGTTTATATAAGGACCAAGTCATCTGAACTGTCAAAGTCTATTTGCTAAAGCTGGAAAAAAAAGCATCCTCAGTTATTATTGTCAAAACATGTCATGTTGATTGCATGTGAACAGTTGAAACTGTTCCATCTGATGTTTACAGAACCTGATGCAAATTGTAAATATCTGTCATTCTCTATAATGCAGGAAAGTCCCACCTGGCCGTGGTGCAGAGGGTCAACAGTGAGGGAGCAGGAGACCCCTTCTATGAAGTTATGGGCATCGTAACTCTGGAAGACGTTATAGAGGAAATTATCAAGTCTGAGATTGTGGACGAGACTGATCTGTACAGTAAGCACAGCACAAAACATGTACAATGTTTAAACCACTGGCAGTTGCTAATTTTGCTGTTACTATAATTATCCCGACAACAGTGTATCTTAAAACATGCAAAGATGTTGTAAAAGATGTCTGCATGAGACCAGATAACATACTAGAGTCAAAAATGTGATCTCACTAATTCCAGAGAACAGATAAAAGTGCTCAGGTCTTGGATTGTAATTGAAGATAACGCATTGCTGATGTATATAAAATGGCCTATTCATAAATAGCAACACTTCACACACTATTTGGCACGATTCAGCAAAATCCTAGGCTCTCATCGGATTTCAACTACATTTTTCATGTGTCTGACTTTTATATTACGCACCGCCATCACATTGTGCTGGGGGTTTGTGTAGGTGTAGCTGCTAATATATTTCTATAGTTTAATGCCATTCCATGATCATTCATTCATTCTGCCTCTGTGACACTGTTATGGAGTTCATTTGTTGTGTCATATTCTTAGTAATCAGTTGTTCTGCATTACAGCAACTTGCGGTATGCAGCTGTAGCCAAAACCACGAATTCATGAAGCCCCATGGCTGAATACACTATTAAACTAGGTCATGTTCTAAAAATAATGTTTCTTTCTTTTTCATTTTTGTTTTTTTCTACTTTCTTTTTTATTGGGGTTTCCATACATCCTCTTGGAGAAAGTGCCATTGGAACATTACATAATATTTGTTTTTTTGTTTTATCTACATAATTGTTATCACTTCCTCTTTTTACCCAGCTGATAACAGAACAAAAAGAAGAGTTTCCAACCATGAAAGAAAACATCAGGATTTCTCAATTTTCAAAATGTCAGATAATGAAATGAAGGTGAAAATCTCTCCTCAGCTCCTACTTGCAACGCATCGCTTCCTGTCCACAGGTAAAAACATATATGTTTTTGTTTTCTTGTTTCCTTTGAGCCCTGTGCAGTTCTTTTTGCCAACTTTGGTCATTTTTCACTGTTACATTGGTCATTAGTACTACTATATTTGAGATAGTTCAGTTATTATTACTAGAAAAATTTAAAAAAGGAATAAAATGAATCAGTTTACTATTATTACAAGATTTAAACAAATGTTACAGGATTAACATTTGTTCTGTCTGTCTTTTTGACAGCTGTAAAAAGAAACATATTTCAAATTATTTTTTTGTTAAAATCTCCACAGTTCTCTCAGTTCTGAACAAAAATACAAATTTGATAAAAATGTCCAAAATTTTAACATTTTAAAAATAATTTCTATGAGCAAAATTGTGGGGGTATCTACACAAGCATGACAGTGCAGGAGTGTTAGTTGATACGGGAAAATGTCCTGCATTACAAAACTACTTACTAATCTTTGACATGCCTATGACTATCACTAGCAAATCACTAGCAACCTGAAATGAATTCCACTTTATGATAATGAAGGATCCACACATACCACGTATGGCCCGTCTGAAGTCATGCCTCCTCCCTGTGGACTAGGGCTGAGTGAAATTAAGCAGATTTCCCTCCCATATCCTCCTATATTGTTCAATCTCAATTTTCCATCTTATTGAAAACATAAGCTGGTGGACTTCAGGTTGTCAGAACAGTGCCAGGTTTGCTACAGTTTTTATTTCACGTTCACGAGAGCACCACAAGAGGCAAGAGAAAAGGACTGGACTTTCAGTCAAATTGTGCATTCATTCATTCATTCATTTTTTTTCATTCATTTTCTACCGCTTATTCCCGTTAGGGGTCGCGGGTGACTGGAGCCTATCCCAGTGACTTTGGGCCTTAGGCGGGGTACACCCTGGACAGTGGCCAACTCGTCGCAGGGCTGACACAGAGGACAAGGACATTGACAGACAACCATTCACTCTCACATTCATTCACTAGGGACAATTTAGAGTTGTCAATTAACCTACACAGTCATGTCTTTGGACGGTGGGAGGAAGCCGGAGAACCCGGAGAGAACCCACGGTAACACGGGGAGGACATGCAGACTCCACCCAGAGAGATCGTGTGATGTTGGGGTGGTTCAGAATTCGAAACCACGAATGCATATTTAAGTAAAAACTTAGCAAGCACAAGGAGAACATTTGAGCAGACCAAAAAGACAAGAGTACAGTAACTCCTCTTCAGCTCCTCTCGCTATCAATGCCACAGGTTTGGCTGCAAGACCTAACGATTATAATTAGCTTATTTAGCTTCAAGATCAACCAAAATTTTGATCGTGATCCATCAGTCTTTCCATTTCTGGCACACAGCACTACTGTGTTATGTGCTGTAGTTTGTAATTCCTAGTGTCGTAGAAGAGCGCCTGTCTAAAAAGTGCATGTGTCGGAAAGGTCAAGGGGTGGAAATACACTGCCTGGCCAAAAAAAACCAACACCTGGCCACCCAGTCGAGGTTCAGCAACACTATGTGCCCAAAGAATGAGATCATCAATGGTCTTCTTCCTCTCTGATTCCAAGATGATAATGATTCATGGGGCTCACATTGTGACAGAGGTTCAGGAGCAGGAGGGGTCATTTTCCCACATGTATTGGCCTCCTGTGTCCAGATCATAACATCTATGAGACTCTGGGATGTGCTGGAGAAGGCTTTGGCAGTGGTTACACTCTCCCATCACCAATACAAGATTTTGGTAAAAAACAAATGAAACACATTTTTGACCTATTGACGTATTGAAAGAATGGCACAGCGAATGTGATGTTTAATCAGAGCTAAATGCAATCCAACCATTAGAGCGTGTGACCTTTTTTCCTGTGGCAACTTTTTTTTGGCCGGGCAGTGTAGCATAATTTCTAGGCTAATTGTAGTATTAGTACCCAATGTAAAAGAAATAGATAGAAGTATATTTTTTACATATTTTTATATTTTTGCATTGGGAGGTGGTCTAAACATTTTAGGGTGGAGCAAACATTTGATAAAAAAAAAAAAACAGCAAAAACACATCAATGAATAAGTAGACCCATAAAGACCATGGACACAAAGGAGAAATTAACAGACATAGCATCTCCAAAACAGTGAGAATTGTTTAACATTATTGTCTGTGTTCTGCACTAGACCGTATTTAAAATATAAATTTAAAAAGTCGAAGGAAAGGAGAGTGGTAAAGAGAATGCATGCTGGGAGAAATAATGTAATTCTATTTCTCATAGAAATGCTTCCTAATTCATAGTGTGAAACATTTTGTTGGGTATGGACTCAATATTTGGATTTCTGCAGTCAGCAGGCTTTATTTTACAGGACAACGTTGAGAGTGAAATGGGTGTGAGTAGGAGAGGGAGAGACATCCCACTGAAGCCTGTACAGTGCATAATGTATCAATGTGGCAGAGATTATATGATTATAATATACATGTCTAAATGTGAAGGTGGACTTGAACATGACATTTATCATTTCACTGGCGCCTGCTCTCCATGTCTGTGTGCATTACTCAGAGGTGGAGCCCTTCAGGCTGTGTCACTTGTCAGAGAAGATCTTGCTGCGGCTCCTGAAACATCCCAGTGTCATTCAGGATCTCAAGTTTGACTCCAAGAATAAGCACGCCCCTCAGCACTACCTCTACCAGAGAAACAAGCCTGTGGACTACTTTGTCCTCATTCTCCAGGTAAACAACAGTGTGTATTTAGTACTACATTTACATGATTTGAGGAGTGATCATTTCTGTGCTTTGCTAGATAATGTAATTTCTACAGTGTGCTAATTTCCTGTGTGGGAGTTTGTTAGATGACTAATCAATTCAGTGTTGTGACTACTAGGCATGCATGCTAATGACTGTATTGATGTTACAGGGACGGGTGGAAGTAGAAATTGGAAAAGAGGCTCTTCACTTTGAAAATGGCGCATTTTCGTTCTATGGAATGCCTTCCCTTATTCCCCCATTGGCTTTAAGTAAGTGCACAAATGGGAAAGGGAGTGCATGAAACTTAATTGCTGAAATAACGACAATGAAAAGAACAACAGGAACAAGCTAATCACACAGTCGGCACTGCAAAGAGTCTGGGTAGCCTCATTCTGCCAGAGCGCAAGCATTTGGGGGAAGTAAGTAATTAAAGTAGAGTATTTCCCAGTGGAAGGACGTGACCTGCTCAGGATTATATCAAATACAGCTAAGCTAAGACTTACACTGAACAGACTACATCTCTCTCTCTCTCTCTCTCTCTCTCTCTCTCTCGCTCTCAATCTCTTACTTGTAGTAAATGTGAGAGTGCATTTTATTTTCACTACTTTTCACTACAAATCACTGAACCAAGAGAGAGAACACACAACAAGCATTAGAAATAAAACGCATAATATCTATATGTCACAAAGCTAAATCAGGCTGATAAGCCTGTGAGATATACTGGACATAATAGAGTGAACTGAAAACTGTTGGAGTGTTCCGATTGATTGCACAAACTGGTCAAGCAAAACAAAGCTTGGTTAGCACTGGACCAGCTGTGGCTGCCGTTTCATGGCATTTATGAGTTTATACTTAGCCAAGTTCAAAAAAGAAAAGTGAATGTTTTTTAAAAAGTTATGTTTTTTATGACGTGTGAATGTAATCGCTTGCATGCTGTACAAGCTATGTCACTTTCAAAGTCATGTATAAATACGATATTCATTTTGTTTTGTTCAGGTGCCAGGTACAGCTCCAGGAGCAGTGGACTGAACCAGTCTGACTCTTTACTGAGTGGAGGCAGCATGGGTCAGCTCTCCACAGGGATCTATTTACCCGACTACTCAGTTCGACAGCTCACTGACCTCCAGATTATCAAGGTTACGCACAAACTTTCAAATTCCCCAAGCAGCTATATCCCTTCCTTCTTGCAACATCTCACACAGACATCCTCCTTTCTCTTTTCATTCTACAACTTTCCCTCTATTTTCTGGGAAAATAGAATTTTAGTTTGATAATATGTCATAGATTTGCTGTTTTCTTAGATTTTAGTGTGAAAGGTTTTATGCATCTAAATCTACAGATCACTAGGAACCATTACCAGAACGCCATAACCGCCACTCGGATGGACAGTTCTCCTCAGACCCCAGATCCCGTGGACGCAAAAGGACGGCCTCCAGTCCCAGAGGCTCGGTCCCACAGCATCGCCCTGCCATTGACACATGCAAACACAAGGCTGGGACTGGCACGCCTCGCACACCTCCATCCACACGGGGCACTGCACAGCACAACACACCTTAATCAGAGGAACCGCATTGTCCGTAAGTTGGACATGTTCATTATTTCTACAGATTGTACAATTCAAATTAAATGCAAAATACTTTAGTAGAACTGTATTTCCCATTAACCAGTGATGTTGAGATTGTCAGTCAAACTTGTCTGGTGGTGTGCATAGATGACCATGCTGTCTGATACTAAAGCCAACTAGGAAAATTAAGTAACAGGCACAATCTCTAAAGATGAGTTTGTTGTGCCCCAAATGCCATTCACATAATCTGTGAATTTTCACATGAAAATACTGACATATTTTCACTATACTGATTACCTAAATAAAGCAAGAGCAATGACTCCAACTTGAACTAAATCTGCCCACAGAACTGGTGAAAACACAGCCAGCCAAAGTGGACTGGTCTGAAGGCTTAAAGGATTTTGCACGTCCCATCTGTCTCGAACTGTGTGCAACATGCTACAGTCTGTCATTAAAATTCACTGCACAGATGGTTTTGTTGTCACATGCACAAAAAAGTTGGACTTACACACTAATGAGATATAGATTTAAAAAAGATGATTATCCTCATAACTGTACATTGTCATACTGCAATAGCTTAGTTAATACTGTTTGTAATTGGCACATGTATTTTGCTTTTTCCTTCATAGGCAGTAAATCTGACGGCCAGAGGAGTCCAAATGACAGTGTCTTTCTTCGCATGGATGAGATTCCTTATATTCATGAAGACCGACCTGAAAATTATGATAACGGTAAGTAAAACCTTTGGGTTTTACGAACAGATGTAGTTAGAAGTGTAATCACTGTGTGGTATATTGGTAACATTGTCTTACTCTTTTATTGCTATATTCATTTGTTAAATGAGTGTAATTCACTCTTTATCAACAGGCGAGGCAAAAGATGCAATAAAATCACAAAAAAAAAAAAATCATTATAAAATTTACTTTAAAAGAGAAGAGTGCAGATAAAATCCTCTCAACCATGTGCACCGCTAAACAGATCTGGATAGGCCTGGCTCACATTTTCAGGAAGACTGTTCCAGTTTTTAGCTGCATAAAACTGAAACACCGATTCCCCATGTTAGTCTTGACTCTGTGCACCAGCAGGAGGCCCGTCCCTGAGGTCCTCGGTGTGCGAGATGGTTCATACGGCTCTAACATGTCAGAGATGTACTTTGGTTTGGCCAAGGAGAGACTTGAACACAAGCAGAGCTGCTTTAAAGTCTGTTCTCTGAGCCACAGGAAGCCAGTGCAGAGACCTGAGCACAGACTAATGTGATCGTACTTCCTGGTTCTGGATGAACTGCAGCTGTTTTACAGCTCGTTTGGAGAGGCCAGTGAGCAGGCCTTTTTACAGTCTAACCTAAAGGAGACAAATGCATGAATAAGTTTATTATTATTATTTTGATTTTGGCTATGTGTTTTAGATGGCAAAAAGCTGCTGATGTTACTGGTTTGATTTAGTTGTCAAAGTTCAAGTCTGAGTCCATTATTACTCCTGGATTTGTAGGTTTAGAGTGATAGACTGGAGGTGACTGCTGACAGTTTATCTTTCTGTGGGGCACAGACGGTGACTTCAGTCTTGTTTAGTTGAAGAAAGCTGTTTTGCATCCACATAGATCTGAGTGTCATCTGCATAGTGATCTTTAATCCTGTGACTAGCTGGCCCCTGTCCAGGGTATACCCTGCTTCAGACCCAAAGTCACTGGAATAGGATCCTGTCACCCTCAACCCCTAACAAGAACGACTGGTAGAAGATGAAGATGATAAAGAAGACAAGAATGGGTCCCAGGATTGACCCTTGGTTGGTCGTAGTTTAACGACGTTGTTTAACGCTAAAATTCTGAGATAAATGGAGTAACGAAATTTGACTGTTTGCTGATGATTTCTTCGAACAACCAGATACATCCCTTCCTAATATTATAAAGCTATTAGAAACAATTGAATATGTGTTAGGTTATGAGATAAATATTTTAAAAATTCAAATTTTACATTCCCTCCCAATACATTAAAGATGGCTTCAAATAGAACTGGAAAAAGCAATCGATTAAATACCTAGGGGTGGAAATAACATCAGACTTTCAAGACATAATTAAAAAAATATATTCACAAAAACAAGAAAAGATACAGAAGGATAGTGAAAGATGATCTACATCTTCCTTCTTCCTTTAGATTTCAGTTCTAGAATTGAAATTCTAGAACAGACCTTTCCAAGGTTTTTATTCTTCTTTCAAGCGCTACCAGTAGAGGTCACTGATAATCAAGTTTCAGCATGGGATAGTTTTTATCTAGGTTCATTTAGGACAGTAAGAGACCTAGAGACCTAGAGAGAGATATTCTACTCTCCAGCTGTCCAAGGAAAAGGGAAGTATGGTGCTACCTAAATTAAGAGAATATAACCATGCCTCACAATTAAGTGTGCTGCTGGTGTAATCCATACCATAGTGGGAAATGGAAAGATTTTTTATGTGGAATTTCCTATTCAAAATATGCTCGGAGATAAAGATATTTATGAAACAAAGAGATAGATTTTGACGTTGTAGATGGTGGAAGGAATACTTTGAGGATCTCCTCAATCCCGCTGTCACATCTTCCGAGGAGGAAGCAGAGACTGAGATCTCGGAGGCGGACTCATCCATCACCCTGGCTGAAGTCACTGATGTTGTTGGCAATCTCCTTAGTGGCAAGGCTCCACGGGTGGAGGAGATCAGTCCTGAATATCTTAAGTCTCTGGATGTTGTGGGACTGTCTTGGCTGACACGTCTCTGCAACATCGCGTGGCGGTCTGGGACAGTACCTCTGGACTGGCAGACCGGGGTGGTAGTCCCTCTGTATAAGAAGGGGGACCGGAAGGTGTGGTCCAATCACAAGGGGATCAGTCCTCAGTCTCCCCGGTAAGGTCTATTCCAGGGTACTGGAGAGGAGAATCCAACCTATAGTCGAACCTCGAAGGATGGAGCGTGAGATTGACAGGCGGATCGGTGCAGCGTCTGCAGTGATGCGGGCGCTGTATTGGACCGCTGTGGTAAAGAAAGAGCTGAGTCGAAAGACGAAGCTCTCGATTTACCGGTCAATCTACGTTCCTACTCTCACCTATCGTCATGAGCTCTAGGTAATGATCGAAAGGACAAGATCACGGATACAAACGGTCGAAATGAGTTTCCTCTGTAGGGTGAGGAGCTCAGTCACATGGGAGGAGCTCAGAGTAGAGCCGCTGCTCCTCCATGTCGAGAGGAGCCAGCTGAGGTGGCTCGGCAATATCAAGGCAATATATGTTTTGTTCAAATATAACTGTATTTTGGGTAATGGTTTGTAATTTTATGTCAAGTGCTGGGATATTCATTTCCTGTGATACCTGTATTGGTTTATTTGTACAATTTCCCAGAGGACATTATTCACCATGTGATAAACATCTGTTTGTGATGTCATTAGCTGCACAATAATCAGGAACTGGGGCACAACTTCGATACCCTAAAACAGATAGATAAAATGATAAAATGACATTTATCTAATGGAAAAAATAACACACAGACTGAGAGTGCAAGAGACTCAACTGAACAAAAAATGGGGAAAATTTACATTATTTAAGCAAAAGTAAGTGTGGGATTTTTTGTTAAGTGACAAAAACGAAACTCTGCCCGTTGTTGTACATATAGATGACATTTGACACCTTGATAAAAGCAGTCTCAGTGCTGTGTTGTGGCCTAAAACCAGACTGAAAAATATCAAATGAGTTGTTTATTAAGAAGTTAGCGAGCTGTTGGTAAACAACCTTTTCAATGACTTTGCCCATTTTAATCACTTCAGTAAAATTCCTGGAAAGTGCTATACATTGTTCATTCTTTCTTTCAGATGTGCCGGACTCGCCACCGTCCACCTCCCCCTTCATCAGCTCCCTGTCTCTGTCCAGCTCAGAAGAAACCATTGGAAAGAAGCTTCTGCGTAAACTGAGTAAGCCATTTGTCATGACCAGGCTTCAGTCTGCACACCCACATGCCTATTATTGTCAGATGTTCCTAAACTTTGCTGTAAAACTACCGCAGTGTTGGGTGTATCTTAGCAACAGGTGCCTTTGTGCAACCTCTTCTTTTGGTGCTTAGTCTCCAGTGGCAGAGTATTATAAGCAATGAATCATGAGTAATTCTTTTTGCGAGGTCCACATTCATAGCCATTGCATTATATGCTACTTTTATTAATTAAAAACCATTAGACATTTTTGTCGAATTGATTACTTTCTACCACGCAGCAATTAGGATATTTATTTTACACTGTTACAACTACATTGTCACTACTACATTTGTGTACAAGTGGCGTTAGATGCATGAGAAAGAGATAAATTGTAAACTGATCAAGGCTTGCTCTGTTTCTAGGCAACAAGAGGAGAAAAAAGTCTCTGGATCGACAGAAGAGTTTAGAAGAAGGAACAGAGGAGTCACCAGTGATAAGCTAGCACATGGCTCCAGAGGAACGAAGGCACTGGCTCTCCTCTGCATCAGCACCAAAATCACACTTTCATAGTCTTCATTACCAGCACACTGACCACACCCTCACAGGAGACAGAGCCTTCCTCGTGACTGTAGCCAACACTGATTCTCAGGTTCACACTGTCCCACCTGTGCCTGCCTAAAATAATAAGGGGGACATGTCTGAAATACAAAACAAAAACGTCTGAGTTGGAATAAAATTTAGCTGATTTTTATATCTGTGCATGATGCTACAATCTATATTTAACTAAATGAATCAGTGAATTAATGTTATTTATTATGTATGTCAACATAGTCAAGACTGAGGAAATATTTACCAACAACACAATTTAACAGTAAGACTTAATTTATAGCATAATATATCCTAACTTCATTAACATTTGTGGCTGTTCTCATAAATGAAAAACTAGTTTGCACAAGAACTTGCACTAATTTTACCTCAATGGTGCCACCTACTGTCGACTAAAAACAGTACACAAGCCATTGGATAAGGGAAAAGCCACTACATTAGCAGAGCACAACAAGAGAACCAATCTTTATACTATAACTGTTTATAAAAAGCCATGGATTAATATCTGCCTGATTAATAACAAACTTAAAATCGTGATGGGAATGCACATAATACATTTTTATAGTCATTGCTGATACGCAATACTTTATAAAAAGTAGCAATATAAATGACCATGCCAACTATGAATGGTTAAAAGTTCCTTTCAGTGTTCAAACCCTTGTTTTACACAGTTGTACATTGCCTCTCACCTAAAAATTTGCTTCCTGTTATTTCAGTCAGATAGATCTTGTTCTTTAGGCCAGAGCTGTGTCCCATTTCTATTGTACAGGTTCTTGTAAGGTCAATCACAAAGGCTGCAAAGACCTCTCAACAATAAGCTAGTGAAGAAGTTGTTAAACTGGACACTAATTTGCATGTTTATGTATACAGCTTTCACTGTAGAAATGCACTCTGTATTTTATCCAAACTGCATGTTTTAGCTACTGCATGCATATAGGATGAACCTGCCTGCTCTCTCTACTCTGCATTGTGTAAAGTGAAATCAAACATTTAATGTCACGACAGCTAGCACTGAGAATTATAGAAATGAAGAAACCAAAAAGTTTATGTTTTACTGTGTTTCAAGTGAGTTTCTACGGAGTTCACGCGTTAATTTATTTAAAAGGGAACTGCTGCTAAGCCATTGTTGTAGATAAAATGCAATAAATTTGATTTATAAACAACGTATATGATTTCTTTTAAATGTTGCATGGAAACAAATAGGTGAAACTTGATGAAAATGGAGTGATGCAAACTGACAGAATGACATCAGGCCTCCACCTCCAAGGCAGAGGTGACATTGGGGACACAGTGGTATTTTCATTTGGCTCATAACTAAAGTTCAAAGGATCGTTCGAGGCTAGGTCACTGACACTAAGTATAGCTATTTACACAGTTTGCAGAAGCTCTTTGAATCAGGGGGATGAATAAGAACCAAACGTCTCTCTCAACTAACTCGTTTCAGACAATCTTCTAATTTCTGATAATTGGAGAAGGTTGCAGAAGTGTAAAACCATTTCAGGCGAAGGGAAAAGCACAAACGAGAGAAGAACGTATTGCAACTATGTTTAGTTATTGCATATTTGTTACAACACATTTGCAATAATGGTTTTATTTACAGCGTCAAATATTAGGCAACAAATAAGATTCTATGGTTGGAACGTTTGATATAATTTCTAACACAGACTTGTTCAAATATATTGATTTGCTGTGTGCGCAGTTGAGATAAGAAAACCGGTTTGAGGCTGATAAATCTGTAATTATCTAGATTCAGTGACCAATTTCAAAGCAGTGCATTTGTACTGAGTAAATCATTGACCCACAAAGCTAACTTAGACCTGCAATCAAGTATTAACCATATAAGAAATGTTAATGAAGACATTATGGAACGGTTGAACTTAATAGGACAAAGAGGCAGTACTGTTAACTTTATCATGTTCCAAAGTAAATTACACACCAGAGGTAAATTACCAAATGACACAATCAAATTTGGCTACTTTGGGAAGTATTCTGAATAAATATCAAACAGTCTCTGGGTACAGTCTGTTGTTACAATGCATTTTTCTACTGGACTCTGGTGACTGCTTCATGGATGGACTGTGCTACGTAGTCAATGTTTCTGCTTGTCAGGCCACACATGTTGATTCGACCACTGGCCATCAAGTAGATGTGTTTTTCCTTCACCATGTACTCCACTTGTCTCGCTACAAAAATGCACAATAGTAAATATTTATCAAAACAATATTATATGATACCGTTATATGCAGTTATAGGTTGTGAGTTCAGTGTACTTACGGTTCAGGCCGGTGAAACTAAACATGCCAATCTGGTTTGTGATGTGCTCCCATGTCCCTGGTGTTCCCAAAGCCTGGAGCTTGGCTTTCAGCTGGCTCCTCATCAGCAGCACTCTATCAGCCATGGTCTTCACATTGTCCTTCCTTTAACAGACAAGACATAAAGAATAACAATGTTTTAAATAGTATGGTATCTACAGTATCACTGCTACCACTACATTTACATGGCCAACTGGAATAATCAGACAACATAATAATTAGATCTGATTTTTGGTGTTCACCTTCGATCTTTAACATTTTCCCTTTTATTTTTGTTTTTGCCTTATCAGTTTTTGCATTATTTTCCTTGTCAAAACCTGCCATGGTTTGAACAGTCTGAAAGATTACCCAAACAGATGTGTGCATGAAATGCAGTGATCTGATAACACCAGAAATCAGATAATGATCAGATTTTTGGTGTGCTTGTAAACATAGCCACTGACCATTCCAGAAAGAGCTGAGGTGAGTTCAGGGTTACAGCAACAATGCGTGCGCCCTGAGATGGTGGGTTGGACCATGTCGTCCTCACAATCTTCTCCATTTGAGATAAAATTCTTTTGAGGTTGTCTGCATCCCGAGCCACAATAGTCAAGTTCCCCACACGCTCATCTGACAGACAAATTGTATATTATTACAATGTGGTAGAGGCTTTGATTGGTGACATTTTGCTTTTACTCACTGTAAAGGCCAAAGTTTTTGGAAAATGACTGAGCACAAAACATCTCAAACCCCAGTGAAACAAAGTATCGAACAGCCCAGGCATCTTTGTCCAAATTTCCTGAAGCAAACCCCTGGTATGCTGAGTCAAAAAATACAAACAGCTTTCTCCTCTAAAAAAAAAAAGAAAGAAACCGTCTTATGCGTCTTATTTACATTTGGGCTGGTATTGATAACTTGTTGCAAGTAACCAATGCTGAGACTGCACTGTGAATATGTGCATGCATTACCATCATTACTTCAGCTATTTGCATCCATTGTTCCTGTGTGGGATCTGTGCCGGTCGGATTATGGGCACATGCGTGCAAGACAAATATGGAGCGCTCTGGACAACTCTGTCAGAAAATGGAAAATAACTTAAAAATTTAAAACAAGTTGATTAAAATGCAATTCTTACCTCCAAGTCACCAAGAAAACCTGCTAAATCAAGACCTCTATTTTCAGCATCCCAATACTTGTATGGACGGATATCTTCAAATCCAGCATTTGAAAAAACAGCATTGTGATTTTCTGAAATATACAGAAAATTCCAATCCGCAGTATTTAAGTAATGTGAACATTACTGTGTCAAAGATGTTATGAGATGATAAAATTTACCCCATGTGGGCGCTGACACATAGACAGGAGTTTTAGTGTTGTTATTTCCATTGTGAAAGTGCCTCAGGAACTCTCCTCCCATCTTTAATGCACCTGTGCCTCCCAAACACTGAACAGCTCCCACCTATTAAAATAGGTCATCATTCTACACATGCTACCCTTTTCACTTTGAACTGAAAATGAAGAGTTTTCAGCACATACCCTGTTGTCCTTGATAGCAGGACTGTCATCTCCCAGGGCAATCTTGGAGGCTGAGGACCTGAACTCAGGCAAACCCAGGATTGGGAGATATTCATGATTTAACTTGTCATCTTCAACAATGAGTTTTTCCACCTTCTTCACTACAGGCAAAACCCATGGTAGGCCTTCATCTGTCCTGTAGGCTGCAACAAACTGATTAGACCAAGCATGTAATGACAAAGGAAGACAGTAAATCAACAAACTGGACTTTTATTGGTATGAATCAGATTAGAGATTATAATGCTCAACTCAGCAGGATGTAGGAGATTGCTTGCCTTTTTATTGGGTACAATACCATGAATCCTGTGAGGCAAACTGTTTATTTTGTCTCATCACAAGTGTTTAAAAATGATACAAACAGCTCTTCATAGAGTGTATCCTGGATTTAAAGCATCAGCTGATGGCCTTCTGTCCTTTTGTAGGGGATTATCGCCACTATAGGCTCACTATTAGTCATGGAACTGACTTTAGCTGTAACAATCAACAAGGGCATAAACATGGCACGTTCTGAGAGGTAGGAATCCATGCTGCATGAATATTTAGATTTTTGCATGAGCTTTGTCGTCATCTGCCCATAATCCAATCAAAGGCCGGATACTGGGAGATTACTGTGGTCGAAAGCTCAGAGAGCAGGGCTGTGATTCTGTCTCGGTGGTTTCACAACGACACAGATACATTATCGGAAACATTATGACAACCAGGAGGAAAGGTTTTGATAAATGCATTCAAGGCAATTTCCCGTAATTTTGACAACTGTTTGTATTGTAGCCTTTAGTTATAAAAGAGGAGAGCTACAGTGGCAAGTTATTAGCGCCTACAGGCCAACGTTATCAATCAACATTATGCTAATACCGCCTTATTAACCATAGTGTAGCTGGAGATAAAAATTATAAATGTCACGCCAAATGATATGAAGCGAATATATATATATATATATATATATATATATATATATATATATATATATATATATAATAAATAACCTACCTCCAACTCCAAGATTAACTTTTTTCGGAAACGGGTCGTTATTGAAATCTTGTGTTAGCTTGAAGACAGCCACAGGGGCGGCTTGAGGAACTTCGCAGAACACGGACATATCTGCAACTGGAGGATGCGAGCGTAGTGTGCGCACTGGAAGGGACGGGCGGCGGGGCTCCTCTGAGCGGATTAACCAATAAAAAATCTGCTTCTACTGACAAACCAATCCAAGCAGATAAGATTTATGGGTCAAAGTTCGTTCTTGCTATAGGTCTACCACACATATGCAATGGACCAATGAGTATAGCGGAACAGTAATGACGCAATAAAATGCAGTAGTCATCCGCTTAATGCAGTACCTCATTTCGCCACGAGATGATGCCACAGCTTTAACTTGGTACTGACAAGAAATGATATGTTTGGGGTGATCTGTAGATAAAGCTTTCCTGTGTAAGGGCTTAGCTGTATCTAGTGTATTTGAGCTTAGATTTTTACAAAAGAACCCAAAACAATAATTTAAAATTCCAAACACGGGCCATGTCTGGGCCTGGCTATTGGTTCATCAGAGTTTGAGTGAGTGCACGTAACAAACATTGTGTAAATGACTATGCGCAAAGACTTTCATTTGTTTTGTCCTAAGAGGCCAAGTTGAGTTCTGGTGTAAACACACTGGCTCCCTGCGCTCTCCACACAGCTGTCTGCAGGACCTCAAGTGGATGATAAATGAAGGTCAGTCCAGTCTGCATTGCTGCTTTATGGGAGACTTTTAGAAATGCACTAGAGACTGGGATGTTTTAGATAAGAATTTCTTCCACTGTCTGTGTCCCACATTATGTATTTTGGTCTCTTTGAGAACAAAAATAATAGTATAGTACCTTTGTAATAAATGTGAAATACAGTCCCGATCAAACGTTTAAGACCAGTTGAATAAAAGGGTCACACAAAAGTCACTTTTTGCATGGTTGGATCTTAACAAGGTTCCAGGTATAGCTTCAATATGCAACAAGAAATGGGAGTGAGACAAAAAGGTTTGAGTAAACATTCTATTGAAAACGACAATTAAACTGAATAAGCTGCTCTGCAGCTGTTCAAAAGTTTAGGACCACATGCATTTAAAAGCCCAGATCTGTGCAAAAATGTGGATTCGGTGTATTTTTCTGTCAAGTATTCACACTTTCATGACGTTCTGCTGACAAAGGCAAAACATAAGTAAATGCTAAGTTATATTTTTGAACGTGGGTGGGTTGTTGAGCTGCATAAGCAGGGCCTCTTGCAGCGCGCCATCGCTGCTGAGGTGGGACACAGTAGGACAGTCATTTTGATTTTCTTAAAAGACCCTGAGGGTTATGGAACGAAAAAGTCAAGTAGAAGACCCCAAAAAAATGACACAGCACTGAACCGAGTTTGGGTGTCCGTTAAGACACTGGACGATCCCCGACCCAGACTGAGGCCGTTACAGATGCCGACTGCAACCCAATAACCATCAGACGACATCTGCAACTGAAGGGCTTCAATAACAAACAAAAAAATGTCTTCAGAGGCTGCGTCTTCTTGAACGCCACAGAACTGCCGCTTGGACTTCATAAGAGAGCACCAAACATGGGACGTTGAAAGGTGAAGAAAGTTTTATTCTCTGTTTCCAACGTTACTGACACGACAAGCAGATCCACCTGAGATGTTTTCTACGCGCCACAGGGAGGGGGCGCCATAATGGTCTAGGGTGCTTTTTCCTTCAGTGGAACAATGGAGCAGAGCTGAAAGTGGTGCAGGTCAAACGGCCGCTGGCTCTGTGCAGATGTTGCAGAGAGCATTCCTTATAACTGAGGGCCTCGTCTGTGGAATCACTGGGGTTTTCACAAAGCCCACAGGACAAAGGACTTCTTCCAGGGGAATAACATCACTCTTTTATACCATCCTGCGTGTTCTCCTGATATAAATCCAATTGAGACGATTTGGATTGGATGGTAAGGGAGGTTTACAAAAAAAAAAAAAACAGTTCCAGACAGTAGAGGCCCTTCATGAGGCCGTCTTCACCACTTGGAGAAATGTTCCCTCTCACCTTCTGGAAACGCTTGCATCAAGCAGCCCACAACCTATTTTGATCAACAATAACGGTGGCACTACTCATTACTGAGTTGTTTGGGACTTTGATTTCTGGTTTGAGGGGGTTTTAGGGTTGTTTTTTTGAGGTGTGTGGTCCTAAACTTTTGATCAGCTGCAGAACAATCTATTTCAGTTCTTTTTTTTTTTTTTTTTTTCAATAAAATGTTTACTCAAACTTTTTTTTGTCTCACTCCCATTTCTTGTTGCTGATTGAAGCTCTACTCGGAACCTTGTTCAGATCCAACAATGCAAAATGTGATTTTTGCCATTTATTCAATTGGTCCTATCTTTTGATTAGGATGCTATTATTTCTGATGGTCTAAACCCAACGAATGTCAATGTGAGTTTTAGTTTTATTGGTTGCAGACCATAGACCGTACCTATCGATATTTCATATCATCATATTTGATGCTTGTGTCAAACCAGGAAGTTAAACTAATAACTTCACCAAAATTGTCTAAGTGGGAAAAATAAGCAATTCTTACTAGCAAAATCTTAAATAGAATTATGTTCACCATGTTTTGGTGAAATGTATAGTCTAACCTGTCCCTTTTAGGTTGAGGGAGATAAAAATAATTGTTGGGATATTTACTATTTCTTTTACTGTGGCCTGTGCTATAATCTGAGCACTGCACTCTTGCCCCACCTGGGAACACCCCCACTCCCTGCCTTCACTTTGACAGTAGATGTTTTCATTCTTTCCGACCAGGTGAGGGTGTCTCGTATGTTAGCTATCACTGTCAGCTCTGCAATTATAGGATTTGAGCTCGCAGAACAAACCTGGGAGCTGAAGCAGAGTTTGCTGCTACATATTGGTGCAGCCCCGGGGCCTCGGTCTGTACTGATGTGAGGAGTGAGTCAGAGCTGAGACTGACAGGTAGTCCCTCCAGCAACACAGTGCCCACAGACAAGTACATGTCCCATTTAGATCAATATATTAGTCAGCAACCAAACACTCAGACATCTCTCCTGCATTTTCTGTCATTCACATATGGAACATTTACTTTGGCAACTACCTCCATGACATAGATGACTAGTGCCAACAAAGTCCTCTGGTGTTTTGAGTCTGTTTGCACGTTGTGGGTGCCACTATAGAAGATTGTCATTAAAGGACACAAAGGCGCACACATTCAGGCACAAGTCAGTCACATTCCTGCAGAGGAATCACAGAAACACAAACATGAGCGTGTGCACACACATTCCCGGGGCCACGCTGCCGTTCTGCTCACATGTTACGCTGGCCTCGGCCTCTTTGGGTCACAGCTCTCTGGTGAGTGACCACCTTTTTACCTTACCGCCCTGTTTGTTTTCCAAAGACAATGTCATCAATTCTCCAACAAGAAGCTAGACACAGCAACAACAGAGAGCACAGGACCTCCCTGTTCCTCCCTCTGTTGTGCACTGACAGATGAAGCATGCAGGCTTCACATCAGAGCAGCCTATGTCTGACAACATTCCACGTCCACTGTTATTTCTGTGCATGGCAAGTTCAATTCCTGACTTCATCTCAAATGCGTATGCTGACATTAACATTTTATCTTTTTACACATAAATAAGATTACTTTCTGGATTGTGATAAGTCAAGGCTGTCCCCTGATGGGCAATGGTGTTTTTGGAGGGTCATGTTTTTTCATACTTGCAGCTTTTATAGATGCCACAAAACAAAGAGTGTAATTTGACTGCAGTGTTTCGTTTGTACTATATAATATACTTCAAATAAAAAGCCCCCATGCTTCCACACAGTGACAAGGGTCAAAGGTCAGATTCAGCTGTCAAAAAGAACAGAACAGTTTTGATCATTTATTCTCAATTCTGAATGTGTTAAATATTTTTTAGGGACATACATAGTGTATAGCAAACAAAACTTTTATTTTTTATCTATTTTGGATTACCTCTAGAGATTAATCATCTTTTTACCGCATGAGTGCTTTTCCAGTCAAAATGACCTTTTCTCTCCAAGCATACTACTTACATCTAAAATTACCACACACACACACACACACACACACACACACACGCACACGCACACGCACACGCACACGCACACGCACACGCACACGCACACGCACACGCACACACACACACACACACACACACACACACACACACACACACACACACACACACACACATCAAAACAACCTTCCGAAATGGGTAAAATTACAATGTGTTTACAGTTTCATGCACACCATTTGCCTGGATCCAGAATACACTTTTCTCCAGTACTGTATAAAAACATATCATTCTGGACTTCCCTGGCAAACCAACCACAGCAGCATAAAGTAAACAGGAGAAAACCCCACATCACATGGAGTTCAGCCCTCCACCCCTCGGTCGTTATCTCTATAGGCCTGTGTGGAAGCAGAGAGGATAAGCATATTTAGGCAGCATGCTTCCTCTCGAGCTGCATTCCCAACACCGTAGATCACAGCCATCACACCCTCCTGTTAGCGCTCACATATACAAACACACACCTGCTGGGGCAAGGCCGTCTGGAAGAGAATTACAACAGGCTAATTTATAGCACCCAAGGGAGGCCAGAGGGCAGGGGACCCAGACTGGCCTGACCAAGTTCACTTCCTCTGGTCACGGTCCCAGCGATAGACTCCACAATGAAACGCCAATAACCAATCACCAAATAAAGACATCCTTTTCTCACCTGCTAAAAACAGCAGGTTTACTCTCATCTTGAGCTTTGCGTGTTATTTATGTGGAACATGGAGAGCTCAAGGTAAGTGCATGAGGACAGGGTTGAAGTAAAAATCAGTCCTGGGGCTCGCCTCCATGGCCTCCTGATTTCCTCTGGTGAGAAGCCTCTGTCATCCGTCACTCGAGCTCAGGCAGCGGCACAATAGCAGCGTCTAGGCCCTGGCTACTGACACCATCACACTGGGATGCTGATAAGACTTACCTTCCGGGACATGGAACAACTGAGAGCGGCACAGACACAAAGCGGTTTGGGTCTTTGCCATCACCTCACGAAAGGCTCAAGGAAAGTACATGGAACTAAATGAGACTTGCACTTTTAATGGAAATAGGTTTTCCGCTTGGTGTTTTCAAGGTCCTGAACAAGTTGTAGCTGTTTATTCCTATGCAAAGCCTTCATTGTGAAAGTTGCTCTTGAGGGCTCCTCATCACTGGTGTTTTTTATTTTTTATTATTATTGTTTTTTTTTTTTTGCTTTTTAAGTAAGGAAATTTAACATTTTTTTTCATCAATACTCAAATCCTTAACGTGATGGATCATAAACCAGGCACTCACTGAAAGCAATTCAGGTGTCATTTAATAAAAATTCTATGCAACAAACAAACTCTGAATGAGTACTTCAACTTTTGAAATATTAAAATAATAATCATAATAAATACTCCTTGCTCTCCATCAAAGGAATGAGTCTAACAATATTAACTAATTCCAGGAGTAGACCCATTATGCCAAAAGTTATGTCATGTAATTATAAAATGCAAGATCATGTAATTATAAAATACAAGAGTGCAATCCTTATAATGGCAGTGAAACCAGTCATATGGACCTGCAAATGGACTAACTATTATGCAAAAAGACATTGCTTCAACAAGTTGGAGTGACACAGACAGGGAGTGAAAAGAGACATGAAGAAACTTGCCCAAGTCTTTATGGCAACACACTACATACATTGGCCAAAATTAAAGTCATTTAAAGTAACTGTTAATAGCAAACATAAAGTCCATACCATTTAATACCACTGTATCAGTAATAAAACGGATCTCGGGCTCAACAGTTACGTGGCCTATCAGCGTTGACCTCGAATGGGGGTTTGACCCTACCCCTCTTATCACTGATTTTGAAATGAAGATGATGTAATGGAGAGTCACATCCAGCATCGAATAGCTCTTTGACACTCGCTGTGAGTCTGGGTTTTGTTACAGGCAGGAAACAGACTCTTCCGCTCCGTAAACACGCTTCTCCGCCGAACACTGTCGGGCTGCCGGTGGCACGCGAGACGCCGCTGATGGTCAACCGCGGATTAGGCCCGTGCTCTGGACGCAGCGCCACTAATGCAGCGAAACGTCGTGTGGCCAAGTTAAGTACCATTTGTTTATATATATATATATATATATATATATATATATATATATATATATATATATATATATATATATATATATATATATATATATATATATATATATATATATATATATATATATATATATATATATATATATATATATATATATATATATATATATATATATATATATATATATATGTATATATATATATATATATATATTTATTTATTTTAAGTAAAAGCCTACAAACTACAGATAAAGTGTATGTGTGTTGCGCACGTAATTATATCTTATGCAAACACTACTGTGTAATAAAATATAAATAAATATAAATACTATTGGGGAATTAAAATAATTGAGCATATATATATATATATATGAGAGTATTCAACTCATTATTATTATTATATTTATATTATTATTATTATTATTCGTAGTAGTAGTAGTAGTAGTAGTAGTAGTAGTAGTAGTAGTAGTAGTAGTAGTAGTAGTAGTAGTAGTAGTAGTAGTATTACTGTTGCTATTTGACGATGACTTTTCCCATCACAACCGTATTATCTTATCCACAGCAGGAAGCAAAGATGTGGTCAAAACTGAAGGGATGATCTGTTAGAAACCAGTCATATACATCCAATTATTCACTGCAATTTATTGCGAAGAGAAAACTGAGCGTCAGAGAAGATTTGTGCTCAAGCATCTGGACTACAACTAAAAGAAACGCAGCTACAACAACAAAAAGATAGGAAATTTCATCGCTGGGCCTGCGTTGTGTTATTGAGATACACACAAAGTGTATGGAGACGGGTGAGGCAGAGCGGACCCTCCCTGAAAAGCGCGTCACTGTGAGAGGACAGCATCTTGGCTGACCCAGCTTTTCTCAGATCACTGCACTGAGCCGACCAAACGGGATCCACCTCTCTATTACACACTCACGCAAACAGATGAGCAACTGAAGGTGGACGTTGTTCAACTGACGCGCAGCCGGTCAGGCGACGCACAACAGCATCGCGCCCGGTTACGCGTGTTTGGGCATATTCTCGCAACCTGGATACACCGCTCAAGATCTTAGCGATTGGACTGAATCTTGCTGTCTTTTACATTGGATGTAACAATGCTCCCAAGCCCAGTCATATCCACCACGCCTTTCTCCGTAAAAGACATCTTGAAGTTGGAGCTGCAGCAGCAATCCCAGCACCAACTGCAGCTGATTTCGTGCCTGGGTCTCTCGGCAGCACTGGCTCAGCCGGGCCCCTTCATGAATAGACCGATCCGGTCGCACTCACCTCCGTCCTGCATGCTTGCCTCAAGGAACAGCCCGAGTCCCAACAGCCCGAGCCTGTCGGAGTGCGACGACCGCATGTCGTACCTGAGCGCCGTGAACACACAGGAGTCTGCTCTGTCGGATATCTTCTCCAGCCCAGGAAGCAACCGCACACACTCCACCGAGCTCCAGCTTGACATTGAACAAGAGGATGTAGACTCAAGTGAGTAAGACACTTCTAACTCATTTACATCAGTTGTATTTCTAAATAAACACTCATTTCGTTGGTCAAATAATTTGAGCTCATAGGCCTGAGCCTCTTCAGTGTGCGTAAAAACGCCATGTCCTTAAATTGCCCCGATTCTGCTGTCCGTTTTGAATATAACGTTGTAGGCATGTAGAATATACAAATATGTAAACAAGTGTTTGTAATGTGCAGGCGTCAAACAAAGAAACTGCAAGGTGCACAAATTCTGACTAATCTAAAATAAATGCGAGTATTATTCTAGAGAGTTGGTGTGGTTTCACATTTTAATCATCATTTTTTTCTTTGTCAAAATCAATGACTAGTCATGAGTTTAAAGATATGACGGAGATCGCTCTCCTTTAAGGTAAATAGTTGACAATAGTTTAGCAAATTTTTCTCTATAAAATTAATTTGAAGTGAAGGGAAAAAAAAAGATCGGTTCAAACTGGTGGTAGAAACAATAAAAATCCAGCACCCACTGCGAATTTTTAATTTTTTAGAAAAGGCCAAAACATAAAAGTAATAGTAATCTGTCTCATAATTAGGAGCAATCGTGAGAACTTTTATTAAAACCAGGACATAATAATAACTACATGGACTGAAATTGAAATGTTGAATGTAAAAAAAAAACTTAAAAAAAAAAGACAACAACAAAGCCTCTTTTGCTGAATACAATAAAGAAACAATGCCTTCTTTAAATATGACCGAAACGATGAGCTTTGGAGATGGAGGTGAGGTGGTGTAATCGGTCTGTTCCTGTTGCACAGAGAGCTGTGGACCGCTGCGGACCGAGTCTGATGACCCAGACCCAGAGAAGCCTGTCTCAAAGCAGCCGCGCACCCGGAGGAAGCCGCGCGTCCTCTTCTCCCAGGCGCAGGTGTTTGAACTGGAGCGCAGGTTCAAGCAGCAGCGCTACTTGTCCGCACCAGAGCGGGAGCACCTGGCCAGCTCCTTAAAGCTCACCTCCACACAAGTCAAAATCTGGTTCCAGAACCGACGCTACAAGTGCAAACGACAGCGGCAAGACAAAACCTTGGAGATGGCAGGTCACCATCACCATGCACCACCACCTCCGCGCAGAGTGGCCGTGCCAGTGTTAGTGCGAGACGGGAGGCCGTGCGTGGCGGGCTCCCAGAACTATAACAGCTCGTACCCGCCGTACACCTACACGTACCCGACATACAGCTACAGCAACGCGGTCTACACAAACAGCTATTCCTGCACCTACTCCAGCCTACCAACCCTGCCTCCAGCCAACACTCCCAACGCCTTCATGAGCCTGGGGAACCTGGGACAGGCCCAGGCGCAGACCCCACAGGGGCCTGTGGTCTCGCCATGCCAAGGATCTCTACAGGAAATCCGGGCCTGGTAGCGCGGGCACTAAGCATGAACAAACTATAGTCTCAGACGCGAGCATGTAGGCTTTTATGTTCATATTTAGGGGAAATAGTGTTAAATAAGTATTAAATAGTGACTGAACAAATATGAACAAATACGACCACTTGACTCTTTTGCGCACCATGACACTGAACCATGGAGCACACCTTTCTCTGAGCCATGTTATTCAAATAACGGCAGGTTTTTTACTGGATTTGGACAAGCAAGAGGGGAAGCTCTACAAAAAGGACGAAACCTGACTTTGTGGAGACATGAAGTGTAAGCCTTTAATAAAATAATAAAACTATAGGCCTTGTGATGTGATAGGCTATTCTGTTTTATTTTTGAAATTCCTGCATGCATCAGCGGATTAAAAATAATTATTAAACGTTTTACCAAATTAATTGGTGGCAAAAAACAAAACAAAAACAAACAAAAAAAAAAAAACAGCAATGGGCTATTTCTGTGAGAGCATGCCACGTTTTATTAAATGGCTTAAACAAAATAAACCACTGAAGTGCTTTTGCATAACTGGAAAGTGAAATATGGGGAGAGCGCAGGCCATTAGGATCTTAATGTTGCTGGTAGGAGGAAACTTCGATCCATAAATCTCTGCAATGGTCTCAAACGTAGATGTTTAGTTTGGAGTTTCAGACGAACATTTCTTTTCTGTGAGAAAACTTGAGGGGAACTTTAGTGAGACAAAATCCAGAAACAGAGGATCCTAATGTCCGGTCAACTTTTAGAGATGGACATAAACCAGACAGTCTCATCCTCAGGACTCACACGGCGAATAAATGCACAGATAGAGCTACGTTACGAACCCAGAGAATCCCGCTTTGTGAAACGCCTTACGAACAAGACTTACGCCGGAGTTGGGACGGGGGGCTGTTTACTGATAAATACTTGGATAATAAATAATATAAATAATAACATGATCAAATATATCTAATATAATACAATATACAATATATAATATAATATAATATAATTATGTAGGAATATTTTATTACATATTAAAATCACACATGCGCTAATTAGCTTAAAACAAACATGCCCTGGGTAGGGCTGAGGAGAACACTATTAATGGAGATAAATGGAAACGTAAACAGAGCGATTGTCTGAGACTGCAGAGATGGCTTCACTGACCATTTCCTGTGGCTCCTGCAGGGCCGGTAGGACATACCTGGTGTCAGCGTTAAGTGCTGCGAAGTCACTAGTGTAAATAGTGCTGGCGACAGCGCGGCGATGCCTGAGGACGCGGCCTGGACATGGCTACTCTCTGACAGGCTGTGATCGCTATCTGCCGCTTCCAAAGATAGTGCTCTGACAGTCGCTGCTTATAGACGTGGTCTTAAGCACTCCAGAGGACCACCACCAGCAGATCTAGAAAAGAAGAGAAAAGGATGAGTGAGCCAGGCATAATGAAGATCACTTTACATGCATGGCATAGCCTGTTATCATTATTGTGTGTGTATATATATATATATATATATATATATATATATATATATATATATATATATATATATATGCAGACTCAGACAATCAATCTGTTAACGTTTCATTATTGTTTTATATCTCTTCTTCTTTTCTACAATTATAAAAAAATAAGTGTGATAAATGTAGTGTAGACCATGTAGTTGCCTAGTAGTAGTAGCTATCTCTGAAAGTCCTAATGTCCTATATGCAAATTACTCATTTATTCGCACATTATGAATATTTGCCCACAGAGCGGCGCTGTTGAACTGCCTCACCAAACACACTGTAGTTTGGAGGATGAACTGTTAGCTGAAATTGGGTTGAATAGCAATGCAATGTCGCATGGGTCGTGCAGATTAACTGCAATGAGGTTCAGACGGTCAGACTTTTAAGCACAAACGCCAAAACTCGGTTCCTCCATTGTAATGCTATATTTACCACAGCCTACATTTTCACTCAGTTACCTAACAACCAAACAACGAGCGATTGAGTAAACTTACCTGCTCCTCTCAAACTGAGAGTCTACACAACAACACGTGCAATTGGGCGGAACATAGGAGGGTCTTATGACATTGCAAGCCAATGAAAACTCTGGATAGGGTGGCTATTAGCCTACTTAGAATATTTAATAGACTTGACAGCTTTATTCTCACACGAGAACATCACTTTCCTTACAACAACTAATTCCTTGCAATAAAAAAGGGACATCACTGCCGCTCCATGACGTTGAATTTCTCAACATTTTCGATCAAGCACATTCTTTCTCCTGATCATGAAGTTGGAAAGAAGACACCCCAAGACCCAGACAAACTTCAGTGCATCGAGAGGGGTTTGTCTTGTTCACAGGCGGTTCACAGGTTCATCTCCACAGGAGCTGCTCCCCGCGGAGAGACCGGGTCACAGGACACTGCGCACAGTGAGTATCCCGTTTGCACAGAGTTTACAGATTTGTGCTATTTGCTTGTAGCCACAGCCGCCATAAAAATAAAGGCCATTCTGGTTTTATCAAATGGACAGGCGCACAATTGCACTGAGCAAATCTACCCAGGGTGCGCCCATGTTTTACTATTAATCCTGTATACAAAGCTGCCATGGTTTCGTTTTGACTCTGATTTCGACATTTTTTTGTGTGTATTGTAGACCTTAAATTTTCGTCAGAGAGACCTAAAGATGAGGAGCATCGCGGGAACACGCATGTTGCATCTACGGAAGTACAATCCAAGACAGGATACAATAAGAAGCGCTCCAGAGCGGCCTTTTCCCAAGCGCAGGTGCACGAGCTGGAGCGTCGCTTTAACGCACAGCGATACCTCTCCGGACCAGAACGGGCCGAAATAGCAGAGGCCCTACAACTCACTGAGACGCAAGTCAAGATCTGGTTTCAGAACCGAAGGTATAAAACCAAGCATCGGGAGACCATAACTGAGCTGTACGCGTGCTCAGCCCGCAGAGTGGGGGTCAGAGTGTTGGTGCGAGACCCCCAGAAGTGTCAAGAGGCGCACATGGTGACCGTGCCAACGTACAATGCGCGCCTGCACTCTCGGGTCTACCAGTGTCACCAGTGTCACCACCAGTGTCACCAGTGCCATCACCAGTGCGCGCACTGCTGCTGCGAGACCTGGAGTCCTGAGTGGCTGCGTTACGGGCTCAACTCTGAAGCAAACTACTCTGAGGGAATGTTTTAATTGATCGTCTAATAATTGTTCGTCGTGAATGGTGTGTTCTAATTCTAATTCTTTATTCAATCTGACAATCGTTTTAATATATATATCTAGAGAGCTGAGGCTCAAAGCCTCAGGCATGTCTTGAAAAAACAAACAAAAAAACAAACAAGGTTATGTTGGCATGAGTGCATCTGACTGTTTGCGCGCAAAGCTTTTAAGCTATTGCCTCTTCCTGCCACTCGTGATTTTTTTTTTTTAATGTCACATTAACTGAAAAAAAAATCTTATTCTATATATTCTATTTCCGTAAAACACATGCGCAGTGGCACCAAACCTTATGCCTCAAAAGAATAAATTTCAAGCCCTACACATTCAGGCAAGACACCACCAAAAACTAAATTATAACATACGGGACCTACATTAACCAAAGAAGAACAGTCCGTTATGGATATTCTTTCAACTTGTTATTATCAGCCTGTGTTTTGAATATAAACCCATACTTTCTACCAGCATACGAGCTACTTTTAAAATGTATATTTTAGTTAATCAATGAAGAATTTTTGAGTAATCCAAACTAATTGGATTCAAATAGTGTTGCCTTATATAACATGAATTATTTACTACATTGAAATACCATTAATATTAATTGCAAGAATTGTAAACAATATTATTTGAGTTAGAAATCAAATACAGTTCTTGAAATGTTTAAAACCAAAATCTGACTCTAAAACCTAACAGAGCATCTGATCATTCTAAAAGTGTTCTCCAGAGTGAGTGGATAAATGATTTCCTGTTGTCTTTGTGCAGTGAGAGGAATGTTGAGGGTGAGGCATGTAGTAAAACGACAGTACGGACCTGATCCGTGCTATTGACAGTGCATTCTCACAGGTTTGAGGAGCAATTATGATGCACTCATTTCCAATGAGCCTTTTGTGTCAGGAATAATTGTCTCAAGAGACCTGATGATTTTACTCATGCTCTCTTAATAAAACTGCTGCCTAAGACTGAGAGAAATTGTAGAATAATATATTCATGGAAAATGTATCACAAGGAACATCTTCACCAAGCCAACTTTTTACTAGTTAGAAATGTTTTGAATCTTTTTGAC